>OU015503.1:34501005-35101005 GCA_907164885.2 Dolomedes plantarius | reverse complement strand
GTTCCACTGACATGAATAAATTTAAAGGAATATTCAGATAGAGACATTAACCATCTTGTGGTGATGGATGCAGGAGAAGTTGTTTTCTTATAGTGCATAAGAGGTTTACTATCTGATAAAACAAAAAATTCTCTATTATACAAGTACTGTTTAAAGGATTGCACACCCTTTGCTATAGCCATGAGTTCTAATTTGAGAGCAGGATAATTCCTCTCAGCTTTATTTAATGATTTACTAAAGTAAGAGACAGGTAATAGCTGACCATCAAAGTCTTGTAATAGCACTGCAGAAATTGCTTCTTTGGAAGCATCAGTATTAACATAAAAAGTGTTATCAAAATTAGGTTGTCTGATAAAAGGCGAAGAAAAGAAAATCTTTTGTAGTGCCTGGAATGCATTAGAAGCTTCATCAGTCCAATTAAAAGGTACAGACATAGAAGTCATTGAAACCAGAGGGGCAACCAAATTAGAAAAGCGTGGAATTAAGTGTCTATAATAATTACAAACACCTAGGAAACGTTTCAACTGTTTTTTAGTTTTTGGAGTTGGAAATGAAGTCACCTTTATGATGTTAGAAGAAATTGGACTTATAGTGTTCTGCGACACTTTAAAACCTAGGTAGTCTACTTCAGTTTGATGGAATGAACACTTTGGAGGATAAGCAGTAATATTATTTTTAGTAAAAACCGAAAGAAGAGCTTTTAATTTCTGACAAGACTCTTGAAAGGAATTCGCACAGATGACAATGTCATCTTGATAAGCAAAGATACCCAACTCATTGGTTTCCTCAATGAGAGTATCGACTAGAGCTTGGAAAAAGGATGCTGCACTACGCAGTCCAAAAACTAAACGTTTATATTTAAACTGACCCCACATGGAAGTGAAACTCAGGCGGTCTTGAAATTTTTCAGGTAGGTCAATTTGATGGTAAGCACTTTTTAAGTCCAAGGTGGTGAAGTAGCGATATTGAGCTATATTAGAGATTATGTCATTAATCTTAGGTAAAGGATAAGATGAATTCTTAATTATTTGATTAATGAGACGTAGATCCAAAGCAAGTCTGAACTTTTGTGGAGCAGAAGAGTTTAATTGCTTCTTTTTAACAAGCAATATTGGGCAAGCCCAATCAGAGATTGTTCTCTCAATGATACCTGCCTCCACAAGTTCATCAATTTGCTTTTTAGTCTCAGCTTGCAAAGACTGAGGAGTGGGAAATGGAAGAGTCTTAAGAGGGAAGTCATGGTCAAAATTCAAATTTGGGATCACACGATCAGTGTGTCCTAAAGACTTAGACGACGAAGAAAAAGCTGTGGCATAATTGCTCAACAGTTGTGACATTTGAGAAATTTCTCCAGGATTCAAATGGGAAAGCTTAAAGTCATTAAGATTAAATTCTGACTTTCTTAAATTTAATATTTCAGGAGATGCAGTAATAAGGTTTACAGATTCACTGACTGAGGTAGTTCGAGCATGTGAAACAGATAACTGCTCATCTAAAGAAGACACATGACCCAACACAGCATTTTTGTTTACATGAACTGGCTTATTGGATAAATTTTCAATTAAAATGAATGACTTAATCACTTTAGAGGATTGTTGAGTAGCAGGAGTTGAACTATTATCATTTAGAGAATCTGGTTGCTCAACAACAGATATATTATTTGCAATAATGGATGGATGAACTAACAGATTTGGATTTTTAACAACAGGTTCAAAGAATAAATCAGAATTTGTATTGATTATTGGAGCACTGATTTTAACAAAGGAAGAAGAATTTGGTTTGATTATAGTTTTATACACAAGAGTAGCATTCTGAGCATTTACAATAACATGAGAATGTACACCTTGATTTTCAGAATCAATAAAAGGAATGACCATATCATCAAATGTGATGGAAGCTTGCGAATTTGAAATATCCACATGAAATTTAGTAAGAAAATCATAACCAATTATGGCAGAAAAAGACTTATCATTCAAATTTGTAACAAAAAAAGGATGTTTGAAGAATTTCTTCTCAAGTTTGAAAGATAAATTGATACATGAAGAGAAATTGACAGAAGAGTTGATGGTTGATATAGACACCTGTCTAGAAATGTTTTTATAATTAAGAGATTGTTTGTTCATGTGGAAAAATGACTGGTCGAGTAACGAGATAGAAGAACCTGTGTCTATTAATCCAATAATAGTTGTTTGAGGAAATTTTATATTAACCATAGGTAATTTAGCAGAAGTTTGAGCACTGCATATCCTTTCGATGACAATTTTGCTATTAGCCTGCAATGCATTATCATTAACAGGGATCTCACACTGAGTAGCAGTGGAGTTCATAATTTTGATAGCAGCAGAAGTTTGACAACCAACAGAAGAAAAACTTTGTTGAACATTATTATTACACTGCACATTAAGATTATCAGTACCTCTACTATTTACAGAAAAATTTGAGCACTGTTGTACCAAATCACTATGATTGACATAATTAGGAATATAAAGGTCATAATTAGGACTATTAACATTGGCTGATGAGGAATACTGGAGAGACGAAGGTACATCAGCATTAGATTGTCTCACTGCAGGGTTAGAAGAATCATAAACAAAGGAAGAGGCCTCAGGATTTAGATTCGAGTTCCTCACAGTGTGTGAGTTCTGCCTAGTAGAGTTATTTAACTGCCTGCTTCTATTATTTGGACCAGAAGATGATTGCTCCCTACGAAAATCTTTTTGAAACTTATAGCATTTTGCAAAAGTGTGACCTGTCTTATAGCAATATTGACAGACAGCCTTTGAAACTTTCTGTCTGGACTCATTTGAAGAACAAGGTGTTTGCACATATTCATTGCATTCAGTGTCACATGACAAAGTCGAGGATGATTGAATAGCATTTATTTGGTTCTTAGTCATATTCAGTGAATTGAGCTGTTCTTTGATAACCTGAATTTCAGCGATCAGCTCTTGCAACTGCAAAGTACTACCCACAGACTGGGCTGAAGTGCTGTAAGATTCTAATTGCTGCAAAGTATCAGCTCTATCAACTGCAGCCTGGAAACATTTTATGTTTTCACTTAATAGTTGCACCTTAATACTCTGAGGGACAGCCTTAATCAACTTGACAAATTTAATCTCATTAAGGGCATCAGGATTCTTAACAGAGGGATGTAATTTTGAAACTTGAACTGAAATTCCGTGAGCAAGATTTCTAATAGATTCAGCAGGTAAAAGAGTTATGGTGTTCTGAGGGTGCAATAAGGCAGTGTTTACAGAATGATTTGGATCAAAGAAGGATTTCAACCCTTGCAACAAAAATTCATGATCTTCTGTGTCCAACAACTCAGAAGTACTTATGACATACTTTAGAGCAGGCCCTACCAATTTCGACCTGATAAATATAGATGTTTCAGCATCTGACCAATTATTTACTCTCGCTAAGTCCCTGACTTGCTTAGAGAAAAATGACAATAATTCTCCATCACCTTCAAAAGGTTGAATGGTTATATTGAATCTATTGTCTACCTCGCTAGCCATGTCCAAGAAAGCAAAAAGTAAAAGAACTGGACTAAAATTTTCTCAGAGTTTACACAAAAGATAACATAACTTGAGTTTTACACATTCAACGTGTAAACAAAAAATTTGCTGAATGCAGTGAACCATAAAATGCAAGAGAAAAAACTCCATTGGAGATAACATGAACCAGCACATGACAATAAGTAACGAATTATGAATGTGATTAAGAAAAGAGGTACGTTAAAAGTTATGCATACACAAAATAGGATACTAATCAATAATACACTTTTCAAATATTATGCTTGAGTTCACCATAGCTTAATTAGCATTAAAAAAGTTTCAGCATAAATGTCACTTATCAGTCAGAAATATTATATGAACTCATAGATATGATGGGTTGTATGAATGACACAAAATTAGCACTTTATATTAAATGAATTTACATCAATAATGAAGTTTAAATCAATAATTGTAATTCAAAAAGCAATAAAATATATCCTTTACACATAAAAATCAATCAATATAACACAAATTCCAATCTTAAATAATATTCAATGTTAAATACTCAGATATTCATAAAATCACTGTATAATTAAATAATTGCACATAACACATAGCTTCGTTCATGCTCTATTATAAAAGAATGCATCATGTGGTACAGAAAAAGCAAAGTGAATGAAATTTTGGCATTATTAAGATACATATATTACTTATTAATAAAGAGAACAACATTATAAGGGGGAATAGTAAGATGCATTTTTTCATTACTCACATAGGTTAAAGAATTTAAAAAAAAGGTTACCGCTACATGAGACAAAAACCCTTAAATATTAAATTAATTTTAAGGACTGGTCAACGGGCACCAAATGTTGTGAAGCCGAGAATCACGACTCCAAAATGGGAAACCGTATCGGAACAAGTGGTAGCAAATGAGCGAATAGTTAAGCCAGTCAAAAAAAAGTGAAACATGAAATGCGTTGTGTATTAAATTAAGTTACAGAATTAACTTCAAGTAACAAAGCGACATGAAAGATAACCCAGATAGGTTGTCTCAGGTAACATGGATTAAGTAGAGTAGCTACTTTAGGTTAACAGCACTTAGCTTAGCAAGAAAATACTTAACCCTACATATAGCCTGACCCACGTGCTAAGCATATTACAATACTCAAATTATTCATACCTAGGAAACATTATCTACAACAGTAAATTAAACTACAGACAAGGGGTTTAAGGAGCAAATAAGAAGTTTATTTTAACTAAACATAATGAAAAAAGTAAATACTTATACTAGGCCATGCCACGCACCCCCACTCTCGATCCTCAACACACGTTCCCAAAGGTCACCAACCTCCTACACGTCCAAGGGCTCTCTCCCGCTACTTTTCGAAGCTAGCCTGACATGCGCCAAGCTGTACTTCGCGCCTGCGCAATACAGGCTCAATACACCAGATTTGGCGTGCATCGCCTTTTTTGGCAATAAATCATTTTTCCTTTCTGCCAATATATGGCAGTTATGAGAGACAGTTATAAAGACCTGAATATTAATGGATATACTCCATGAGTCTTTATAACAGTAGAATTTTATTTTTTTTTTTACAATCTAAGGCTACAGACATTTCTCCTTCAAACAAGACCTCATTTGTTTAAAAATAATTTAAAGCAGACTGATATTTTTATTAAAATTGAAAACCCACTTTTTGGAAAAATTTATGCGTTTCGAGATATATAAATTCGATGCTCTCAGACTTATTATGTTACAAAGAAAATATTTATATCAACGGGAAGATGAAAGCTTTCACATTCATATAAACTTCATTTCAAGTCTCTATCTTAAAATTTCGATTTTTAATTGAATTTTAAAGGAATACTTCAAAAAAATCTTCTCATTCACTTCCTTTGCAGAAGGGCATGAAAGAAGATCCGATTTTTCACCCATAGCCGGGCTTCATCCATTTCGCCGGGAGGGGGGGATCGCTGTAAACAACTATTGAGTCATTCATTCACTTGATTCACCAGAGGAGCGAGCGTAGCGAGCCTAGGGGCAAAGCCCCTAGTACTAGAAAAAAATATTTTGTGTGAGAAAAGACTGCATGAGAAATACTGTCCTACCTACCACAGTAGAAAACACGTAGAGCAAAAAAGCTAAGAACAAAAATCATTTTTCGTTTTTTTTCTTATTTTAAAGAATTTCGGTAGGTTTTCTTTCTTTCTTCTTGTATTTTTTAGATTTTCATTCATATTATTATTGTGCTGGGAATTTTTACACAGAGATTATCTGTTACTTCTTTTTTTCTAATGGTTTTTCAATTGTTTGATTAACATGCTAATAAATAATTGTAAAATTGTTTAAATATAGCAATTCTTGCTCATCAACTGTAAAATTAATTTTTTTAAAAATTTAGTAGGAAAACTTTTTCTTTTGAAAGCTTCGTTGCATCTCTTGACTAGTTAAGGTGGTGTAGCTCTTAAGCCCCACCACGGCTCGACCCCGACCACGGGGGGGAGCTACTATTTTTCTGCTTTTTCTGTGCTATTACTCCATAACTTTTAGAAATTTACTTCTAACTATTAAAAAATTGGGTACAGAAATCGAAATTTGAATTTAAGGGTCGTTAATCATCTATATATTTAAGTTGCTAAGCCGACTTTTTGGGCAGTCCGTGAGAGAAATCTACTGCAGCAATTTACTTCATTTTGGTCTTAAACGAAAGATTGTAATCTGTAGATTTGTCAAATTTGGTTTTTGTAACCGCAATTTCTATTAATCAGAGATAATTTACAATTGAAAGTTGCTTTCTACGCATGCTCAGTGGCATGTTTAAATCTGGCTTTAGAGACTCACTATTTCTGCGCATGCTCAGTGACATGTTTTAATGTTTAAACACGTTTATTCCGAGAAGTCTCTCTAGATCTCTCTCTGCCATTTTTATTTTATGAAAATTATATTTGTGAAATATAAGATTGAACCTGATGGAAACTGTTTATTTCGCGCTGTTCAATTAGCGGTAATTTATAATTTAAAAAATTGCTTTTTGCGCATGCTCAATGACATTGTTAAATATGACTTTAGTAGTACTCACTAAGCACGAGGCCGCTTAAACACATTAATTTGGTTCTGCGCATTATTATGATTTTCAACATTCAGCAATGATGTGTTGAGTATAATTTGTGTATTAGTATATTCATTTACTATGTAGCCGTCATGTTTTGACGGGTATCAACTAGTATTTTATAAAAACATGTGGAAAAACTAAGTGTTTCCCGCCAATGTTCCCTTTTGGGAACATGTTATAAATCATATACAAAAAATTTTTTAAAAAAACTACTCATAGTTCTTATGTTTCAGTTTTAATGTGATTTTTATTGATAAATAGTTTGTGTTACCTTTCGATCATAGTGCGGCGTGTAAAAGGTTTTAAGTGTTTTATGTGCAATTATTAGTGTTATAATTATGCTGTACATTATAGAGAAGAATGCGAGGGGGTCGATGAAGAAAATAATTCTTTTAGAAGGGATCGATGGAGGAAAAAGGTTGGGAACGCCTGTGTTAGACGAAGGAACTTTATGTAACAACTGAAGCGAGAGGTATCTAAGACTTCCTCAAATTTAGTACTGCACAACGATTGGGATTCTGGTTTTCGTGCTTCAGATGTAACCGATGGATGGTTGTTCTTCGATAAAATTTCAGTCGGACATGCAAATTCAGGTTGTGTTTACCATTTCAGGCCTTCCCTCAACTAATTCGATTATGTACATTTGAAAACATTTGTTGCAGTCTAACCAGTTTGGCTTAAAACTATACATCAGACAATATGTATTTACAAGTTAAGAACCCGTCAAAAGAACGGAAAAAAAGAGCAAGATTATGTTGTATCCTTTTTTTTGTAGCAGTTAAATTCCGCGCATCATTTATCCCATGAATGTGAAATCAATCACTTTAGCCAACAATCATTGGCTTTTATAACAAAGCCGAAAATTTATTAACAAATTTATTATTTTATAACGAAATTTATTATTTTATAACAAAGCCGAATAATTAAAAAAAATAAATCCTTTTTCATAAATATTTTTTATATGCCACATTCTTGTGTAAATCTTCTCAGTCTTTTGCCAATTTCCCCTGTTCTATGCTACCAATAATTTTAATTTTCCACGCCGACAGGTCCCCGTATTCTGGACATTACCACATAAATTTCACTATGACTAAAAACAGGATCAGGTAAATATATGGATATTTTTCCTAATGTTTGCCCTTGTGATTTATTGATGGTAATTAAACGCTAGTTTCACTGAATATTGCTTACGTCCTAACACAAATGGAAGGTCTGTATTGATTGGTGCTAGGTCTATAAAGCCTTTCTTCACTTCCTGTCAAGGCTAGTGAAATAATCTAAATCATTTTTGAAAGGTAGAATCCGCAAAGTGTTTGTTCCAGGATACTAAAATTCGTCCCTTTAGGGATGTCATATATTTGTCTTTACCCTTTATCAACAGTTAACCCTTTATCAACAGTGGAAACGCCTAAATCTAGTTTTTTTCACTTGCATTCAATGTATTCCAGTTAAATGAGCAGAAAAATGGCTAATACTGCCATCTGTTATCAGTTTAAAGAAGTGAAAATATTTTGCAACCTTTAATTGGAAAATTTTTCAAGATTCTTTAGGTTAAAAAAATAGGGAAAAATTCTGCATGTTCAAACGGTGGAGGTTGTTGCTCCTTAAAGGCGTATTTTTTATTATCGTATATTTAGCCACTACGTATGGAATGCAATTTAGCCCACCGCTTGACGAAGAAATTGTTTGGGAGCTAATAATGAGTCAGATCTGGTAACCTCTGCTTCTCCCGCACTCAAGGAGCAGTGTAAGCGTTTTAAATATGAAGATAATGGCTTACAATATTTAATTATTTGCGAGTGATTTTTCAAAATACAAACACAAGAGAGTTAAAATTGCTTCAACTTCGCTTGCAATCTTCAAGCAGCGCGTAGCTGCCGCGGTCTTGAACTACGCTGTTGTTCTTTCAATTATGATTGGCTGATCGGAACCATTTGAGCCATTGTCCAACTTTGAAAGTACTATAAATGGAAAACTTCATCACAAACGACTCGTTTGAAAGAGTCTTCCATGCATAGTGCAGCGCAAAACTCTTTCCTGCGATGTGGACTTCAGGCTGTTGTGTACTAACCCTATTCTATCCGCTCACCTCAATGTTAAACTATGGAGAAAATGTGTCTACTATTGACAGCTACATAAATGCTGACAATTCAATAAAAATGATGTTTTCAGATAGCCTGAACTTTTCTGCACCTTGCTACAGGATTCGTTTTATAAATTTCGTCCACCTTAGGAATTTAGGAGCGTTTAAAGCACACTATACCAAATTTTCCCTCGAAAAATATAAATTTTAAAATATTATTTGCATTTAAAAAAAACGAGAAATGCCCCCAAGGTGTAAAATTTCTTTCTCTATTACGGAGTACATTTTAAAAAAATCTTTAAATAAATCAGAGTCGGCAATCCTTGGACACATTTGCTCCATAGGCTAACATAGAGGTGAGAAAATCCAGTAGGGTTAGTACACATTAGCCTAAAGGTATGTATGCGAATTTGAGTGATGCATTAGCTTCGATTGTTAGCAACATTCTGTTTCAGTTCTATTGTAAAATAAAGTGCTGTAATGTACATCATTTTTGTTTCATTTTCATTAGAACAGTACAACCTACCACTGTCATTAAGATGCACCAATGGACGTCTGGGAAACCAAATGTGCGCGTATGCTACTTTGTTTGGCATTAGTGCTCTAAACCATCGCCAAAGTTTCATTCCCCTTTCTTGCAACGTAAAGCATCTGAAAGGCATCTTTACTGGTCCAGGTAAAGTACGATCCATAGATGAATCTCTGTATATTAAACTCAATCCATGGAGTATTAGACCTTACCTGAGGCCTGAAGACGCAGCCATCCCATGGAATTCCAACTTTTTGGATGGGTAAGAGAAGATTGTCAATATGTTTAAGGACGGAAATTTGGTTCCTTATTGACTCATTTTTTGTAATGATTATTGTCCATTGAATGGTTGGTCGGTTCAGAGCGCTATGGCCATTTTTGTTACACGAGGGATAGTTAGACCGGGAGCTACTGCTTAAAGCCGATTCCGAACGGCTACAAACATCCATGGGACCCGAACCTACAGATTCTGCTATCGGAAGCCAGCGTTCTAGCCATTCAGCTATCACCCGTTGTAATCGTTAATCGTTAAATCGTTGTAATCGTTATAATCGTTATGGAATGGATCGTTGTATAAAAGTTACTATATAAATAAAAAAGACGAAAAATTTGAAATTTTGTATTACAGAAAATTGAAACTCAAAATTTAAAGCTTGTTCAGTTTTCGTGTATCTGCCATTCCAATAGCTCTATTTGCATCATTTTTTGGATTTAGTATCTCGTTTTAGTAGTAGAAAGTTTTTCAAAATATTTTTCCTCTGGACTATTAAGAATTTTAAATAGTATTCTTTTTTCCTATAAAGGGGAAAAAACCTACAACTTAAACGTGTGATCAAATGGCTACATAAAGGAGTGTTTGGATCTTTCTGTTATAGTATTTCTTTTTCCCTATACAGGGGAAAAACCTACAACTTAAACGTGTGATGAAATGGCTACATAAAGGAGTGTTTGGATCTTTCCGTTTTATCTTTAAACTTTTACACTTTTAAACGTTCTCACCTTTCACGTAAAGTAAATGATGTTTTCACGAGCAGACTTTCTATTACTTTAATCGAATGATTGAGTATTCGATTATTCAAATATTTAATACATTTTGGTCCGTATATGCTTGACATTATTCGTCCTGACATTTCTAACCATTTTCATTTCAAAATATTTTTATTTTTCATTTAATTATTAGCTAATAAGTAAATTTATATCCTGAGCAGACTATAAAAAATTGGAATAATCGAATTTTCAATTACTTTAATCAATTAGTTGAAAAAATCAATTATTCTAATTTTTATCACATCAAGGTCCACCAATTCTTGCCATAATGCGTCCTAACTTTTCCATTTATTTCATTAAACATTTGATAAATTAATGTTTTTAGAAGAAGGCTCTCAACTATTTTGATTAATCTACTTCTTAATCCGATCGAATGATTGAAACATTTACCAGACCAATTTTTGTTCCATCTTGTTCCTTAAGGCTGCTGTATGCTAACCCTAATGGATTCCCTCACCTCAGTGTTAACCTATGGTGAAAATGTGCCCAAGGATTGCAGACTTGGATTGGAAGATTTTTTTTAAAAATTGTACTCCTTAATAGAGAAAGAGGGCTTGTGGCGGCCCTGTGGTACAGCGCGCTGGTTTCCGGTGCTGAGGGTGCTCAGATCGAATCCCGGCGTTGCGCCACGAAAAATGTCTCCGTTCGAGTCGTCTCTTCATAGGGGGTAATGCTGTCCGCCTATATGGTGCCCCCATAATAAAATGGGCAGTACAAATGCGGCGTAGTATAGGCCAATGCTTGATTACAAGTGCCTTCGCATTGGTTAAAAAAATAAAGCAATAGAGAAAGAAATTTTACACCTTGAAATTCATTTTTCGTTTAAAAAAATGCATATAATATTTTAAAATTTAAACTATTCGGGGCAAAAATCTAGTATAATGTGTTTTAAACGCATCTAAATTCCTTAGGATAACATTTATAAAATGAATCCTGTTGCAAGGTGCAGAAAAGTTCAGGCTTTCTGAAAATGCCATTTTTTTGGATTATGAGCATTTATGTAGCTGTAAATAGTACACACATTTTCTCCATAGGTTAACACTGAGGTAAGCGAATCCAATAGGGTTAACACACAGCAGCTTTAAATCCTTGATACCATATAAATGAGACGTAATCTCGATGTAACTCTTGCAGGTACCCGTACCCATGTTCTTACACATTCTTCGATCACGTGAAGGAAGAGTTACGTCAAGAATTCCAGTTTGAGGACCATCTAGTCCAGCATGCCCAGAATATTCTTCGAAAGGCTAATGTCGAAGGCAAGCGTAATGTTACGTACGTGAGTGTGCATGTGAGAAGAGGTGATTACATGAAGGGGTGGCTGGGAGTGTTTGAAGGGGTTCCAGTTAATATGGAATATTTCCGGAAAGCAACCCAATATTTCCGCGACAAATACAGCAACGTAATCTTTATTGCTGTAAGTGACGACAGACCTTGGTGCACGCAACATCTTTCTGCGCAGTTTGGAGTGTATGTTGCTGAAGAAGCCCCTTCTCCCGCCCACGATCTGGCCCTCTTGGCGAACTGCAACCACTCCATTTTGTCTTACGGGACGTTCGGGTTTTGGGGAGCTTACCTCGCGGGAGGGGAAGTCTTGTACTTTGACAAGTTTTTGAAGCCTAACACGACGTTTACGCGAGAAGAATTTGTGTTTGAGAAAATGTACCCACCGCGCTGGAAGGGTATTGTTACTGTCAATATTTCCCAGATCTTTTCAACGAACTAGGGGCAGGAAATGATAAGAACACTACTGTCGTTGCTGTTTAACATGTTCATTGTTAAATATCTGAAATTTTTCACTAACAACACTCAGAAAGCCATTCTTGGTAACGCATTCGAGAAGGAAAAAAAAATTCAGATTTGAAAAGGAAAAGAGATGATCTTATTATAATCCCAAAGCATCTCAAATTTACGTTGATATCAGAGATTTTTGAGTAGGAAGTAAAAGGGGAGAGTACAGAACCCGGTGACAGGTCCGCCATCTTGGACTTTTTGCACTGTGTTTGGTGTAATGGACATTTTTTTCTCGCCAACACGTTTGAGCGGTGTTTTAAGGTAACCGACTTCGTTTTGAAACGTTTGAAACGTTTTGAAAGCCTGAAATTGTTAACATTATTAAAATTGTTTCCATTATTTGTTTACTTTTAAACTTATTTTGAAAATTAAGTAAATAATCAAACCAAATTACATAGACAATAGAATGTGAAATTGTTTACATTACCGTATATCGGTATTCAATAAAATGCTGTTGTTGTTGTTGCTGTTTTCGTTTTGGTGTCTGGGAATAGTGCAGAAGAAAAAAGAATATGCACTATACATAGAAGCGGGGTGTCATTACCTCGAAAGAGTTTGGACTTCTACCTGTTGGTCTGAGGATGGTATAATATTTTACTTCCCTTCTACCACCCAATGGAAATTCCAGTGAAGGCATTCCCCGATCCGCCACCTGAGGATGCGTCCTCTAGGGGTGACATGATCATTCAATGGATGCAATTAAATAAAACTTGTATATAAGAAAATCAGTTTTGTAAGCCTGACTTTAAAATTGTTAACATTAATAAAACTGTCTACATTATTTGTTTATTTTAAACTTATTTTGAAAAGTAAGTAATAAGAAAACCACATGATATAGACAATAACATGTGAAATTGTTTACATTATCGTATTTCGGTATGCAATTAAATAAAAATTAATAATTGCATATTGTTATCAAAGATGAACTTTATGATGCAGTGCGGATGCTTTTAAAGTTGAGAAATATATTAAAATGTGTATCCTTAATTCCTAATGACTCACAATTTTATGAGAGAATATGAGCCCTTAACTCACATAAAACTCCATCTACACGTTGAGATTCACGATCTTTCTAGAAGAAGAGTTCTAAGCAGACTGAGCTGAGGGAAGAAGTATTTTTTACCATGTTTTTATTAATTCGCTTTCTTGTTTGTGTGTCTGTGTGTTTGTGTGTTTGTCCGGTACAAACCTTGCAATCGATTTTTAACTAATGTTGTAAATTCAAAGGTTCATTCACGGGCTGCATCTACCCGATGCTAGGTGCCTTGGAAATAAAAGACAAAAAGTCCTTCAAGAAGCAAAAATATATTTATTCAAAAGACAGCAATCCTGCATCAAAGTCAGAGCTCAATCGCTTACAACAGAAAGACAAAACTCAACTGCCAGCCTGGCGTTATATACAGCGGCTTGCAGCGCTAGTTCACTTCACTTCGCGCAGCGCCTATTTTCGCTTCACTTTGCAATCTCCCCCCCCCCCCTTAAGACTCATATTGAGTCTCAAGCTCATAACAAACATTATTAAAAAGATCCAGTCTTTTTGGAGCTCTTACACATCTTCCAGAGGAGGTGTATCGTTGAATTACTATCTTATCAGGTGCTGTTCCACTTTCAAAATTACAAACAGCGCCAGAATTAGATTCCTCTACACCCAGTTTCTTATCGCCAACTACGTTTCTTTCATTCGCCTGTATCTCCAAAGAGAAAATACGTTGTATGGGACGTAAAACTTCTCCATGCTGGGTCTGAAGTTTGACTGTACGGCACTTTCCATCGCGTCCTGGAATCAACTCAATAATTTTAGCTAAGGGCCAAAATAAACGTTTTTTGTTATCATCTCCCATTAATACTATTTCGCCAACAGTGGGCTCACGAGATAGTTTTTCATTATGCTTTTGAACCAGCTGACTAAGATATTCTTTTCTAAAGCGTTGTCATAGATCATTAACAATTTACTTCTATATTTATTTCTTTTATTAAGACTCAATGAATTTAATTCATCAATATCCTCAACATTGGAACTCCGGTTCTCGATAAGAAACATGGCGGGTATTAGAGGTACCAATTCCTGCGGATCTTCAGATACATAGGTTAAAGGTCTACAATTAATTATGGATTCACATTCACAAATTACACTATAGAGTTCTTCATAAAATAATACCGATTTACCTAAAGTGCGTTTTAACAGTTCTTTTACCGTGCGGACCAACCTCTCCCACCAGCCGCCCCACCATGCCGCGGTAGGAGGAATAAATTTCCAAAGTATTTTATCAGTTCTTAATTCTTTTAATATTTTAGCCCAATTCAATTTCGAAAGATCATTAGATGCACCCCGAAAATTAGTCCCGTTATCGCTATAAATTGTTCTAGGCCGTACGCGTCTAGCAACAAACCGTCGGAGTGCCAGAAGAAAAGCATCTGAAGATAGAGAATTCACAAGTTCTATGTGGATGGCCCGGTACACGGCGCAAGTGAACAGCGACATTCACACCTTTCCTTCATTTTTTAAGAACATAGGTCCAGCCAAATCAATTCCTACAATTTCGAAAGGCGCACAATCCGTAACTCGGTCTGGTGACAAAGGTGTCGGTTCGCTTGACATAGCCTTAACTTTAAATCGTTTACAAGCAATACAGTTAAAAAGGACACTTTATTGCTTTTCTAGCCCTAATTATCCAAAACCTCTCTCTTAACAGGCATTGCATCATTTGAATACCCGCATGACAGTTTTTATTATGTACATTTCTGATTAATAGCTTGGTGAATTCACATTTTTCTGGTAATGTAGTATTGGGTACAAAAAAGATTTATCATCATCTCGGTGAAGTATTCTCGTCTTTACTCTCAGAATACCTTCATCATCTATGAGAGTTCCAATAAAATTTGAAAATTTAGTGTCAGACAGATAATAGCTTTGAACTAAACGAATTAATGTTTTTTCAGAATTTTCAATTTCAGACTGAGAAAGTTCAGAGTTTTTGCTTTTTACGTGACCACCTTTACAGTTATTCACAAATCTAAATATCCATGCAAATACTCTTATCATTTTATCATAATTGGAAAAATTGTTTCGATGCCAAGGGGGGTGCGTCTTTGGATAGATCAATGTTCACTATTTTCGTTTTTCTCTCTCTAACTCTACTTCTGTGGTCGAACAGAGTTTTTCACCAATGGGCCAGTTCTCAGGGGTTTCTCGTAACCACAAAGGGCCTTCCCACCATCTAGACAGAAGCATTTGCTTCTCAGAACACCCACGTCGGCAAAGCAGGTCGGCAATATTTAGTTTTCCTGGGACATGTTTCCATAACTGACCTCGCGTTAGCTCTCGGATTTCTGTAACCCTATTTTCTACAAAAACGGACCAATATCCATGTTCTTTAATCCACCTTAAAAATATATTTACATCACTTGAAGACAATTCATCGTCCCAGCCAATTTTCGACTTCCACAAATCTTGTAATAACAGCTTTGGAAGCAACGCAGTTGGCGTTAACAACGCAATGGGATCAAAAAATGTCTGCACAATTGCCAAAATGGGCCTTTTTGTAATTTTCGAATCACATGTCAATGCATCTAAATCTGTTCAACATTTCAGCGTATCATCATCTAAATTCTAAATTACCCCCAGAACGGAAGTATCCCCTGAATGTTTGTCAACATTTTTACCAGCTACATTGCTTTCAAACCCCCGCAAGTTAAAACATCCATTTGACATAATAAATTTAGCATGTTCAATAAAACTTTCTTGTTCATCTTTATGAAATACTCCTGAAACACAATTGTCCATATAAAATGAACGCTGCAGCTTCTGAGCTACATCCTTATATTGGGGTGGGCAGTTTTCTAAAAGGTGCATTATAGAAGCATTCAACAGAAAAGGGCTGGAAGATACTCCAAATACCACTCTACAGTGTCTATAAATAATCTGATCTTCATTAGAAGGGGAAAAAAATCTGAGAAAATCTCTGTCCTTAGGAATATAACATTAAGAAAGCTTTTTCTATATCCCCACTTATTCCGATAGGATACATTCTAAATCTATCAAGTATATCAGGTATTAACTCAATGAGATTAACTCCCTTTAATAAACATTCATTTAAAGAAGGTTTCCCTTTCTCAGAGGCAGAAGCGTCGAAAACGGGTCGAATTTTCGTAGTAATGCTATCTAGTTTAATTACTGGCCTATGAGATAAATAGTGGAATTCTTTTTCTAATTCGAAATCTGGCACGCGTTCAATAATGTTTAACATTTTCCAATCTTTAAACACTTTCTGATAATCAGTTAAAAATTCACCGCAACCCAATCTATTAACCATTCGTTCATGTCTCTTCCGAACTAATTCTTTATTAGTGGGTAAATCCGTCGAGTTATACTTCCACTGAAGTTCTACTTGATATCTCCCATCAGGAAGAAATTTTATTTTGTCATTAAAATCATTTAAATTAAGATCAGCCTTTTCTCTCTCTGTTTAGGTTGGATCAGATATTCCTAGAATTTCAAGTTTCCATAAATTACTTATAGGTACTTTCATAGAATGCATTGACAATGTTTCTAAAATATTAGCCCTTTCACACGAATTTCGCTTTCCAAACACCGCCCATCCAAGTTTTGTTTCAACAGCCGTTAACCCAGACTGTAATTCAACAGAATTTCCTGTTAAAAATTTGCCTATAGCATCAGACCCGATTAAAAGGTCAATTTCAGTTTCCTTTCGGAAAGAATCAGAAAAATCTATTTTCTTTTCATTTAATTCCTTTAAAATATCTCTATCCTGAATCTTAGGAATAAACCCGCAAATCCTTTCTTCAGAAAGAACTTCAAAACTGCAAGCAAATGTCCGTTTCAAATTACCGACTTCGATGGAAAACACTTCGTGTTGTTTAGGCCTCGTTTCATTCCCCCCAAACAGTGCATGTATAACTGCCTCGATTCTAAGCGGCGTTGCTTTAAGTTGCTTCACAATATTTTCGCTTACATAGCTGCTCATGCTTCCACTGTCAATTGCACAGCGAATAATTTTCTCACGACCCTGATACCTAATACAAACGCAAAGCGTTTGCAAATATACAGTGTTGCTTCTGCTACAATTAGAAAGAGAACTTTCTTTTGCAATACTTTTCTGGTCAGTATGTTTTACTTGTTTGGTACACATTATGTCAAAATGATTATTTTTACAATGAGACCAGTTTAATTGACTTTTTAAATTACAAAATTTACTGAGATGACCCGCTCTTTTTAAACATGAAAAACAGGCACCTTTTTTTAATAATATTTGTTGTTCAGCTAAAGTCATTTTCTTCGCGGTAAAACATTTTTCACTGGGATGTGATTTGTCACAAAATATACAATTCGGAAACCTCTTACCTGAATTATCGAGGCTTACGAGGGCGGATGCTGTTACCGGATCAGCTTGTCTTATCTGTTCAGTGTGAAAGTCTTTCTTTCGATGACTTTGGTGGGGAGCGAAACCAGTCCGAGCTTGTAGAACCATTTCTTCACCTTTAACTTCCTGACGTAGAAAGTTCAAAGATTCCAAGGATCGAGTTCCTTTAGTTTCTGTCGAGTCGTGATTTCGGCTTCTTTCCCACGCCACTAATATTTCTTCAGGCAGGCAACTCTCCACTAAGGGCGTTAAAAAATCCCCGTTTTTTTTCTTGGGTTCTCCCCAGGCTTTCCAATGCTCTCATCTTTCCTTCTAGTTCATCGTAAAGGGAGGGTAAATCGGTTTTGACTCTTCCGGAGGCGGATTTCTTCATTACTAAGCTTAACAAATCTCTTGCATAAATTTGCACAAGTAAATCGTCGCGACCAAATCGCTCTTTCAATTGTGTGATGGCCTTAGCTTTCCTGCTACAGCTGCTAACTATCCTAAGTACCAGGCGTTCCGCTTTCGACTTGGGTTCCATGGCCTGTATCAAATACTGCATTTTATCCTCATCGGCAATAGTTTTGTCATCGTGGATCTTCTGAAACTTACTCCAAAAGGTAAAGTAATATTTTGCTTCACCCGAGAACTTCTTAAGTTCTATTTTCGGTAACTTGAATATTCGTGTTTCAGTATTATCACCAGGGAGAACGGAGACTTGCCCTTCCGAGTCTATTTGAGCACACTGCTCTAAGAACCTGTCTCTGTAAGTTTCAGCTTCTTCAAAATCCTCATTAAATAACTGTCCAGCATCTGCACTCTGCAAAAACTGCTCCGAAATAGCATTTTGACACACTTCAAGTCTCTGAAATTTATCACTAAGTTGATATTTTAAAATTGAAAGTGTTTTCAAATCTCGTACTTCATTCGCTGATTACGTGTCGATTTTCTTCAGAGATTTTCTTCAGTGTGAGTGAATGCAATACGCAGTCCTTTTCTTTGGGTCTTCAGAGCAATCAAATCCATCTTCGACACACAAATAATCAAGTTCACAATAAATTCCAACTCAAAAGTTCTAAATTCTAAAATTCTATCGAAATTCCAAATTCTATTCAAAATCCAAAGCACCACTCCCGCCGAGGGTACCACTATGTTGCACATTCAAAGGTTCATTCACGGGCTGCATCTACCCGATGCTAGGTGCCTTGGAAATAAAAGACAAAAAGTCCTTCAAGCAGCAAAAATATATTTATTCAAAACACAGCATCAAAGTCAGAGCTCAATCGCTTCCAGAAAACAAAACTCAACTGCCAGCCTGGCGTTATATACAGCAGCTCGCAGCGCCAGTTCACTTCACTTCGCAACACGCAGGAAGAATTGGTTCAATGCGTATTTCCAGATATCAAACAAAATTACAAAAGTCATCAATGGTTAAGTGAACGTGCAATATTAGCTGCGAAAAATGTGATTGCAAATTTCATTAATATCAGCATTTAACATATGTTACCAGGACAAACAGGAACTTACAAATCGATAGATAATGTTATAGAAGATGAAGAAGTAAATTATCCAACTGAATTCTTAAATTCACTTGATTTATCTGGATTGCCACCACACAGCATTAATCTAAAGGTTGGTGTTCCTATCATTCTTCTTAGACACTTTGACCCAACACAGTCTTTGCAATCGTACCAGATTGGCAGTCAAAAGATTATTAAACAATGTAATTGAAGCAACAATTTTAATTGGTAAATTCAAAGGAGAGGATGTGCTAATACCACGTATACCAATGATACCAAAAGATATGCAATGCCAATTCAAACGATTGCAATTTCCAATTAAACTGGCTTTTGCAGTAACGATAAACAAATCACAAGATCAACCATTGCAAGTATGTAGATTGAATTTGGAGAATTTGGAGAACGTTTTTCTCGTGGAAAATTATACGTTGCATGCTCCCGTGTAAGAAAACCAAGGGATTTGTTAGTATATATGCCAAATTGAATTACCAAAAACATTGTATATCCAAGAGCATTGCGATGAACTTAAAATTGAATAAAACAGTAATCACAATTTTTTGTAATCTGAAAGAAAAATAATAATGTGTATGTAAATATTTACTTTTAACGAAATACAATAATTAATATCAAACTTTCAATTATGTTCATTAATCTACATATATACTCAAATCTAGCAATAGCGAAGCATTGCCGAGTCAGCTAGTTCAACCTAAAACCTGATTAAAAACAATATTTTTAGTTTCCCCTCCAGGCGCAAGAATAAATAAATTATTGGGTAAACCCACCCTTGAGCAAGAAACGTAAAGTTGTTCATGGGAGAAACAGGGCGATCTCAAATCCACTCCGCAGTACTTAATGGACTGTCCCTGTGACTTGTTGATCGTGATCGAGAATGCAAGTCTCACTGGAAATTGCAATCTCTTAAAGTTAAATGGGAGATCCGTCGGAATGAGTGGTATCCGTGGGATAAAAACTGTTTCACCCTCTCCCTTTATTGTTAAGATTGTCGCTTCAATAACATTTCCCAGCATCTTCTTTACACACAGCCTTGTGCCATTGCAAAGTTTTGGCGGGTCGAGGTTCCGTAGTAAAACAATTGGAGATCCTACTTTAAGTAAAAGACGATGTGGTAGCAATCCAGCTGGATCAAGTGAGTTTAGGAACTCTGTTGGGAAATTGACGACCTCATCGGCATATACTACGGTATCAATAGATTTGCATTCAGTGACTACGCCTGGTAACATGGAAAGTATGGGATTGTTTATTTCTTGTACATCTTCATTTTTAGCAGCAAGAATGGCCCTCTCTCGCAACCACTTCAAATTGGGATAGTTCTGAAAAACAGCGAGACAGACTGCGTCGATTAGCCCTGCAACGGACGACACCAGATTACAAAAATCGGATGGTAATTTAATCTTTGCCAGAAGACTCGACTGCTATTCTACCTTCTCCTATCTCCAGTAGTTTTTAGAGAAATTTTCAGCACTCTCATCCCCCAGATATACTTTCATATTTAGCTTTAGATTTATCGTTCTCACATGTCTCCACAAAAATGAATATTTTAAACATGCATGCATCATGCATCTCATCGGCCGGTGTTGACTTTGGGATGACTGGCAGAGTTTGACGAAAGTCTCCACAGAAGAGTACCAGAGCCCCTCCCATCAAGTTGTTATTTCCTCTCAGATCTCTCAGAGTGACGTCAAGGACCTCGAGAGCTTTCTTGTAAGCCATGGTGCATTAGGGTGGTCTAAAAAAATTAACTTTCGAAATATATTGCTCCACAAGGTTGATTTTATTATTTTACATGTAAATAAGGCGCACAATTTTTTTTCTCCAAAATAATAATATTTACAGGTCGCTCAAGCTCAAACTTTAAAAGTTCAGATTAACAAAGATTTCTTGGAAATCGTGGGAAAGCTCTTTTGGTTGTTTGCTACTAGACAAAGCAGGAATTGTTTTTGTTCTTCGTCTTTTGTAAGGGTTTCCTTATATTTTTGTGTTAGGCTTATAGCTCTTTCAGCATTGTCATTTACAACTTTCATTTTTAAGCACCTTTCTCGAAAGTCACAAAAGCAAGTATCACTTTCCAGCTGAGATGATCATTTTTCTATGAAAGCTTGTGATTTAATTTTACCTCCTTTAACAACCATGGCATCAAAGAATTGTTTGTTCATTTCAGTTGCAAGTTCTTCGATCTTTACATTTTGCTCTTTATTTTTTAGTTACAGTCGATAATCACGGGTAGGTTTTGGTGGACGATCAAGATTTTGTATCATTTTCATTTTTGTGTCAATGCTGACTCTGTTATCAAAAAAAGCTAATACTACTAAGTGCTCAGATAAATACCATTGGTGTCTGGAAAATGACGATAATGCTATATTTGCTACTGAAGGATTTGGATATTTCTTCAGGTCATTTAAAAACTGAATATCATTGTAAGGGGCCTTAATAGAATGCGGTGCTTCATTCCAATATTATATATATATTAGGCTCATAAAAAGGCACAATTCTGTAATTTTACCAGATTCTTCAGATGACAGCTTAAATTGTTCTCGAAAAAGGAATATTTTTAGTGCATAAATACCTTTAGCCATTCATCGAGAGTGATATGTGGGTCCAGGAGCGCGAAACGACTGATTATTATTGTTTTCTCCAAGAAAAATTAAAGATAACTGCATAAACTCTTTATAGTCATTCCTTATAGTTGGAGATTTAAGTGTTTTTGGTAGAAATGTTAACATATATTCTCTTAGTTAAGTTTACATTGTCAAATAGTTCCTAATTTGCTGGATTAGAAGCAGATTTATCTATTTCTGGCCATAAATTCTTAAAACGCTTAAATATTGCGATTTCTGGACCTTCAGATGGGCCGAGTATAACAGAAAACACACTGGATAGTACAATCTCCATTATATGGTGACGACATGCAACCCAAATAAGATCTGTCCCTAAATATTCTTGAATTCTGATGCATGCACCTTTCTGTAAACCAGTATTAGGGGCTGTGGTATCGAACACCAGTTCTTTAATTTGAGATATAATATTCCATTTCTGAACTATCTCGATACATGCTTTTGCTTGTAATTTTCCAGTTCTTCTTTCAACCTTCGGAATTCCAAGGAGCTTCTCTTGATCATTTCCTGAAACAATAACGGCAACTTGATCAACTTTCTTTTTGATCCATCAATATCTGGTAACATCTTACCATCTTACCAGTGTAATAATATGGTAACATCTTACCAGTGTAATAATAGAGGTTCATCTAGAAAATTTTTTTCTGTTTTTGCAGCTTGTTGCCTCCCTTTTCTTCTATGTCTCCTTATTGAGCTTCGAGAAAGGGTTTTTGAAGAAATATCGTTCAAAAATGCACGTGCAACAGCTCCAGCCACGAATACAGCTTTCCTGTCAGAAATATTAACATGATCTAGTGCACCTACAACTTCAGGAGAATTAAATATATTTTTTACATATTTCTTTTCAGCAGCTTCGGGAACTGTAGTTGTAGTAATGAGATCGGATTGGGATGTAGATGACAGCGGCAGGTAGTCTTCTTCACTTTCAAATTCTATGGAATGTGAAGTTTCTGAGTCTGATAATTCTAACATGATTTTTTCTACCCTAATTTGTAATTTTGCTTCTCTTTCTTCACATAATTCTTACATTAATATTTTATTATCTTTCCGTTTCCGTTTCTTATTTCGTTTTGTGAAGTTTTCATGTCAACTCCACTCATAGAACAACAAAAAACATCTTCTTTCTGCTTTTGAAAGAATTATCTGTCTTCTTTGTTGCTATGTTATTATATTCTTTGAAAATACAAATGTTGAGCGACCTCTTAATATTATTGTTACGGATTATTTAGGCTACCAACTGTTATGGAATTGAATATTAATGTTACGAATAAAAGCTTTTGTTATGGGGAAATTAATGAAGTGAGAAATAATAATTAAGTTGATCATATTACCATGCATTTAGAAAACTAGTGGTGGACACAATTAAGCATGTACATAAAATTTATGGTAGATGTAATAGGATTACGAAATGACTTTAAGATGAGCAAGCGGTATTACACGTTGAGAATAAGACCACGTGACGCCTGCAGCCATGTGCCAAAAATTAGGAAAAGTTAACGTGCATAGTAAATAAATCGCACAAATAGACAATCGTAAAGTGGTAATACTTAATTTTTAAGCGTTGTAAATAAAATAGGTGATACTACAACCTGAAATAAAGATACATATCCTGACACATACTTGACACAAATAAGTTAACACTAAGGGAAGTTCCGACTCAAATGAATAGTTTAAAAAAAGGTTTATTATGTTTAGCATATCGAAAAAATCAGAAAATGGTTTGGACACAGAAAGAACACAAAAAACTAACTCACATTACACTACATTTTAGCAGTCGTTCCTTTCCCAATATGGGAAGTGCTGAGCACGCCACAAGCCAGCAAAAGGACCGGCAACTTCTAGAGCAAAAAAATGTGTCTCTGACTGACTGCGAAGAACCTGTCTGGGCCAAATGAAGCACGCCAAATTGGCGCGATAGGTAGCTTGGGCAAACGCCAAAGGTTGCCATATTCACGGTTGCTCGCCTTTCAGGCTACTTTACAATTTGCACAATCATTTACTGATAAACAAAAGGGGTTTTTGCATTACATGAATTGAATTACTCAGATGAATTGAAAGTTACGAATAACTATTCGTGACAATTATCGGATTGGCCTGAAATTTTATTTACATACATTTTGAATACCGAGGAACAAAATAGGGCTTGTGGAAGGAAGATTCTTACACTTTAATTTTTTAACATTATGTCATTGACCACCCTAATGGTGCATTCATCCCATACTATTAATTTACATGTCTGAAGCACCTGCGCCCGACCACTTGCCTCTTTTATGTTGCAGGTAGGATTTTCCTGTCTGGCGATGTCAAGTGGCAACTTAAGTGCGGAATGGGCTGTCCTCCCTCCTTCCATTAACGTATCAGCAATTCCTGAAGAGGCGATGGCAAGAGCAACTTCTTCCTGAGCCCTGATTTCGGCCAGAATTAAATTAGTTAAAAACATTTTCCCTGTGTCCCCAGAAGCATCAAGACAAATAATACCCCTTTGTTGTTTTGCTACCCGATCCATGATTATTTGGTATGCATTTTTTTATCTTGATTTAGAAGTGGCTTCTTGTCCGCAACGTATGCACTCAGCTCTTCGACGTTGTAGTTTTTTCTCGTAAGTAATCTGCGTAAAGTAAGTCTTGTCGGTCTCGTAGTGGTGCAGGCAGGCCGAGTTGCAGTAAAGTTTTATTCATCATGGCCACATATTTGTCCTCAAGAATAATCAAAACCTTGTTGAAAATGTCCAAACCAAACGTAATTTCGAACGTTGGATTTTCCTTGCGGACTTTGACGAGTATATCCTCACTTAGGGCCTCCTTATATTTTTCCCATAAACTGTTTGGATTCGATGGAGTACATGTAGTTAATATTATAGCAAACAGGTTTCTGATTTGCTCTGGGAGGGAGATCAATTCGGTTTCTCGCAATGTGTCATCCCAGTGGTGGTCTCCTTCCAGTAAACCCAACTTCTGGCAAGCATCTCTAAATGTCTGGCATACTTCGCTGTTTACTGTTCTTAGCTCCGCGAAAGATCTTGGTCTTCGAATTGAGTGAAGAAGCATCCTAAGGAAATAGCATTCGGCGTTATTGGGGTGAACTGTGTGTACTCGACCCAAGGCGTCACTTGCGACTGCATCGTGTACAGGGACGGTCTGGCCAACTTTTCTTCTATAGAAAACTTTCCTCGATGCATTCCATGTGTAATATCGAGGTATCTCAGGATACAACAAAGTCCTTGCGAAAGGATCCTGCTGACACAGTTGAAAGAATGCTGTTAAGGTCATGTTTGGTGGCTGATGAACCCTGTAGGGGCGCTCTCTGTTGTAAAATAAACTCTCTGACCATTTTCTAAATGGACGCTAAGGTGAACCACAGTAGGGTGTCTCTCGTGAATTGGAAATCCTAGGATTCGCCAAACTGCCTCGTTGCTGCTAATGTACCTTCCACACCGATACCGCATAACTTCATCGTTTTTTCTCTCGTTGCTTATTCCGAAAACAGCCATATCACTACCTTTCTTAATATACTTACACACATATTTAATCGATTTCACACTGTTACAGTACTCCACGTTGATGTGTGCCTGAAACATTTTTGACAGCAGTGGCGAAAATGGCACAACCCATCTATTGTCAATTTCTATTTCTGTGTTGCTGCGTATCTTTAGTTTCGCGGTGAACCCTCCATCTTCTGGAGCTCGTCGTCTATATAGAGGATAACCGTCCGTTCCGGTTTGTGTCTCTTTAATTAATTTCCTTGGGTCAGCACCTCTGGTCAGTTTCCATTTGTTCGTTTCCGATAAAATATAGCTCTTGAAATTTTGGGGGTTGATCTGGCAGCGGAAGCAACGATCCCGCCTTATGGTAAATCAGCCCTTGCATCGTGAATGTCGATGGAAATCCCGGCTGTTGAACAACTGATGTGGCACCGAACGATGTCATTTGGAAACATGAGTTGTATTTTCGGATGTTACTAAGAAAATGCTTTGACTCTGCTGTATCTCCTGATGTATAAACCAAAAGTTCTTGTGGTGTTGGTTCCATTTGGCAGAGTTTCACTTTCCCATTTTTGCAGCAAATACCAGGAGACTCTGATTTAAACTTTTTGGCTTGACAGTAACTACAAACCATTTCCATTTTTCCGATGGTAACATTTGCATGCTGCGAGTAATCTTTATGTGGATCATAGTGGAAACCTTCCAATGCTAAGTTAAAATGTTGCGCAGTCCGGGATCGTCTGGTTCTATGTCTCATTTCCTGTACACGTGTCCAACGCTGCTGTACAGTCTCTAAAGCTCTAGAAGTAGCAGATCTCTCTTTCTTATCCTGAAGTCGGGCCTCACACTGCTGTACTGTCTCCGAAGCTCTAGATGTAGCAGCTCTCTCTCTGATATCCTCAAGTCGGGCTTCACGCTGCTGTACAGTCTCTGAAGCTCTAGATGTAGAAGATATCTCTTTCTTATCCTGAAGTCGGACCTCACGTTGCTGTACTGTCTCTGAAGCTCTAGATGTAGCAGCTCTATCGCGCAGCGTCGAAAGTCTTCGTCGAAAGTCCTCGGGAGTTTCTTGACTACGCTGTTGCTTCATTTTTTTAGCCTTTGATTGCACATTTCCAATCGAATTACGTTTCCTTGAAGGCATTGTTAAGACAATGAAATCTGTAAAAGAATACAAAAAAGCTGAACTTAAATGGAGTCAGGAGTGTCAACATTCATCTCGGCAACCCCGAAAACTATGGATTTGAAAAAAATTTTGAGGTCTTTTAAAGGATTTTATTGTATGAAATTACATAGGATATCAAGGATTATATAGGAATTTACAGGTTTAAGGATAAAAATTTCATGAAAAATATTATTTTTGTTAAGAAAATATCCTGCGCGCAATGTTACAATATCACATATGGAGAAAAAAGCGTTTAGAATTTTTACAGCAACTTGGACAAAATATCATGAAATGAATATATGAAATACAATATAAATAATTATACCCACAATTGTAGGAAAAAATTATTTTAATTCATGCCCTAAAATAACAACATATTGTAGGAAATGATAAAAATTTTCGTATACGTTTAAGGTTGAAAATTACATAAAAAATATTAATTTGTTAAGAGGATATCCCGCGGGCTATGCTACAATATTACATATCGAGAAAAAAGCGTTTAAAATTTTTACGGCTACTTCGACAAAATATCATGAAATGAATATATGTAATACAATATAAATAATTATACCCACAATTGTGGAAAAAAATATTTTAATTCATGCCCTAATAAAAAACAGCGTATTGTAGGAAATGATAAAAAATTTCGTATAGATTTAAGGCTAAAAATTACATGAAAAAATAGTAAATTGTTAAGAGGATATCCTACGGGCAATGCTACAATATCACATATGGCGAAAAACGCAATTAAAATTTCTACGGCAACCTAGACAAAATATCATGAAATGAATATATGAAACACATAAATAATTATACCCACAATTGTGGAAAAAAATATTTTAATTCATGCCCTAATAAAAAAACAACGTATTGTAGGAAATGATAAAAATTACGTGCAGGTTTAAGGTTTAAAATTATATAAAAAGTATTAATTTATTAAGAGGATATCCTGCGGGTAATGTTACAATATTACATATGGAGAAAAAATCATTTAAAATTTTTACATCTTAGACAAAATAATGAAAAAAATATATGAAATACAAAATAAATAATTATACCAATAATTATAGGAATAAAATATTTTAATTCATGGTCAAATAAACAACAACATAGGAAATTATAAAAATTTTGTTATAGGTTTAAGATAAAAAACTTCGTGAAAAGATATTAATTTGTTAAGAGGATATCCTTCGGGCAATGCTACAATATCACATATGGAGAAAAACGCGTTTAAAATTTTTACCTCTTAGACAAAATAATGAAAAAAATATATGAAATATAGAAAATAAATAATTATACCTATAATTATAGGACTAAAACATTTTA
This sequence comes from Dolomedes plantarius, assembly GCA_907164885.2. NCBI lineage: Eukaryota > Metazoa > Arthropoda > Arachnida > Araneae > Dolomedidae > Dolomedes > Dolomedes plantarius. Next base: position 35,073,451 of record OU015503.1, on the reverse strand, counting down.
ATTCATGCCCTAATAAACAACGACATATTGTAGGAAATGATAAAAATTTTGGTGTAGGTTTAAGATTAAAAATTTCAGGAAAAAATAGTAAATTGTTAAGAGGATATCCTGCGGGCAATGCTACAGTATCTCATATGGAGAAAAACGCGTTTAAAATTTCTACGGCAACTTAGACAAAATATCATGAATTGAATATATAAAATACATAAATAATTATACCCACAATTGTGGAAAAAATATTTTAATTCATGCCCTAATAAAAAACAACGTATTGTAGGAAATGATAAAAATTTTGGTGTAGGTTTAAGGTTAAAAATTTCATGAAAAAATAGTAAATTGTTAAGAGGATATCCTGCGGGCAATGCTACAATATCACATATGGAGAAAAACGCGTTTAAAATTTTTACATCTTAGACAAAATAATGAAAAAAATATATGAAATACAAAATAAATAATTATACCGATAATTATAGGAATAAAACATTTTAATTCATGCCCTAATAAACAACAACATATTGTAGGAAATGATAAAAATTTTGGTGTAGGTTTAAGATTAAAAATTTCATGAAAAAATATTAATTTTTTAAGAGGATATCCTGCGGGCAGTGCTACAATATCACATATTCAGAAAAACGCGTTTAAAATATTTACGTGAACTCAGACAAAATACAATTTAATAAATATATGAAATACAATATAAATAATTATACCTACAACTCTGTGAAAAATTATTTTAATTCATGCCCTTATAAAATAACAACATATTGTAGGAAATGTTGTTATGAAGTGGGTCGTGAATGTATATTTAAAAATAGTAAATTATAGGCAAAGACATACCTGTAACACTTTCTTTCATTGAAGCAGAGGTGATTGCTTTGTGGGGATGGAGATGGTGTCGCATCAAAGAAAATAGGCCTAGTTCAGGATACACGTGCTTCTTACACGTGTAAATGCATGTACATCAACAAAAAGAGTCTGTCCGAGTCCCTAGACGCCGTCCCGCAATTGAATGTTGAAATTCGTGCCCAGAAGAAAGGGGAAAAGCTCGCCAATTTGGCGCACGCCACACGATGACTTCCAGAGGGAAAAAACCCGTTCTGATAGAATAATGCAAAACAAATGGTAAGTGGCGATAGACTGTCTGCGGCGATAAAATGGATAAAAGAACCTCGCCAAATATGCCAGGTGAATCCTTCAACCACACAAAAGGTGCCGGAAAAAATGGCGAAAAACCTATATTAAACGATTAAAATTCAAAATTGTGTATCTTTATGCTACACAAATGATAAAAATTTTGGTATAAGTTTTACGTTAAAAATTTCATGAGAAAATATTAATTAGCTAAGATTATATCCTGCGTGGCTTACAGCAACTTAGACAAAAGAAAATGAAATAAACATATGAAATACAATATAAACTTTTCATATATTACCTTAAATTGCATGTTATACTTAGTAGTTGGCTCTCTGTTTAACAACTTTCAGGGGACCGTGAAAATCGTCCTTAAGTAGAGATCGCCCTTAAACAGAATTTGTTAAAAAAATAACATTTCCCTTCACACTATACAGGCTTAGGATTGTGAATATATTTTTAATATATTGGTGTGTTTAAAAATGTTATTTTTATTATCATTATTAATTTATTCACAAAAAGTTATTTTAAATTTCACTGAAAAAAGAGTACAAACAATACAAAAAAATTAGGTTTTAAAAAAGTCAAAAGTATTGACTGCGTCATTTTTCGCCCTGTTTTTGTTATTCTATTTCCCAAATTTTCTAAAATGTTAAATGTGTCGTCTTCCATATTCGATGTAATATAACGTCGGAGAACATCTACAGCAGAAGTTGCATCTGTGTAAGACGGTGGCAGTGTCTCGTTTTCCGTCTCTTCAACTTCACCTTCTTCGTCTGACACTATGTTTTCGTTTACTAAATCTTCATAAATTTGTTTTACATTTCTGTAATCTGTTGTTAAAACAGATTCATCGCAATAGTAGAAATCTTGAATTGAAACATCCTCATCTTTAACACGACTGCTCCGTTCTTCAAGGGTAATGTCATCTTCGTTGATTTCTACATTCGTACTTTGCACTTCTTTGGGAATTCCAGTAACGCGAAAGCAGTATTTTATTGGGGATGAAGAAATTTCTTTCCATGCTGATGTTATCCTGTGCACTGCTTCCAAGACAGTAAATTTTCTAATTTTTATACTGTCAGCCTAATTGTTTATTAATTTCCTATTTAAAGACTTTCTCTAGTATGCTTTCACACTGCGAATGATACCCAGGTCTCATGGCTGTAACTTGCTAGTGCAATTAGCTGTTAAGAAATGAATAGTCAAATTTGTAAGTCTAGGGATAATTGGAGTATGTGCAGTGCAACGGTCGATTAAAAGTAAAACTTTTCTCTTTTCTCGATGCATTTTTCCATAAAATTTTCTAATCCTGTCAATAAAAATTTGTGATGTCATCCACGCTTTATTGTTATTCCGGTACTCACAAGGTTTCGTGGTGATATTTTTAAAACACCTTGGTTGATTTCAGGGACGTAGCTAGGCATTTATGGTCCCCGGGGCAAGGACGCAAATTGGGCCCCCTGAAATATTACGACTTCATTTTTTTATCCCCTGTTTTGGGGGCCCCGGGGCATTAGAAAGGTTGCCCCAGCCGAGTTACGCCCCTGGTTGCTTTGATTTGCCTTTAACAAGTGGTCGAAGTTTCTTAGATCCAACCGAATTAGTGCACAGTAAAACAGTCAATCGTTCCTTACTCTGTTTTCCACCAAAGCACTTTTCGCCGATATACGTTAAAGTTCTATTAGGCACCGTATTGTAGAATAGGCTCGTCTCATCTGCATTGAATATGTTCTTCTCATCATATCCATCTAATATCCCCTTCAGCACTATTTTCCATTCTTCCACTATTTTTTCCTCTACGGAGCCACTTTCACCAGATATGCTTTTAAATGCAAGCCCATATCTTTCTTTGAACTTTGCTAGCCAACCAGCCGAAGCCTCAAAATTTTGCTGAACTTTTCTGCCAGAACAATAGCATTTTCTTTAAATATAACTCCGGAAATTGGAATATTGGATGCTCTTGCTCCATGAAACCATTGCAGGACTGCCTTATCAAACTCTTCTGATCGGCCACATTGAATGTTTTGCCGTTTGGATTTGGATCCCAAACCAAATTTTTGTGCTGCTTCAAGAATTTTCTGTTTGTTTGCTAAAATGTCTTTGAGAGTAATATCGGATAGCTGAAATTGTCTTGCGAATTGGACTTTTGCTATTCCAACACTTCCTTCCCAGTCTTCAATAATTTTCACCTTTTCGTGTAGCGTAAGATGCTTTCGCTTTGACACCATTTTCCTCACCTCGTGTTCATACTGGAACATACTCCTACACACAACCATGAATTCTCTGAATATGAACACCTGCTTCCCGGAATGAGTGAGAGAGGGCTGCTATTGGACAGTTCGTAAGTCACATGACAACAGATGGTAGGGACAATAGAGTGCTTCATATCCCGCACTAAGAGCTCCATAAAAGAATATTCGATCTTCCGCGAAACAGTAATCCCCACCCCATTTTTCCCACTTCAACAAGTCAATGATTGCAACATTGCAAACATCACGTAAATATCGGGTCTGTTATTGAAACCAAATTTGTTTTCCCCCACAGAAGTTTCCCTCCTGCGGATAAAATGTTGAAGAAAAAGTTTATCATGTTAAAAAAAATCGTCGTTAAACAGAAACAACGTCGTCGTTAAATAGAATTTTTGACGTCGGAGGGTCCGGGACTGGAAAATATCATCTTTAAATAGAGATCGTCGTTAAGTAGAGCGTCGTTAAACAGAGATCCAACTGTATTAGAACAAAACAACTTTTTCTATTTTGACAGAAAAAAATTTCTAAAAAGAATATTATTTGCCTAAGTTTTTTAATGCGAGCACGCTGTAAAAATATGATCTCATAGTTGAAAAAACTATTCCCTATTTTTTTCGCGTTCAAATAAATAATTCTGTGGAAATAAGTAATTCAGCGTTTCTTTTTTCTCTCGCGTCCTGTCATAAAATACATCCCTGTAGCAGAGTGCAATATTATATATAATAACCTCTCACTGTGTAAATGTGCGCCTGATTATTATTTTTTTTTGCATTATCGGTACTTAAAACCCATATGTTGGGGCATAGGGGTAAATTATTTTAATATCTCGTGTCCAATCACAAAAAGAGTGGTACCAAATTGGTACCACAAGAAAATTTCCCGATGCTGTTTAAGTGGACAGAACAGCTAGCTGTTTCCCGGCGTTGCCCGGATATTTATTTATCCCATTTTTTTTATTACACAGGAAAAAGAATGGATTCTACCTATAGTGTAAAATCTAAGTAATTTAATTTACACGTATTTAAACGTACGTAATTTACACGTAGTATCCGAGCTGGATACATATTATTGTAATATGGAAACCTGTTTGTAAAAAATGCAGATGTTGGTATACGAGCTGGATACATATTATTGTAATATGGAAACCTGTTTGTAAAATATGTAGATGTTAGTATCCGAGCTGGATACATATCATTGTAATATTATGTTAATTGTTTTTCTTTTAAAGAGAAAAAAAATTGGACGAAAGCTGAGTAAAACACAGGATTACTTTAAATAAGGGTGGGGGTATTTATACTAATTGTTCCAATTTAAGTTACTCTTGAAATTGTTATACACTGCTGGCCACCCAAATTGCAACACCAAGAAAGACAAGAGATATCACAACAAAATTTATTTTGTAGATAACATGTTGACCAAGTATCAAATGATTAAATTTATAGACTTCTATGAAGTGTGGTTCCTGCCAAAATCAGTAGCCAGAGTAGCCGCCATTGTTGGAGGTCACCGCTGCCACCCGCCTCGGCATTGATTCAAAGAGACTTTGGATGAGTTCTTGGGGTACAGCAGACCAAGCAGTTTCCACACGTTGCCAAAGTTGATCTGCTGTGGCAGCTGGGGATGGAATCTGGGTCAATCGTAGAGCAACCACGGACCGCATGTTTTCTATCGGCGAAAGATCCGGAGAGCGAGGCGGCCAGGGAAGCAATTCAATCTGGCGATTGACGAAGAACCGTTGGACAATGCGTGCCACGTGTGGTCGCGCATTATCCTGTTGAAATATGGCTGTGGGCAAGCCCTGAAGGTAAGGAAGGACAACTGGCTCCAACACCTCAGAGATGTAGCGCTGGCTGTTTAAAGTACCGGCAATGCGTACTAGAGGTGTGCGAGAGTGATATCCAATACCGCCCCATACCATAATACCCGGTGCAGGACCAGTGTGGCGGTGCATAACGCAGCTGTTCAGCATCCTCTCTTCACGGTGTCTCCAGACTCGAATGCGACCATCGTGGTGTTGCAGACAGAAGCGTGACTCGTCAGTAAAGACAATTTCATTCCATTCTGCCGTCCACATCCTTCTGTCATCGCACCATTGGCGGCGGAGACGTCTGTGGTTCTACGTCAAGGGTAGACAAAGCAATGGACGTCTTGCGGACAGACCACTCTGCTGTAAACGGCGTCGAATGGTACGCGAAGACACTGGATGATGCGTTACAGACTGCATGTGATGTGCTATGGTTCGTGATGTGACTGAGCGATCCGTCACTGCCATGAGCCTGTCATCACGTGAAGTGGTGCGCTGAGGTGGATGCGATCGAACACGCCGGTTCGTCGTACCCTCCTGCATCCAACGATCACATATCCGCATTACAGTTGTTTGGTTTCGTCCAACACAACTACCGATTTCCCTGAAAGATAATCCACAATCTCGGTAGGCCACTATCCTTCCTCTGTCGAACTCGGATACTTGATCAAAAGATGATCGCTGTTTTCGACGAGGCATAATTGATCGTTTTTTTGAAAAAACCACAAGAAAAACACAATTGCCGAACTTGAAATCGTCGAAATCTCCAAGCCTTAAATAGAGCTTTGAAGTGGCGCCACAGGCGCGCTTGATGTGCGTCTGCGCTGAAATTCTAATCATTTGCATATCTCACCTCCGCTAATGCATGTTGTAAATTTCATGTTATTTGCATGTTTCCTTCAGGGTGTTGCATTTACAGTGGCCAGCAGTGTAGTATAAAACAGTTCCGTAACTGACGGACTGACTGACAGACAACGCACAGACCAAACCGCTGGACCTAAAGGGCTGAAATTTTGCATGGCGATTCTTCTTATAGTGTAGAGGTGCACTAAGAAAGATTTTTGAAAAATACTTTTTTAGATTTTTTAAAAATTAAATTTTTAAGCTGTTTTAGTAACTTTTTTTAAGTTTGCATTTAAAATAATACTCCGAGGGTTATAAAATTTATATCACGAGAAAATTCATCAAAATTCCTTTAAAATTAAATCTTTTTCAAATCTTTACCTTTTTTGGGAATTATTAAACATTAATTTTTAGAATTTAGTTTATTAAATGCTGATCACGTGATATCTTTTTCAGGTACTTTAAATTAATTTATCGTCACGTGCATAAAAACGAAACAGACAAAAAAATTTTTTTTTTCTTGCTAATGCGGCAGACGATTGGAAATTATCAAAAAATATTAAAATACAGTAAAAGATATGTTCCTAAAACTGTACTATATTAACTGTACTATATTCTTTAGTATGTTCTATCAGATTTAAGTTGAATATTTTCTTCTACATTATTTTGTCTATAAAAATATCCGTTAAGATATTTTTATAAATATATATTCGTTTTTTTTACATCAGTTGCATACATTGATCGTTGTATTTATTATAAATATATTTATACATATTTTTGGCATTAATTGCATACATTGACCGTTGTATTTAATATAAATTTACTCTGTAGCGAAGTACGGGTTTTCAGCTAGTCATCATATACTACAAGATTCTGAACATTTACAACTTCTCAGGGAATTTCTTTTATCTACAAGAGATCTTGATTCTTTCTTCGAAGCTATTGTACTGCTTAAATACATTCCTTTTTATAAATAGCCCTAGCCTTTTTACATATTAATCAATAATTATTAGATATTGTTGGGGAGTCTTATCTGAGTCAGTCTACTTAGAGCCTATACTTCATTCCTGGTTGTAAGTAGAAAGGAAAACCACTAATTAAGTAATCTTAGGAATTATTATTTCTATTAGAATAACTCTTGGAAGCCGAAGAAATATCCTTCACATAATTAAATTGTCCTCTTCTATTCTCTTGATAATAGTTCTACCTATGGAGAAAATATGTCCAAGGACTGCCGACTTGGATTGAAAGATTTTTTTTTCTAAATTTGTACTCCGAAATAGAGAAAGAAATTTTACACCTTGGGGCATTTTCATTTTTAAAAATATGCAAATAATATTTATAAATTTAAATTATTCGGGGGAAATTCTGGTATAGTGTGTTTAAAGGCTCCTAAATTCCTTTGCTGGATGAAATTTACAAAAATAATCCTGTTGTAAGGTGCAGAAAAGTTCAGTCTATCTGATAATAACACTTTTATTGGATTATCAGCATTTATGTAAATAGTAAAATATAATATATATATATATATAAAATATAATTTAATATTTAATTAAATAGTATTCCCATTTTTACGTAAGATTACGTTCCTCCATAATAGTCCTGCGGAAAGGAAAATTTCAGACTCTAAAACCGTCCGTCCATCCATCCTCGTGAGTTATAATTTTGACAGCGTGCCAAACCCAGTCTATCGCTTGGACAAGCAGTAAACAGTTAAGCAAAAAATTGCCAAAATACGTCAAAATTTTGGCATACATATATGTATATATAGACATACGTACATATATATAGATACATGTGTACATAACGCATACATAGATATATACGTACAAAAGAGGTAAGCAACGATAAGTAATCCTACGTTAATAACCCGCGGTAGTTTCGTTAGAAGAGACTACCTGAAATTTTTTTTCCATAGGTTTACATTGAGGTGAGCGAATCCAATAGGATTAGTACACAGCAGCCTTAACAATCTAAGTCAGTCACAGACTGAAGAAATAAATCCTAATTGCAGTACACTTTTTATCGTTTCTTTTATTAAATATATATTATGACAGTCAGTGCATATGTTATTCAAGGCTTTGGTGTAAACTTTACATTTTAAGTGAGAAATACGCGTTCCTTTCAGATTTTATTTATATAAGGGAATTATATATACTGCCAAAACAATTTTCGGCTGAGTATGACGAATTTTTATTTCAACTTATTACAAACTTTGAATTCTGTTCGGGTTGTCATATCTCAGTATCGTGCGCACACAGGATTTATCCAAAACTTTCAAAGGTGTAGAAAATTCTTTGCATTCCTAGATAACACGTATACTAACCACATCAACAGAAAAAACATCAGGTGTTCACGTTCTTTTTATCACGGTATGTAGGCGTGTATCTTTTTCTTTTACAGCGCACTTACGTATGCAGACAATCATTTGTTGAGAGGTTTGAGAGGTAGCCAAGCCTGATCAGGGTGGAAACCTGACGTTTTATCTGTAGGAAACGTTATCTGTTATCAGTGAGTTTACTCAAACTAAAGATGATATGACAATATCCTGGGAGTTTTGAGGAAAGCTCTCCTCTCGTGGTGGCTACCTTCCGTCTAATGTCTCTACAATTCCGAGTATTAAGCATGCATCTCTAAAAGCAATATTTGATGTACAAGTCATTCTGGAAAAGGAAGTATTAACTACTTGCCGTATACTCTCCATGAAAATCTTTGGCTAGTTTTTGGACATCAGATCTTTCTTTCGTAAGGACATTAGTAGGTAAGGACATTCTGCAAACATTGTGACTGAATCTTTCGTTTGTTTTCTTTCACTAATTTTTGTTTACCTCGCAACTTGTCTTTACAAAAATAGCATATTACATAGAAAAATTGCTAAACATTTATAAAAAAAAATTCTATTTTAAAACAGTCAGAATTTTAGATTTTGATATGTCTACCAAAACAATAGCCTTGTTTCACTTGTGCTCTAAGGTAAGGTTTCAAAACAATTGGTCATCAAGTTTTATAAATATTTTATTCAGTAAATTTTTAATCATTTTAAATACCAAAAAAAATTTATATTCTTTCGGAGTGTTTTTTTACTTGAATTTCAAGAATTTTATTTTACATAAAAAAAATCCTAAATATAGTTTAATGAAAATAGATTAAAGGAACAACGTTCAAATGTTGCTACATACCTACGAAGTAATTTTCGATATGTCTGTTTATAAATGGCAGTTCATAAAACTTTCCGTTCCGAAATGAACAGGCTTAAAGTACAGATGTACGAGAGGATACACATAGAAAGTACAGCATAAAAATGCTGAAACTAGCACTGTAATCATCGCGAAAACATGCGGTTCGGATTAGTGTTATCTAAGAACTGCATTGTATATTTTTAAGGTGAGAAAATAAACATGTGCATTTTTGAAAAATTTTTGTGCTGGAAACCCTTAAGGAAATAGAAATGCACTGTTATTGTGATGTGCAATATAACTTACTAGCCGCTGCGCGACCAGCTTGGTCGCTTTTAGTTTTAAATTTTCTTTTGCAAAACAACGCAACTGAACGTAACATATGTAAGGAATGTTACCAATACATGCATCATAAATATACGTTGTTAAGCGGTATTCTCTATAAGGCTGATTCTAGAGCATCTTGATCAAAAAATGTGAATTTCCATTACCTCAGAACAGAGTTAAAGGTAAGACTGAGAAACCCAACATCAATGATTTTAAAAATTACATCCCTCTTTGTATGTACTAAATTAAGATATCTATACTTTATCATTACAACAAATAAGAAATTGTTGGGGAAAATTTTTAAATATAGTGTTGATTACATCACTCTCTGTATGTATTACTGTTCGCAATTCAGATATCTACGCTTAATCATATCAAATAATAAATTGTTGGGAAAATTTCTTCACTTATAAAATGGAGTAAAAATTCAGCAAGTACTACTCAAAAAAGTGTAGAAAATTAACTATTACTAGTTGTTGATTGCTATGCCGGCGACGGTTAAGCCTAACCTCGCGATTATTTATCCTCTCTCTTTCACGCCTCTCTCTTAATGAATTATTTCTTCGCTTTCATTCTTGAGACTATTCCCAATTTTCACTTGATCGTGCAACTCGCTTTCGAACATTCCTGATTTCAGTGAGTAAATCCATGTTGACACGCGGTTGCAAATTGCGGACGGCCGCTAATGTTTACATCTGGTAATGGCAGCCGCTGCCATTCGGAGTGTAGAAATATCGTCGATTTTTGTGCCGCATACCTACGCGTTTTATATATATAGATACTGTTTAGGTTTTTATCAAATCTTTTATTTGAATCTTTCATAAATAATTCAAACAGAAGTCAATATAGACGTTTATCAATTTATTTTATTTATAAACATTTATTGTCTCATCTTAAAAACATACTATGCAGTTCTTAAATGACGCTAATCCAAAACCGCTTGTTTCTGCGATGATTGCAGTGCAAGCTTTAGCATTTTTATTCTGTACTTTCTCTGTGTGCCCTCCCGTACACCAGTATTTGTTAGAATAAAGAGGCAACTGCGTAAAGTTACAAGAGTTCCATTGACCGGGAAATTACACATTTAATAATTGTCGGTCAAACTTATACAAGCTATGACACAGGCTGACACAGGCTTTCTGAAAAAGGTCAAGGTCAAGGTTAAGCGTTTCATGAGGGACCTAGCAGAAAACTGGAACAGTTAATAGCTTTAAACCTCAGTCGGAAAAGGGGGAAGAACAATCATAAAAGGGGTTTCTGAAATAAAATTTGTCAAAGCCACCTAGAAATGGGAGGGGGGGGGGGGAAACGAGCACGAATCAATATAGATCAATCTACATTCAGACGTGAAAGTGGAGAAAACCTTTACCATAGGGTGAAAAGTGGTGAAAAGGCAAGGACGTTGAACCTTGACGATGAGGAGAGTCCTAGCACCTAAATTTATTAAAACAAACGGACAGGTTACAATAAAATACAAGAATTTACCGATACAATCAGAATTGAAGTAATGTAGACATAGTGCCGCCATCTATCAGCAAGGAGATGAACGAAAGTCGAAACTTTCCGTGTGGAGGAAAATAAATGGATAGTAAATTAAATTGGTAAAATTATGAGAAAATAACTGGACAGATATAAAAATTTGAGGAATGGCTAGGAAAGAAAAATGGTCAACCAGACGCGTGTCCGTAAAAGGGACAGGAGCAAGTAGAATTTAATTAAAATTAGTCACAAGTTGGGAAAATTTAAAAATGGCCCAAGAAAAATTTTGGGAGAACCAAAGAAACGAAATTAGAATATCAAGAAATCAATCTTGAGTGGTCGAAAGTAAGACGAGTTTTTCGCAGAGCAAGAAGACTCTATCTATGGGGTGTGAAGCATTGCGGATGGCGGGAAGGGTATCACGGAATGCAGTAAGGATTAGATTTTTGTCATATTTGTCTTCAAAAGCGAGGAGATGATTAATGAAATCAACGTCCGAAAGATCCGGACTGGAATTTGAAGAGTGATCAGGGACCGAATGCTCCTGATTTCCAGCAACTATTTTTGCATCTGAAATTGATGGGTTGACCATTTTCCTTACCTGTGGATAGTTATCGTGATTGGCACGAGCGGAGTTACTGACATGAGGGATCGATATGGGGGGGGGGGGGCGTTTTTGATTTTTCCCAGCTGGAAATTTGGGACACTTTCTGTAATTAGCTGGGTGAGGATCACCGCAATTAGCGCAAGTGCAATCCTCCTCCGGAGATTTTAGGCAAAGATCTGAGTTTGTTTAATGTGGACCGCCGCATTTAACACAACGTGGTGCAAGCTTGCATGTGTTGCTTGAATGAAAGAATCCCTGACAGTTGTGACACTGACTGGGGCCTTTCATTCCCCTATACCTTTCTATATGGACTTCAGTGCCCGTAATGTCCGTGATATTGTATACACTCAAGAGCCAAAACATTATGACCACCCCTACATTTTGCAATGAATTCGCCTGGATGACGTGGAAGGCACGTGTTCAGATGGAAGTGGTATTTAACTGCTGCTGGAGAGTCTGAAGAATCATTCTTTCACTTACTTCTGTGTGTGATGGGAAAGGCTGCGGATCTAAGCGACTTTGATAGAGGGCAGATTGTAATGGCTCGAAGGTTCGGAACAAGTATTTCCAAAACTACACTCGTGGACTCGTGGGTTGTTCGCGACCTACAGTTGTTAGTACTTATGCAAAGTGTATGAATGGCGGTGAAACCAGAAGTAGACGACATGGTGTTGGACGTCCACACGCTATCAAAGAAAAAGGTCGGCGGAGACTGTCTCGCATGGTGAAGCAAAACCGGAGCCAGACAGTGGCTCAGCTGACAGCCCAATACAATGCAGGGCCAAGTAGAATAGTATCGCAGCACACTGTTCAGCGGACACTGTTGGATATGGGGCTACGCAGCAAACGTCCCACTCGTGTGCCTTTGCTGACCAAGCGTCATCGCCAACTGCGCCTACGCTGGGCCCGGGAACATCGCGACTGGTCCATGGATCAGTGGGAGAGAGTTGCCTGGTCAGATGAATAACGGTTTGTCATTCATCACGCCGATGGCCGTGTCAGGATACGCCGTCTTCCAGGCGAACTGTTGCTCCCTCAATGTACAGTAGGTCATACACAGGCCGGTGGTGGCGGTATTATACTTTGGGGGACGTTCTTTTGGGCGTCTCTGGGACCCGTGGTTGTGGTAGAGCAGACCATGAATGCTACAGGGTATCTGAACATCATTGCGGACTAGTTGCACCCTTACATGGCCTCTGTTTTTCCAGCTGGAAATGGAATGTTCCAACAGGACAACGCCCCGTGTCACAAGGCTAAAATTGTGTTGGAGTGGTTCCAGGAACATGATGCTGAATTCCAGTTAATGTCCTGGCCGCCTAACTCACCGGATCTCAATCCGATAGAACACATTTGGGATGTCATGATACGGCAGCTCAGAGTTCAAAGACCACCAATTCGCAATATCTCGGAATTGCGTGACCGTTGCTTAAAAATCTGGTACAATCTGTCTCTGGCCATCTACCAAGGACTTGTGGCATCCATGCCAAGGCGGGTTGAAGCTGTGTTGCGCGCCAAAGGTGAGCCAACTCGTTATTGACAGGTGGTCATAATGTTTTGGCTCTTGAGTGTAGTTTAACAATGTCGGCAGCGCGATCAACCTGAACGTAAAATAGGGGCATGGGGATGCGTTTAGCTTTGGGACCCTTGCACATTAAGAGTTACCTTAACATTAAGGTAACCCTCAAGTTCGAGGAAGGTCTTGATGTGAGAAACCTTCGTGCATGTCGGGAGACCCCGGATGACGACTTTGAAAGGTTTCTCATCATCAAGGATATTGGTCTTATGTTCTATGTGGTTGGAATCAAGAAAGCTAATGAGCTGCCGAAATTCAGTAATGTTGCTGACAGTTAATCTTAGGAAACGACCCTTCATGGCCGAGAAGACCGTGGGTGCCACGTTTTGTCTAATATGATTAATTATCTTATGCCAAGATGGCGTTGGAACGATAAAAATGGGGGGAGGTTTTTAACTCGTGCACGAGTGGGCGGGTCAGTAATATTATCTTCCTGGGTTACGATATTGTCATCAGGGTCAATATCAATAGGGATATTGTCATTATACATAATTGGAATGTTAGATTCATTAGGGGTGGGCTTATTTTTCCTGGCCCTGTGCCTAGAAGGAACAGAGAGAAAAGGATTTTCCTCCACACGGGCAGATTTCCCAACATTGGAGGCGTGGCCAGCGGCCGGACGTTTGGAACAAGTCCCTTTCATGGGATTAGAAGATTTGCTAGTCCCCGCAAGGGGAGAAGGGTCAACGGAGATAGTTTTAGTTGACACCTGAGCAGAGTCAAAAAGAGGAGCGGGATTTCTGCGTCTGATTAACGCATCACGGAGAAAGTTTGAAAGATTAAGCATCTCACCCGACATTTTCATCAATCTGTTGGTCTCGTCAGGATCCATAGAAGGGGTGTTGGTATGAAGATAGGTGAAGTTTGCTGCCCAGTATTCAGCAGAAGTGAGGTAGAAGTTCATTTCGGTGAGATTCACCGATGAAATGAAGTCCGGAGTCAGTTTCCTTAGGTCAGAAGCAGTGGCGTAGCTCACAAGCGCTGTGGAAGAAGACGGCTTGACCAAGGGTGAAGCCGTGTTGATATCATGTTGTGGACCAGGCTGGACCGAAGGAGCCAAGCAAGGATCACGTTGAGGGGTAAGCAGGCGATGCCATCATGATGAGAGATTTGTGCAGAGGCAACATCAGGAGGGAAAGGGTTTTCAAGTTCACTCAGCATATCAGTGAAGAGTGAAGCAAACTTGTCCATCTCAACGGAGAGACTTCGAATCGGGAGGCGATCTTCAACAGGTTTGGAACGCTTTTTGTTAGAAAGCAAAATATAGTGAAAGGCGAGATCTTCCGCAGACGAAAGATAGAATTTGAGCTCATCAGTGCTCAAAGTCGAAGCTCGATTAGCAGCTAAACGAATATCATCATGAGTAGAAGACCTACTCAGCGAGGATGGATTGGGAATCGAAACGACAGAGTCGCTATGATCCATAAGAACAAGAGCTCATCAGGGGTACGTCTGTACACAATCGTGTCAGGCGGCAAACTCTTCCTTTCTGAAAAAGAACATCACATGGATTTTTACGCTTATACAGGATCCAGAAAGAGCCAATAATAGCATTTAAATAGACATCCAATAGAAATCGTTGATACGAGAACAAATCAGTGAAGGGAAAGAACTGTGATCGTCTGCTATTACATTGCTAACACTCCCCCTTAACTCACATCATTTAAAATTTAGAAATATTCAAATTTTGAGATTACATAAAAGCAAAAGTTATTGAAATTTAGTTTTAGGCAATGGCTTTGTCAACATGTCAGAAACTTTAACATCAGTAGAAATATACTCTATTTTAATACAGTCGAACCCCGTTATAACGAACTTCAAGGGACCAAAAGTTTTGTTCGCTTTATCCGGTGGTTCGCTATATCCGAACCGTTAAGAAAAATGCTAGAGTTCACAAAATGTATAACTCATTGGTTGCAATGTGTATTCAATAATGATGTATTTAAAAAAATGATAAAATCTATTAAAAAATGATTAATTAATGAATTAAATCGACTAAAATCGATTACATTAAACTGACACAATACTAATTAAATTACGTACAATAGGAAAATGGCGGGAGCAAAATTTTCTTTCGTTATATCTGTGAGTTCGTTATATACCGGGTTCGCTATAACGGGGTTCGACTGTATTATTCGTGCTTACAACATTATGAATATAGTTTAATTTAATGTCAATGTGTTTCATCCTACCAAAATTTCCATTTGTTTTACGAATATATTTTGGAACTAATCTTTTACATTGAAAAAGATTTCGTCAGTTCTCTGGAATTAAATATGAATAAATCATTTATAATATAGGTTATAATTACCATTATATACTATGTTGTGTTAGAGGACAAAGGTGAAAGGATATCTTAAAATACTACTGGAGAGCAGAAGATTAATAAAACCATATTTTGCTCATATTGGTTTGAGTTAATAATACCTGTTTGCCCTTTAATGGTTCACTAACTGGATTTAAAACAGGTCGATTTTTCGACTCACGATAAAAGACACGTTAAAAACCCACATTGTCGTCTTTGCCTGGTAACGGTACTACTAAGATGTGTAATTTTTCTTCACCTAACCTAAATAAAGGAATGATACCGACGGTTTGTGCCGTCCGTACATGTGCTTAAAAGGGTATAATTTCAAAATTATAAAATGTAAAGATTGATAATATTTTGCTAATACATTCCGGCATAAAGTCCTGTTTCATTTTCTGGGATTAAAAAAGGGAAATTTTTTTAGGACAAATGATCTTTTAATTCCACAGTTGGTAAAATGAAAAGTTTTTTTATTCTAAAAAGGAGGCTCATTGTCATGAGACATTCGCCTTTTGTTATTCACCTCTCAGTCTTGCTGGCTACTTTATTGTGGGAGCACCATTTAGGGGAGCCAGCATTGCTCCCTGTGAGGGGACAACACAGTGACGACCAACCCGTAGTCAGTATTTGAACCCAAGCCCACTAAGTGGAAGCTCCCGACCACTACACTATGTAGGTGGCGGTGATAATGTTGAAATGCTATTCTAAACGAAAAGGTTGATAAAGTCACATTTTTGTACATAAATACTTTATTTTGGCGGATTTTTTCTTCATTCGAAGCTTTTAAATTTCATCATCTACGTTTAAATCAAGATCTGAAGTTGTTGTTGCTGTTGTTTCTAATTCCCCCCCCCCCCTGGGCGGTATTTATTCCAGACCAAGTCCGTATAGGCTAGAGGGCTGAGAGGTGGGGCTCTGGTTTATAACGGTACCACAGGGGTAGGAGTCCGATTCAGTCAGGTGTCACCGCAATTTTGACCGAGCCTCCCCAGGGGCGGCATCTGGGGGGGGGGGGGTCGTATCCTCTCCCAACCTCTCTGACCTAATAGCGAGGCTTTCGGGTCTACAGAAATAACATGCCTATATCCGGCCTAGACGTGGAGGTATTTAACGGTGCTTTTCGGAATTCGATCAGAGCACCCTCAGCACCGGAAGCCGACATACTACCTCTAATAGCGCATACAGATTGGTACAGAGTTCTCTGCATCTGCCAGTGATTTATGTCTTTCTGTACTCTGTACTATGCGTGGATCGCCTCCTCTGGCGGTCCATCAAAGAAAGAGTGGGGGATCAGAGGGGCAAATGGTGTCGAGCGGGGTCGGGGGAGGCACCACATCAAAGAAACCTTGCGGGCGGGAATGGGGGTGGTTCTAAATACCGTGTCTAATGTTACCGTGACTAATGTGATGACAGGAGTCGGGGATCTGCAGGCAGAGAACTCTGTACCAATGTATATGCACCATAAGCCATCTCGAGCCCTAAATCAAGATCTGACTTATAATGAGTCATTCATTATTTCTGTAAACAACAGTAGTTTCACAGTTTATAGCTGTCCACTTTTAGTCTACAAACACGTTCTCATTTTTTCTTTTTGCTGAATTAGAATAAAAGTGACAGCTGACAAATTGGGAAAACGAGTTACAGCATCATTAATGTGGGTCCAACGACGGTTTAAGATTCCACTTTTGGGGTGCTGCTTGGTTTTGTGTGTGGTATCACTTGCATATCGGTTCACCAATATTTATGACATCGTCTTTTATGTGATCCCAAGAGGTAAGTGTATAAGTTCTTAACTCTTTTTATCCACAGACGTCGTAACTACTGCCAAAATTGTTTTAAATGTCTATGTTACAAAGTAGTACTGTTCTCTTTAAAGAAAGGGCACGTATGTTAGCACGTATGTTAGCTTTAATCCCTTTTAAGGGGATCCAGAATACCATTACTCGTTGACACTCATCCAAAATTGTGTATTTATAGTTAAGTCCTGACGTTCTCCAATGTTAATTCCATTCGGTCAGTTCTTGGTTTTCGATTAGAACGTATTATATTTGTATTGAACATACGCACATTTATTCAGATTATAAAACGTTGCAATACGTATTCACATACTGCGTGTAATACAAACGTGTTCGCAACATTAACAAAAGGGGAAAACGTTTTTCGTTGACAGACCCAGTCATCGATCGTTCTCATTTCATTTCAGATGAAAGGATGGAACATCCTCCCCACCCTGGTCAACCTCAAGGGGCATGATCAGCTGCATTGATCGAATCACAACTTTCCCACTAGCATGTAGTACACATCATCAGCATTTTTCATCACGGCCTACGATAACCCATATAATAAATAACCTTTTTCCCTATATGACGTAGCCTGATGTCCTTCAACAGTAGCTCATGCTCATATATCCGTACTTTTACTAACTTAGGGATATTGCTCATGTGGTGTTAACTGAGTTATTTAGAAATATATTCTTTGGAACACATTTTTTCCCCAAAATTATCCATTAAGTCCTGTGTCCATTACGTCCTGTTGCAACCTGTAGATCCGAGTCAGTTTAATACTTCCACATTCAGTTTTTAATGGCAATGTTGTCAGCTTCTGACCAGTTAGAAAATGAGCTGCAGTTAATAACCTAGATAGTTTTCGTGATTTCTTCGGAGTCATCATTTCCCTGCTCGTATACAAATTTTTTGCTCTTTACGGCGGCTTTTACTCCCACCATCGTTGCTGACTGCTCTACCTCTGTCTGCAATGCACAGCTAAATAATTTTTAGAGACATCGCTTGGTTTATCCTACTAACCTCTCCAATCAACCTCGTCACAGTGGGCCGTAGGGAAGCCCAAACTTTATTTGTGACGTAGAAGGTGGTGGAGGTATCGGTATAGATGGTAAGAGGGAGTCCTCGTCAACAGACAAATCTTTGTAATGCCATGAGAAGTTCATCCATTGTCCTACTCAATTCCCCAAAGCAAATATTGTTAAGATAGGTGTTGATATTTTGTCATCTGACAAGGTCCTAGAGTATATCGAGTGCCAGAAGGCGAGAGATAGGGAGCTACTCTTTTTCCTCACAAAAAAGTTCCTGAAAAAGATTGTGTTATTGTGTTCTGATAGTTCTTTGACTGCCGACACCCCCACGTTGATAGGCCTTGGGAGTTTATCTTCGGTTAAATCACAAACTTAGGAGTCGTTGGGAAAACTATCGAATATATAGTCATGTCGAGAATAAGCAAGGAAACAGAGAGTGAACGGAAAGAGCAATTTTAGGGTACGTATGCTGATAATGAGTAGATGGTTAAAGATAAGCTCACTAAGATCATGAACTTTCTGACAGTGCCTAAGATGTCAGCAGAGAAGGAAAAAAAGTCGGAGAAGACATACAGTATCAACTATCGTTACGGCTTTTCAGCCTGTATCAACTATCGCTACGGCTTTTAGAAAGCAACAAGGGTACATATAATGTTTAAGAGGACAGATCAAAGTATCAAAGAAATGGTCAGAGAGTTTCTGGGAGCATATAAGTCCTTCTACCTCTTTCGGTATTTCCGGGAGCAGACAGGTTGGCCTCAATCGATTAGAACTTTGATTCGCGAATTGAACGTAATCCAAGGAGAGAATAATAATGGCACGAATCATTCAAAGTACACCAAGATTATAAAAATTATTATTACGATATACAGTCGTTTCCGGTTAATCGGACCACATCAGGACACAATCATTTTGATCCTAATAACCGGCTGGTCCGATTAAACGAACATGCCTTATGTTACAAGACGGAATTGGGCCAGAATAAGTGGCTGGTCCGATTAACCGGATTCGACTGTATAAAAAATTTACATAGTTAATAAATGGCAGGAAGTAGTAGGTCCTTCCATCCCGGAAGGCGGAAGTCATTTGATGCACTCTTAGAATTGAGTGGTTCCCAGGGTTGAGTGAGCAGAAGTAGAAGTTCTTTTTCACCTCTCCCCTCCCCCCTTGGAGTCTTAGTGAAAAATCCCTTAGACTCAACATTCACAACTGTCAGAAACGCTGGGTGGTTGAACAACACTTTCAACCACCCAGCTCGTGTAGTCAACCGGCGACGAAGACGGATTAGCGACCCTGGCATAGTCTGAGCCTACAGGATCTCGAGTATAGTCATTGTTACTGATGACGTTTCCCTCGTCGAGCTCTAAAGGGCCCAATTTTCGCATTGGTCGGAGGAGGTTTCTAGATTTTATTTTTCCATTCTGATCAGCCCATCTGTGCTAGGATAAATCACAAGAATTCTTCCAAGTGGACAATTGATTCTTTTGGAATTTTTCCTCCACACTAGGACAATATCTCCGACTTTTGGAGAATGTGCTTCTGTTTTCTGAACGTTTCTTTGACGAAATTGTCCTAAATATTCGAGGCGAAATCTGCCATGAACATCTTTTAGGCTTCCTTGTTTACAGGCCAAGTGTTTTTTCAGTCCTTTTCTATCTAACTGTTTAAAATTAATTAAATCTGAACCGTCGCTATTTCTATTTTCTTGCAGAATCATTGTTGTAGTTTTAGGATCCAAATAATTGGCATTGTCAGATACGTTTAAGGTCTTCAGTTAAGTAAACTTTCGCAATCACACAGAACACTAGCCATTTCTTCGTAACTCAAGGAACATTTTTCAAGAACTTCTTAAAATTGTTCCATAAGACCAAATAATCTTTTCCAAACACCACCCCACCAGGGAGCAGCAGGTGGTATGAATAGCCGTACTTCAATAACTGACCTTGAGAGTCTGAATTTTCTTTTCCGTTGACCACTTAATGCATGACTTAGAGAAGGCCAGATAGTTGCCATTACAGTTTAAGCATTTAAAGTCTTCTGAGCAGCTGCAACTTTCGTGGCCCCCTTGCGAACAAGTAGAAGTAAGGGAGCCACTACAAGCATCCATAGAATGGCCGAATCGTTGGCATTTAAAAAAGCGCAGTGGATTCAGTACACATGGCCTCACTGGACAGCGCAGGTAAGCAGCCTAGAGATGCGTAGGAAGATTCGTTTTGTCAAAAGTAAAAATAAGGTACTTTGTAGGTAGTACTTTACCATCTCGGCGAATTGATATGCGGCGATTTTGATCTCCTAGATATCCTAAGATCTCAAGCTAAGAAACATTAAAAAGCTTTCATTCTGAGATCACTCTCCTCAAATAGTTCAGTGTTCTTTGTGGTGGGACAGTAAATGGGGACAAACGAAACACACTTCCCAAACGAAACACATTTAGATAAGGTGGCAGACTGTTTAACCGAAGAAATCTCAATTATGAGATCCCCAGACTGCAGTGTGGATTGATGGTAAATCTCCCACAGATTATTGGACAGTTTCCTGTATGAGAAAAGGCAAAACAGAAGTAAAGGTATTGGCGGTAGGTTTAACTATAAAAAAATGTCAGAAATTTCATTGACAGACATATTTGTTGCTCCCTACAAGAGGGAGAAGAGGATGAAGAGTTTGAAAAATCCATAATAAATGAGTCAGAAAGATTTCGAACACCGACCCCAACACCCACCATGGAGCCAAACAAGGAGATGTAGGATCCTGCGCCAGTGTTTGCCGCGTCTATGCGCACATGAAACGACACTGAAGCAACCTCCACCCTTAACGGGATGCCCAGTAATAGAAAAGATTGCTTGGTTCCAAGCCGATAACTCAACTGCCTGGAATCACTATTTAAGGGACACGGGTCTCCACGAGAGGCAAACACGTGGATGATATACACGCCATTGGAAGATAGAAGCAACAGAACGGCAACATCTTCTAACGAGGAGCCCTCACCTTTGAAGAGGAACCACAACGAGGGAGAAAAGGAAGAGAAGATAAACCAAAGGAGAGATAGTTCGTTGGGGTACCTCGGGATTGCAGCATCCGTGTTTACCTTAAACAGGTTAACCCCCTGAGAGTCAAATTTAGCTGATGATAAAATTTTCTGAGACATGATCGAAAATATTCCAGTTCTTCGGTTGAATCTTCATTGCAATGCAATTGTCAACGTACAGGGAATATTTCCTTTTTTTCGCAAAATCTTTTAGAGCTTGCTCAACTTGATTCAGACGATGCTTTAAAACCGCAGTTAGAAGAAAGGACCGCTAGTAACACTGAAAACAACTCGGCAATGTCTATATGGAATAACTTGATGAGGGTCTCCGTCTTTCCACCATAAGAAACGTAAAATGTTCCTGTCATTTTCGCGTAAGCTGGTTTGAAGGAATGATTTTTGAATAGCGACAGTTGCTCCTATTTTAGCTCTTCTGAAGCGTTTTGGAATTGACAGTATCAGCTGAATTAAATTTGTTTCTGTTTCCAAACATTCGTTTTAGGATGGCTAATCACGAAGTTTTGCTGGACCATCGAAAACAGGTCTAATTTTGGGTGTTGAGTTTTCTTTGAAAACTGGACTATGTGGCAAGTAATGTTTTCCCAAGTTTTCCATAGCGATTTCATTATCGGAAATGATCTGCTCAATTATACCATCCCTTTCCAATTCATTAAATACTTCTTGATAATCTTTTAACTTATCAATCGACTTAAGGCATTTTACTGTCTTTTATGGGATTAAGGGGGTCCGGGGCACATTTTGAAAATTTTTTTATTTATTGAGTTAAAATTTTGAAATTTTTTGTGAAGGTTAACCATATAATTTGTAAAGAAAATCACATCATAAAACTTCTCATAAAGTTTTTAAAAAATTTTAAAATTTAAAAATTAAAAAAAAGTGGGGTAATTTAAAATCTTTATAACTCAAAATATTATTTGTCTAATTTCAAAATTTTTTCATTTAATTAAACATAAATATATAAACTTTAATTGTGATTCAGCATTTTCAAAAATATTAATTTAAAAAAAATTAAAAATATTTATATTAAAAATTTCAAAAAAAATGATGTAACTTATTTTTAAAAAATCATATTTTCAAAATTAAATATTGTTTTCAAATTTTCTGAATCAGAATTAAAGTAAAATAGTTGAAAAAGACATGTTCCAGGTTTGAACCATTTATCTTTAACGGTTCTTGACTTATAACAATTTAAAAACGAGAAATGGGGAAAAAACCCATCATGCAGAAAAACGCACTTACAGGTTTTAACAACGATTGGCTGCTATTAGAATGTTGCAAAAAAAATAATAATTTCTCCTGTTCTAATTAAGATAGAAACATTATTTAAACTTAATTTTAAGCGTAAAAGAACACAGAAATTTTTAATGCAATAAAATTTTTTTCGAAAATTCGAACAATTTTGTGCCCTGGACCCCCTTAATCTCTATGATCAGAAAATGGTAGATGATCCTGTAACCAGGGTAAATATATTTTGTATCTGCCAGTAGGGTTTTGGTTACAGTTTCATGAAAGTGTCTCAACGCGAGCTCTTGCTTTTCTGCTTTAGTTCGTTTATCACTTGAGTCTTTAATACCCGAAGTATCCAAGTTCTAGATATCATATATCTTAGCATTATTTAAATGAAGGGATAGTACTAAAAAAGAGAACTGTCAATAGCGCTTTCTTTGCGAGCTTTGCCCATTACAGCCCATTCTAAGTGAGTGTGTACGGCCACCATACCTTCAGAAAGGTGTTTCACATTCCCCGTAAACAGCTTTCCCGCAAGGTCTGCGCCAATTAGCAAATGAATTTCATTTGGACAATTCTAATAGAAACAAATTTTTTCATTACTTCAATGTCACTCACATAAATACCAAGACCTATTAGTTCCCTTATGCACTCACTGTTCATCATCTATTTTAGGAAAGGAGGCACAAATTTTAGTTTGTATCCATAGCTTCATGTTAACAGCTATACTTTTCCTCAATGCTTGTTAAGTTAACTCGGTCTCATTTATGTTTTACAGAGTTTTCTATACCACCGAAAAGACCGTGATAAAAAGTTTCTTCTACAGACTTAATCTCATTTTTCTAGCAATAAATTTCCTGATATAAGACTTGACTCCCAGTGTCAATTATTACTCTTATTAAATGTTTTAAACCCTTTTCATTAATACAAACAATTAAGGTTTGCATATACACTTCTTTTGAACAAGAATTAATAGCAAGAATAGTGTTTTCATTTACAGTTTCTTGATTCATATTATGCTTAAAAATATCATCATTCGCTTCAAAACACATATCCAAATGTCTTTTTCCACAAATACTACATGTTATTTTAGTTTTACAATCACGAGAAAAAAGCTTCATTTTTAGAGACCGAAATCAGGCACCATAATTTATTAATATAGTAGATTTTCATTTCTTTACAGTGTTAAACTACGCGCATAGTCACAAGTAGAACTGGTACACGTTTTATTGCAAAACACGCAATTTTTATTATCTATATATTTAAGTTGCTAAGCCGACTTTTTGGGCAGTCCGTGAGAGAAAACTACTGCATCAATTTACTTCATTTTGGTCTTAAACGAAAGATTGTAATCTGTAGATTTGTCAAATTTGGTTTTTGTAACCGCAGTTTCTATTGATTAGTGATAATTTACAATTAAAAATTGATTTCTGTGCATGCTCAGTGACATGTTTTAATGATAAACACGTTTATTCCGAGCAGTCTCTCTAGATCTCTCTTTCCCATTTTTATTTTTATGATAATTATGTTTATGAAATATAAGACTAAACCTGATGGAAACTGCTTATTTCGTGCTGTTAATTAGCGATAATTTACAATTCAAGAAAATTACTTTCTGTGCATGCTCGGTGACATTTTTAAATCTAGCTTTAGATACTCACTAAGCACGAGCCGCATAAACACATTAATTTGTTTCTGCGCATTATTATGATTTTTAACATTTGGCAATGATGTGTTGAGTATAATTTGTGAATTAATGCACTTATTTACTATCTAGCCGTCATGTTTTAACGGGTACCAACTAGTTTTCTTTAATCTTGCAATCCATTTTTAACTAACTTCCCGACTATCTAGACATTTGAAACTTTTAGAATAGCTCAGAACACGATGACAATGCATTCTTTTAATACTTTTAGCCATATTTAAGCAGGATTGAATTCCTTTTCAGTTAATTTTGTTGTTTGAAAATTTCTTATAATTGCTCTCTTTATTACGCATTTGATCACTTTCTTTCAAGTTCATGGGATAATTCATCAAAAAAATTTTTAAAAAGTATTTATTAATACATAGCATTGTCAAGTTTATACGATTCAACAGAAAATTTAAAAACGTGGTATATAAAAAGTTCTTTTTATCTCGTAATTATTATGTATTAAGACTTCTGTGTGTTAACCCCATTGGATTCTCTCACCTCGGTGTTAAGCTATGGAGAAAATGTGTCTAGTATTAACCACATGAACGCTGATAATCAAATAGAAAGGATATTTTCAGATAGCCTGAACTTTTCTGCACCTTACAACGGGATTCATTTTATAAATTTCGTTAACTAAAGGAATGAAGGAGTGTTTAAAACACACTCTACCAGATTTTTTCTCGAATAATTTAAATTTTAAAATATAATTTGCATTTTTTTAAAAAACGAAAAATGCTCCAAGAAGTAAATTTTTTTTCTCTATTATGGAGTACAATTTAAAAAAATCAGTCAATCGGAGGCGAGAATCCTTGGACACATTTTCACCATTGGTTAACATTGAGGTGAGTGAATCCAATAGCGTTAGTACACAGCAGCCTTAATGTTTAGATTGGAAAGTAGATGATTTCGAACGGACCAAAATGCGGTAGTATTTGGTATCCGCACCCATAATATAAACAGAAGGATTGACACAAGGAAAAGATGGGACATGAACCAAATAAATTGTATCTACTTCCGAGTGGAGCTAAAAAGTATAATGGAAAAGGGGAAAATATGCCTAAAGTGATAAAAACTAACTGAAATCCCGTACTTCTCTACAGAGTATATTCAAATTAAATACAACGGTCAATGTATGCAATTAATGCCAAAAGAAAACAGAAAAATGTATTTATAAAAAAATCGTAACGGATATTTTTATAGACAAAATAATGCAGAAGAAAATATTCAAATGAAATCTAATAGAACATACTAAAGAATATAGTACAGTTTGAGGAACGTATCTTTTACTGTATTTTAATATTTTTTTGGATAATGTCCAATCGTCTGCCACATTAGCAAGAAAAACAATTTTTTTGTCTGTTTCGTTGTTATGCATATGACGATAAATTTATTTAAACTACCAGTATGTTCTTGTCAATTTATTTCGTTGTTATGCACGTGACGCAAAATTAAATTAAAGTATAACAAAAAGAAAAGAAACCACGTGATCAGCATTTAATAAATTGAATTCTAAAAATTAATCTTTAAAAATTCACCAAAAATCAGGAAATAGAGGTAAAGATTCGAAAAGATTTCATTTTAAACGAATTTTTATAATCTTTCTCGTGATACAAATTTTATAAACCTCGGATTATTATTTTAAATGCAAACTTTAAAAAAAGTTACAAAACAAGCTTAAAAATTTAATTTTATAAAATCTAAGAAGAATTTTTCAAAATTCTTTATTAGTGCACCCCTGCACTATAAGAAGAATCGCCATGCAAAATTTCAGCCCTTTAGGTCCAGAGGTTTGGTCTGTGCGTTATATATCAGTCTGTCAGTCAGTTACGGAACTTTTATATATATATATATATATATATATATATATATATATATATTAATAAAGAACTAGAAAACTTAATTGCTAAGCACAAGAAAAAGGGATGCGTAATTAAAAGTAATATACATTTGTAGAACTCACTACTGATGATTCAAAGAAGGTAAAGTGCACGCCTGTAGTGGAAGGTTTCAGAAGGAAAGAGATCCGAATCAGAGGAAGATATTAAGAAATAAAATATAAAGAACAGAAAGCTAAATATAAAAGAGAGATGCTACAGGCAAAAAGATCAAAATTCGGGTACTTCATATTCCAAGTAAAAGTTAAAGATATCTTCGGAAAGGATTCTAATATGATCAATGACATGAAAACAGGAAAATCAAAAGCAGAAAGATCAAGGGATGATAATGGCGAAATTAAAAACATTCAAGTTATGCAAAGAATATAAACAACTCAACACTTTAGGAAAGACGATAGAGAGTTAACTAGAGACACTTTAAGAAGTCATAATATACAAAAGTTAGAGGAAATCGAAATAGAAAAGTTAATAGGATACATAAAAATATATAAAGAACCGGGACATGACGGCAGGGTGCTCAGCATCACTGAAGAAGTACATAACTGCGACAAAAATTATTTAAGAGATCTATTCATTAAATGTTAGCTAGAAGGTGAATTTCCAACTAATTGGTAAAGAGTTATAGTGATTCATTTCCCAAAGAAGGGGAAAGACCTTAGTTTGCCGACCTCTTATAGACCGATTTGTCCATTGCCTGCAATGGGCAAATTTTTAGATCAATTAATTACCAACAGGTTGAAGGAATTCTTAGAAACAAATAAAACATTTTCCACTGTAACATGCATACAATCACTATCAAAAGAAATTTTATAACATTAAAATAAATAACAGGGGAAACATATGAACGTAATTAATACCAGAGATTTGACTGAACCCTTGTGCCACCAATCCTACCTTGTGTCGTTTAAGATTATTTTCCTCGCCTGTTTTTATGTCATGCACCCACCTACATCCAATAATTTTTGCATTCTGTTACCGTAGATGGTTCTGATACCGTATTCGCCGGCATATAGGAAGCAGCTGCATATAAGACAACCCCCTTTTTAAACACATTTTTATGGGAAAAAATGTTCTACTTTTTTCCAAGAATTTCCATAATGATTTACTATGCTAATTTTATAGTGATTTATATACATAAAAAATGTAACTAAGGAACATTGTAATTAGGTACCTTTTAATCAGCATTCTCTAAAGCTCAAAATTCATTTCCAGAGCTAAATGAAGAACCACTTATAGTCTACTCTCCTTCAGAAACCGAGTTTTCGTATGACAAATCATCCCCTGTTCCAACAAGTGAGTTACTAATTCCTCATTTCTTAAATGACTATACAACTGCTTCATGTTTCACAGCGTTTCATGAAGTTTTGACCCATTCATCAACACGATTTTAGTGGAATGATCCCTCTTTGAGTAGTGAAAAAAAATATATCAGACAATTTTTTTTTACAGAACAGAAAAAAATTATGGGAACGATTGTACTAATTTTGTAGTTATTTATGTCCATAAAATATGTAACTAGGGAATATAGTAATTAGGTAACTTTTAATTAGAATTCTCTAAAGCCTAAAATTCATTTCCAGAGCTAAATGAAGAACCACATCGAACCTACTCTAATTCAGAAACCGAGTTTTCGTATGACAAATCATCCCCTGTTCCAACAAGTGAGTTACTAATTCCTCATTTCTTAAATGACTATACAACTGCTTCATGTTTCACAGCGTTTCATGAAGTTTTGACCCATTCATCAACACGATTTTAGTGGAATGATCCCTCTTTGAGTAGTGAAAAAAATATATCAGACAATTTTTTTTTACAGAACAGAAAAAAATTATGGGAACGATTGTACTAATTTGTAGTTATTTATGTCCATAAAATATGTAACTAGGGAATATAGTAATTAGGTAACTTTTAATTAGAATTCTCTAAAGCCTAAAATTCATTTCCAGAGCTAAATGAAGAACCACATCGAACCTACTCTCCTTCAGAAACCGAATTTTCGTATGACAAATCACCCCTGTTCCAACAAGTGAGTTACTAAATCCACATTTCTTAAATGCCTGTACAACTGCCTCATGTTTCACAGTATTCCATGAAGTTTTGACCCATTCATCAACTCTATTTTACTAGAATGATCCCTCATTCAGTAGAGAAACAAAAAATATATCACGCAACTTTTTTTTTACAGAACAAAATAAATTATGGGAATAATTGTACTAATTTTATAGTTATTTACGTCCATAAAATATGTAACTACGGAATATTGTAATTAGGTACCTTTTAATCAGAATTCTATAAAGCCCAAAATTCATTTGCAGAGCTAAATGAAGAAACACTTAGAGCCTACTCTCCTTCAGAAAGCGAGATTTCGTATTACAAATCATCCCCTGTTCCAACAAGTGAGTTGCTAATTCCACATTTCTTAAACGACTGTACAAATGCCTGATGTTTTACAGCTTTCCATGAAGTTTTGACCCATTCATGAAGTCTATTTTAGCGGAATGATCCCTCTTTGAATAGTGAAACAAAAAGTACACTCTGTGAAAAAAAAATATCCACCCAGAAGAAATCGAGCTACTATCACGAAACTTGTCAGGAATGTAGACTGGAAAGAGATATGCAAATGATTAAAATTTCGACGCCGATGAGACAAGGGTAAGCGCGCTATGCGCATATGAGATGCGCATCTGGGAGAGTTTAAAAGCATGACCGCTCGTGCCATAGGGTTATTCAAACAAATCTCTCGACTTGGATGGACGGTATTGTGACTAGAGATGCCTTTGAGACGTAACCGGCGACAGTACGAACAATTGTCGGAATTTGAGAGGTGGCGTATAATAGGCCTCAGAGAAGCAGGTTGGTCGAACAGGCGTATCGGCTGCAACCTCGGATGGAGCGATATGGTAGTTGTTCGGTGTTGGCAACAATGGATCACGGAAGGAATAGTCTACCGTCGTGTAGGGTCAGGGCGTCCCAGGAACACAAATGCGAGAGAGGATGGCGCAATCATAAGAACGGCCACGTCCGCACCAACAACGTCGCTAGAATCGGTTCGACGCCATTTTCCACCTTCCAGACATCCGGTGGTATCAAGGGAAACCATTCGGAGACGACTGGCCGACGCAGGTATAAGAAGCCGACGTCCATTAAGACGCCTACCACTGACCCCACATCATAGGCAGTGTCAATTAGATTTTTGCCGACCTCGAGCAAGCTGGAGTGTGACCGACTGGAGGTGTGTGATCTTCAGCGATTAATCCCGATTCATTCTCAATTCTGATGACCAGAGTATACGCTTATGGAGGCGGCCAAGCCACCGGTAAGATCTGGTATTTGTTCTCTAGAGGCATACGCCGATTACACAAGGTGTGACAGTGTGTGGAGCGATTTGTTGGGACACACGATTACCTCTAGTCTTCCTTCAACGCACTTTGACGGCACGCAGTTACGTGGACGAGATTTTAACGTCAGTTGTACTGCCTATGCTATCAAGTCGCATCGGGTGCCATTAATCAGCAAGACATCGCTCGTCCTCATACTGCGCTACTCTCCCAACAATGTCTTCAATGATATGACGTACTCTCATGGCCTGTCAGGTCACCAGACCTCTCGCCAATCACACGTCTGGGACGTGCTTGGAAGGCAACTTCAGCCGTCCCGGAATACTGGTGAATTAACTGCCCAGTTGAAATTTTATGGCATGATCTTCCGCAGGAGGTCATAGGTGACCTCAGTTTTCGATGCCACGCCGTGTTTCCGCTTGTATAGCTTCCAGAGGTAAAGTTATTACTTACTGAATTCTAAACTTTTTCATGCCATATCTTCTTAATAAAACACACTGTTCATCTGAATTTGTAATCATTTGCTTATCTTCTCATAAACTACATGTTAAGTTTCGTGATAGTAGCTCGTTTCCTTCTGGGTGCATATATTTTTTGTGACAGACTGTATATCACACAACTATTTTTTTACAGAACAGAAAAAAATTATGGGAATGATTTTACACATTTTATAGTTATTTATGTCCATAAAATATGTAACTAGGGAATATTGTAATTAGGTACCTTTTAATCAGAATTCTATAAAGCCCAAAATTCATTTCCAGAGCTAAATGAAGATCCACTTAGAGCCTACTCTCCTTCAGAACCCGAGTTTTCGTATGACAAATCTTCCAGTGCTCCAACAAGTGAGTTACAAATTCCAAATTTCTTAAACGACTGTAAAACTGCCTAATGTTTTACAACATTCCATGAAGTTTTGACAGATTCATCAACTCTATTTTAGCGGAATGATCCCTCTTTGAACAGTGAAACATAAAATATATAACACAAACTATTTTTTTACAGAACAGAAAAGATTATGGGAGAGATTTTACTAATTATATAGTTATTTATTTCCATAAAATATGTAACTATGGATTATTGTAATTAGGTACCTTTTAATCAGAATTATATAACGCCCAAAATTCATTTCCAGAGCTAAATGAAGAACCACTAAAGCCTACTCTCCTTCAGAACCCGAGTTTTCGTATGACAAATCTTACTGTGCTCCAAGTGAGTTACAAACTCCACATTTCTTAAATGACTGTACAAATACCTCATATATTACAGCATTTCATGAATTTTTTACCCATTCATCAACTCTATTTTAGTGGAATGATCCCTCTTTGAGTAGTGAAACAAAAAATATATTTCACAACTTCTTTTACAGAACAGAAAAAAATTATGGGAACGATTGTACTAATTTTATAGTTATTTATGTCCATAAAATATGTAACTAGGGAATATTATAATTATGTATCTTTTAATCAGAATTCTCTAAAGCTCAAAATTCATTTCCAGAGCTAAATGAAGAACCACTTAGCGCCTACTCTCCTTCAGTTACCGAGATTTCGTACGACAAATCATCCCCAGTTCCAACAAGTGAGTTACTAATTCCACATTTCTTAAACGACTGTACAACTTCCTCATGTTTCACAGCATTCCATGAAGCTTTGATCCATTCATCAACTCCGTTTTAGCGGAATGTTCCCTCTTTGAGTAGTGAAACAAAAAATATATCATATAAAATTTTTTTTTACAAAATAGAAAAAAATTATGGGAACGATTTTACTAATTTTATAGTTATTTATGTCCATAAAATATGTAACTAGGGAATATTGCAATTTAGTACCTTTTAATAAGATTTCTATAACGCCCAAAATTCATTTCCAGAGCAAAATGAAGAACCACTTAGAGCCTACTCTCCTCCAGAAATAGAGATTTCGTATGACAAATCATCCCCTGTTCCAACAAGTGAGTTACTAATTCCACATTTCTTAAACGACTGTACAAATGCCTGATGTTTTACAGCTTTCCATGAAGTTTTGACCCATTCATGAAGTCTATTTTAGCGGAATGATCCCTCTTTGAATGGTGAAACAAAAAGTACACTCTGTGAAAAAAAAATATCCACCCAGAAGAAATCGAGCTACTATCACGAAACTTGTCAGGAATGTAGTCTGGAAAGAGATATGCAAATGATTAAAATTTCGACGCCGATGAGACAAGGGTAAGCGCGCTATGCGCATATGAGATGCGCATCTGGGAGAGTTTAAAAGCATGACTGCTCGTGCCATAGGGTTATTCAAACAAATCTCTCGACTTGGATGGACGGTATTGTGACTAGAGATGCCTTTGAGACGTAACCGGATACAGTACCAACAATTGTCGGAACTTGAGAGGTGGCGTATAGTAGGCTTCAGAGAAAAATGTTGGTCGAACAGGCGTATCGGCTGCCACCTCGGTTGGAGCGATATGGTAGTTGATCGGTGTTGGCAACTATGGATCACGGAAGGGATAGTCTACCGTCGTGGAGGGTCAGGGCGTCCCAGGAACACAAATGCGAGAGAGGATCGCACAATAATAAGAACGGCCACGTCCGCACCAACAACGTCGCTAGAATCGGTTCGACGCCATTTACCACCTTCCAGACATCCGGTGGTATCAAGGGAAACCATTCGGAGACTACTGGCCGACGCAGGTATAAGGAGCCGACGTCCATTAAGACGCCTACCACTGACACCAGATCATAGGCAGTGTCAATTAGATTTTTGCCGACCTCGAGCAAGCTGGAGTGTGACCGACTGGAGGTGTGTGATCTTCAGCGATTAATCCCGATTCAGTCTCAATTCTGATGACCAGCGTATACGCTTATGGAGGCGGCCAAGCCACCGGTCCGATCTGGCATTTGTTCTCTAGAGGCATACGCCGATTACACAAGGTGTGACAGTGTGTGGAGCGATTTGTTGGGACACACGATTACCTCTAGTCTTCCTTCAACGCACTTTGACGTCACGCAGTTACGTGGACGAGATTTTAACGCCAGTTGTACTGCCTATGCTATCAAGTCGCATAGGGTGCCATTAATCAGCAAGACATCGCTCGTCCACATACTGACCAACTCTCCCAACAATGTCTTCAATGATATGACGTTCCAGAGCTAAATGAAGATCCACTTAGAGCCTACTCTCCTTCAGAACCCGAGGTTTCGTATGACAAATCATCCGGTGCTCCAACAAGTGAGTTACAAATTCCAAATTTCTTAAACGACTGTAAAGCTGCCTAATGTTTTACAACATTCCATGAAGTTTTGACCCATTCATCAACTCTTTTTAGCGGAATGATCCCTCTTTGAATAGTGAAACATAAAATATATAACACAACTATTTTTATACAGAACAGAAAAAATTATGGGAGCGATTTTACTAATTTTATAGTTATTTAAGTCCATAAAATCTGTAACTAGGGAATATTGTAATTAGGTACTTTTAATCAGAATTCTATAAAACCCAGAATTCATTTCCAGAGCTAAATGAAGTACGACTGAGAGCCTACTTTCCTTTAGAACCCGAGTTTTCGTATGACAAATCATCCCCAGTTCCAACAAGTGAGTTACTAATTCCACATTTCTTAAATGACTGTAAAACTGTCTCATGTTTCACAGCATTTCATGAATTTTTGACCCATTCATCAACACTATTTTAGTGGAATGATCCCTCTTTCAGTAGTGAAACAAAAAATATATAACACAACTATTTTTTTACAGAACACAAAATATTATGGGAGTGATTTTAATAATTTTATAGTTATTTATGGCCATAAAATATGTAGCTAGGGAATATTGTAATTAGGTACCTTTTCATCAGAATTCTCTAAAGCCCAATATTCATTTCCAGAGATAAATGAAGAACCACTTAGTGCCTACTCTCCTTCAGAAACCGAGATTTCGTATGACAAATCTTCCCGTGCTCCAACAAGTGAGTTACAAATTCCAAATTTCTTAAACGACTGTAAAACTGCCTAATGATTTACAACATTCCATAAAGTTTTGACCCATTCATCAACTCTATTTTAGTGGAATGATCCCTCTTTGAATAGTGAAACATAAAATATATAACACAACTATTTTTTTACAGAACAGAAAATATTATGAGAGCGATTTTACTAATTTATAGTTATTTATGTCCATAAAATCTGTAACTAGGGAATATTGTAATTACGTACTTTTAATCAGAATTCTATAAAACCCAAAATTCATTTCCAGCGCTAAATGAAGAACCACTTAGAGCCTATTCTCCTTCAGAACCCGAGTTTTCGTATGACAAATCATCCCCAGTTCCAACAAGTGAGTTACTAATTCCACATTTCTTAAATGACTGTACAATTGCCTCATGTTTCACAGCATTTCATGAAGTTTTGACACATTCATCTACACTATTTAGTGGAATGATACATCTTTGAGTAGTGAAACAAAAAATATATAACACAACTATATTTTTACAGAACAGAAAAAATTATGGGAGCGATTTTACTAATTTTATAGTTATTTATGTCCATAATATATGTAACTAGGGAATTTTGTAACTAGGTACTTTTAATCAGAATTCTTTAAAGCCCAAAATTCATTTCGAGAGCTAAATGAGGAACCACTTAGAGCCTACCCTCCTTCAGAACCCGAGTATTCGTATGACAAATCTTCCCGTGCTCCAACAAGTGAGTTACAAATTCCAAATTTATTAAAAGACTTTTGTACAACTGCCTCATATTTTACAGCATTTTATGAAGTTTTGACCCATTCATCAACTCTATTTTAGAGGAATTTCCCTCTTTCAGAAGTGAAATAAAAAATATATCATATAACTTTTTTTTTACAGAACAGAAAAAAATTATGGGAACGATTATACTAATTTTATAGTTATATATGTCAATAAAATATGCAACTATAGAATATTGTAATTAGGTACCTTTTAATCAGAATTATATAAAGCCCAAAATTCATTTCCAGAGCTAAATGAAGAACCACTAAAGCCCGCTTTCCTTCAGAACCCGAGTTTTCGTATGACAAATCAGCCCCAGTTCCAACAATTGAATTACTAAATCCAAATTTCTCAAAAGACTGTACAACTTCCTCATGTTTTACAGCATTCCATGAAGTTTTGACCCATTCATCAACTCTATTTTAGTGGAATGATCCCTCTTTGAGTAGTGAAACAAAAAATATATCTCACAACTTTTTCTACAGAACAGAAAAAAATTATGGGAACGATTGTACTAATTTTATAGTTATTTATGTCCATAAAATATGTAACTAGGGAATATTGCAATTAAGTATCTTTTAATCAGAATTCTCTAAAGCTCAAAATTCATTTCCAGAGCTAAATGAAGAACCACTTAGTGCCTACTCTCCTTCAGATACCGAGATTTCGTATGACAAATCATCCCCAGTTCCAACAAGTGAGTTACTAATTCCACATTTCTTAAACGACTGTACAATTTCCTCATGTTTCACAGCACTCCATGAAGCTTTGATCCATTCATCAACTCTATTTTACTGGAATGATCCCTCATTCAGTAGTGAAACAAAAAATATATCACACAACTTTTTTTTTACCGAACAGAAAAAATTATGGGAATAATTGTACTAATTTTATAGTTATTTACGGCTATAAAATATGTAACTACGGAATATTGTAATTAGAAACCTTTTAATCAGAATTCTATAAAGCCCAAAATTCATTTGCAGAGCTAAATGAAGAACTACTTAGAGCCTATTCTGCTTCTGAACCCGAGTTTTCGAATGACAAAACAGCCCCAGTTCCAACAAGTGAGTTACTAATTCCACATTACTTAACCGACTTTACAAGTGCCTCATATTTCACAGCATTCCATAAAGTTTTGACCCATTTATCAACTCTATTTAAATGGAATGATCTCTCTTTGAGAAGTAAAACAAAAAATATATCACAACTTTTTTTTTTTCAGAACAGAAAAAAATTATGGGAACGATTTTACTAATTTTATAGTTATTTATGTACATAAAATATGTAAATAGGGAATATTGTAATTAGGTACCATTTAATAAGAATTCTATAAAGCCCCAAATTCATTTGCAGAGCCCAAATGAAGAACCACTTAGAGCCAACTCTCCTTCAGAACCCGAGTTTTCGTATGACAAATCTTACCGTGCTCCAAGTGAGTTACAAATTCCACATTTCTTAAATGACTGCACAAATACCTCATATTTTGCAGCTTTCCATGAAGTTTTGACCCATTCATCAACTCTTTTTAGCGGAATGATCCCTCTTTGAATAGTGAAACATAAAATATATAACACAACTATTTTTATACAGAACAGAAAAAATTATGGGAGCGATTTTACTAATTTTATAGTTATTTATGTCCATAAAATCTGTAACTAGGGAATATTGTAATTAGGTACCTTTTAATCAGAATTCACTAAAGCCCAAAATTCATTTTCTGAGCTAAATGAAGATCCACTCAGATCCTACTCTCCTTCAGAAATCGAGTTTTCGTATGACAAATCATCCCGTGCTCTAACAAGTGAGTTAAAAATTCCACATTTCTTAAACGACTGTACAACTGCCTCATGTTTTACAGCATTCCATGAGGTTTTGACCCATTCATCAACTCTATTTTATTGGAATGATCCCTCTCTGAGTAGTGAAACAAAAAATATATCACACAACATTTTTTTTAAAACAGAAAAAAATTATGGGAAAGATTTTTTGGAAACCACATTTTCGTGGAAAAGCAAAATGCAAGATAATACTTATGTATATTAATATAAAATAGAAGTTTTAGATAGACTGCAATATCAACTTATAATTTTGGTCTCTTGTGCATAAGACGCAAACCATTTTTTGGCGTATTTTAATAGGAAGAAAAAAGTGTTTCCTATGTGCCGGCAAGTAAGGTAGTTCCCATACTTTGCGTTTACTTATCATTTTCAATTCTTCTTTCTTGGCTCTATTCCAATCTTCTTTATCTGGAATGCTCTATGTATCTCCGAAAGTTCTGGGCAATTCAATATTACAAGATTCATGTTGGAATATGTCATAATCGCAGTCACTCAGGCTATTTCACTCGCTGTGATTTACAATTGTTTATGTAGGGCAATATGCATGCTGTTATAAGAAGGAACTTTATGTATCAACTGAAGCGAGAGGAATCTAAGACTGACTCAAATTTAGTACTGCACAACGATTGGGATTCTGGTTTTCGTGCTTCAGATGTAACCGGTAGATAGATGTTCGTAGGTAAAATTTCAGTCGGGCATGCAAATCCAGGTTGCATTTACCATTTCGGGCCTTCCCGCAACTAATTCGATTATGTACATTTGAAAACGTTTGGTGCAGTCTAACCAGTTTGGCTCAAAACTATACATCAGACAATATGTATTTATAAGTTAAGAACCCGTCAAAAGTACGGAAAAAAATAGCAAGATCATGCTGTACACTTTTTTTGTAGCGGTTAAATTCCGTGCATCATTTATCCCATGAATGTGGAATGAATCACTTTAACCAACAATCAGTGGCTTTTATAATTAAAAATAATTAAATCCTATTTCATAAATATTTTTTATATGTCACATTTTTGCGTAAATCTTCTCAGTCTTTTGCCAATTTCCCCTGTTCTATGCCACCAAAAATTTTTATTTCCACGCCGACAGATCCCCGTATTCTGGACATTACCACATAAAGTTCACTATGACTAAAAACAGGATCAGGTAAATATACAGATATTTTTTCTAGCGTTTGCCCTTGTGATTTATTTATGGGAATTAAAAGCTAGTTTCACTGAATATTGCTTACGTCATAACACAGATGGAAGGTCTGTATTGATAAGTCTATAAAGACTTCAGTTCCTGTCAAGACTAGTGCAATAATCAAAATCTTTTATAAAAGGTAGAATCCGCAAAATGTTTGTTGCAGGATACTAAAATTTTTCACTTTAGGGATATCATATATTTGTCTTTACCCTTTATCAACTGTTAAAGGCGTATTGTTTATTATCGTATATTTAGCCACCATGTATGGAATGCATTTTAGCCCACCGCTTGGCGGAGAAATTTTTTGGAGCTGATAATGAGTCATATCTGGTAACCTCTGCTTCTCCTGCACTGGAGGAGCAGTGTAAGCCTTTTAAATATAAAGATAATAGCTTACAATATTTAATTATTTGCGAAAGACTTTTCAAAATGCAAACACAAGAGCGTTAAAATTGCTTAAACTTCGCTTGCAATCTTCAACCAGCGCGTAGCTACTGCCGTCTTGAACTACGCTGTTGTTCTTGATCGGCTGATCGGAACCATTTGAGCCATAGTCCAACTTTAGAGTACTATAAATGAAAAAAACAGTACTGATAGTACTAATTTTACTAACACAAGAGGATTTCCCTCGAACTTCATTACAAAAGTCTTGTTTGAAAGAGTAGTCCACGCATAGTGCAGCGCGAAACTCTTTTCGTGTGATATGGACTTCAGGCTGTTGTGTACTAACCCTATTGGATTCGCTCACCTCATTGTTAAACTATGGAGAAAATGTGTGTACTATTGACAGCTACATAAATGCTGACAGTTCAATAAAAATGATATTTTCAGATAGCCTGAACTTTTCTGCACTTTGCTACAGGATTCATTTTATAAATTTTGTCCACCAAAGGAATTGGTGAACGTTTAAAACACACTATACCAGATTTTTTCCCAAATAATTTGCATTTTAAAACAATATTTGCATTTAAAAAAAAACGAAAAATGCCCCCAAGGTGTAAAATTTCTTTCTCTATTACGGAGTACATTAAAAAAAATCTTTAAATCAGAGTCGGCAATCCTTGGACACATTTTCTCCATAGGCTAACAAGGTGAGAAAATCCAATAGAGTTAGTACACATAAGCCAAAAGGTATGTAGGCGAATTGGAATTATGTATTAGCTTCGATTGTTAGTAACATTTTCTTTAAGTTCTTTTGTAAAATATAGCGCTGTAATGTACATCATTTTTATTTCATTTTCATTAGAACAGTACAACCTACCACTGTCATTAAGATGCACCAATGGACGTCTGGGAAACCAAATGTGCGCGTATGCTACTTTGTTTGGCATTAGTGCTCTAAACCATCGCCAAAGTTTCATTCCCCTTTCTTGCAACGTAAAGCATCTGAAAGGCATCTTTACTGGTCCAGGTAAAGTACGATCCATAGATGAATCTCTGTATATTAAACTCAATCCATGGAGTATTAGACCTTACCTGAGGCCTGAAGACGCAGCCATCCCATGGAATTCCAACTTTTTGACTGGGTAAGAGAAGATTGTCATTATGTTTAAGGACGGAAATTTGGTTCCTTATTGACTCATTTTTTGTAATGATTGTTGTCCATTGAATGGTTGGTCGGTTCAGAGCGCTAGGGCCATTTTTGCTACACGAGGGCTAGTTAGACCGTGGGCTACTGCTTAAAGCCGATTTTCATGGCTACAAACATCCATGGGACTCGAACCTACAGATTCTGGTATCGGAAGCCAGCGCTCTAGCCATTCAGCCATCAACCGTTGTAATCGTTAATCGTTGAATCGTTGTAATCGTTATAATCATTATCGAATGGATCGTTGTATAAAGGTCACTATATAAATAAAAAAACAAAAAATTTGAAATTTTGTACTACAGAATATTGAAATTCAAAATTTAAAGCATGTTCAGTTTTCGTGTATCTGCCGTTCCAATAGCTCTATTTGCATAATTTTTTGGATTTAGTGTCTCGTTTTAATAGTAGAAAGTTTTTCAAAATATCTTTCCTCAGGATTTTAAAAAATTTTGAATAGTACTTTTTTTCCTTATATAAGGGAAAATCCTATAACATGTGATCAAAAGGCTATATAAAGTAGTGTTTGGATCTTTTTGTTATAGTATTTCTTTTTCCCTATAAAGGGGAAAAAACCTCCAATTTAAACGTGTGATGAAATGGCTACATAAAGGAGTGTTTGGATCTTTCTGTTTTATCTTTAAACCTTTACAATTTTAAACGTTCTCACCTTTCACGTAAAGTAAATGATTTTTTCATAAGCAGACTTTCTTTTACTTAAATCGAATGATTGAGTATTCAATTATTCTAATTTTTACTAGATTTTGCTCCGTATATCCTTGGCCTTATTCGTCCTGACATTTCTAGCCATTTACATTTCAAAGAATTTTAATTTTTCATTTAACTATTAGCTAATAAATAATTTTATATCCTTAGCAGACTATAAAAAATTGGAATAATCAAATTTTCAATTAGTTTAATCAATTAGTGTAAAAAATCAATTATTCTAATTTTTTATCACATCAAGGTCCATCAATTCTTGCCATAATGTGTCCTAACTTTTCCATTTCTTACATTCAACATTTGATAAATTAATGTCTTTAGAAGCAGACTCTCAATTAATTTGATTAATCTACTTCTTAATTCGATTGAATGATTGAAAAATCTACCACACCAATTTTTCTTACATCTTGTCCCTTAAGGTTGCTGTTTACTAACCCTAATTGGATTCGCTCACCTCAATGTTAATCTATGGTGAAAATTTGTCCAAGGATTGGCGACTTGGATTGGAAGATTTTTTTTAAAAATTGTACTCCGTAATAGAGAAAGAAATTTTAAATCTTAGGGCGTTTTTCGTTTTTTTTCTTTTAAATGCTAATAATATTTTAAAATTTAAACTATTCGGGCCAAAAATCTAGTATAATGCGTTTTAAACGCCCCTAAATTCCTTAGGTGGATAAAATTTATAAAAAGAATCCTGTTGCAAGGTGCAGTATGGCACCTTGTTCAGGCTATCTGAAAATACCATTTTTACCGTGTTTTTATTAACTTCCTTTCTTGTTTGTGTGTTTGTGTGTGTGTTTGTCAAGTACAAATCTTGCAATCGATTTTTAACTAACTTCCCGACTAGATAGACATTTGAAACTTTAAGAACAGCTCAGAACACGATGACAATGCATTTTTTAATACTTTTAGCCATCTTTAAGCAGAATTAAATTAATTTTCAGTTATTTTCAGTCAATTTTGCTTTGTAGACTGGTGCAGCCATCTATTGGCTGGAACGTGTACGAAAAGTTATATGCAAGTTAACTTCCAATTAACTTCATTTTCCTTCAAGCTGAAGGGATAATTCATCAAAAAATTTTAAAAAAGTATTTATTAACAAATAGAATTGTCAAGTTTATATGATTCAACAGAAAATTTAAAAACATGGTGTATAAAAAGTTCCTTTTAATCTTTCAATTATTATTGGATTAGGAGCATTTATGTAGCTGTCATAGTAGACACATTTTCTCCATAGGTTAACACTGAGGTGAGAGAATCTAATAGGGTTAACACACAGCAGCCTTAAATCCTTGATATCATATAGAGTAGATGTAATCTTGATGTATCTCTTGCAGGTACCCGTACCCGTGTTCTTACACATTCTTCGATCACGTGAGGGAAGAACTACGTCGAGAATTCCAGTTTGAGGACCATCTAGTCCAGCATGCCCAGAATATTCTTCGAAAGGCTAATGACCACGGCAAGCATAATGTCACGTACGTGAGTGTGCATGTGAGAAGAGGTGATTACATGAAGATGTGGCTGGGAGTGTTCGAAGGGGTTCCAGTTAACATGGAATATTTCCGGAAAGCAACCCAATATTTCCGCGACAAATACAGCAACGTAATCTTTATTGCTGTAAGTGACGACAGACCTTGGTGCAAGCAAAATCTTTTGCAGTTTGGAGTGTATGTTGCTGAAGAGGCCCCTTCTCCCGCTCACGATCTGGCCCTCTTGGCGAACTGCAACCACTCCATTATGTCTTACGGCACGTTCGGGTTTTGGGGAGCTTACCTCGCGGGAGGGGAAGTCTTGTACTTTGACAAGTTTTTGAAGCCTAACACGGCGTTTACGCGAGGAGAATTTGTGTTTGAGAAAATGTACCTACCGCGCTGGAAAGGCATTGTTACTGTCAATATTTCCCAGATCTTTTCAACGAACTAGGGACAGTAAATGATAAGAACACTACTGTCGTTGCTGTTTAACATGTTTATTGTTAAATATCAGAAATTTTTCTCGAACAACACTCAGGAAGCCATTTGTAAAATATTCTGGTACTCAAATTCCTTGAGTATTCTTTGATCATGTCCTGGTCTTTATACTCGGTGAGAAATCATCAATTCGACACACAAAATGAAGCACATTTTAAACACAAAAAACAACATTTAATAATCTGCGAAGTTTGGATTTCAGACTTCGTCTAAACAGACGCCATTACATTAAAAAAAACAATTCTTTTTCTTTTAATCTATCGGGCGACGCAGCGCCCTCTATAAACAAATCTTTACACCATTGTTGGTAACGCATTCGAGAAGGAAAAAATCTCTGTTTTGAAAAAGAAAAGAGATGATCTTATTATAATCTCAAAGCATCTCAAATTTACGTTGATATCAGAGATTTTTGAGTAGGAAGTAAAATCTAAGGGGAGAGTACAGAACCCGGTGACAGGTCCGCCATCTTGGACTTTTTGGCGCCGTGTTTGGTGTAATGGAAAATTTTTCTCGCCAACATGTTTGAGCGGTATTTTAAGGTAACCGACCTCGTTTTGAAACGTTTTGAAAGCCTGAAATTGTTTACATTATTTGTTTACTTTTAAACTTATTTTTAAAATTAAGTAATAATTAAATCAAATTGCATAGACAATAGAATGTGAAATTGTTTACATTACTGTATATCGGTATTCAATAAAATGCTGTTGCTGTTGTTGTTGTTGTTGTTGTTTTCGTTTTCGTAATAGTACAGAAGAATAAAGAATATGCACTATCCAATAGAAGAGGGATGTCATTGCCTCGAAAGAGTTTGGTCTTCTACCTGTTGGTCCGAGGATGGTATAATATTTTATTTCCCTACTACCACCGAATGGAAATTCCAGTGACGGCATTCCCCGATCCGCCACCTGTGTATTTGGCTGCTAGGGGTGACATGTTCATTCAAGGGATGCAATTAAATAAAAATTGTATATAAGAAAATCAGTTTTGTAAGACTGACTTTGATATTGTTTACATTATTAAAATTGTTTACATTATGTTTTACTTTTAAACTTATTTTCAAAAGTAAGTCATAACAAAACCACATATGGACAATAACATGTGAAATTGTTTACATTATCGTATTTCGGTATGCAATTAAATAAAAATTAAAAAATTGTATATTGTTATAACGCTGAACTTCATGATGCTGAACATATGCTTTTATAGTTGAGAAATATATTAAAATGTGTATCCTTAATTCCTAATGACTCACAATTTTATGAGAGAATATGCCCTTAACTCACACAAAACTTCATCTACACTCTGAGGTTCACGATCTTTTTAGAAAAAAAGTTCTAGGCAGACTGAGCTGAGGGAAGAAGTATTTTTTCATTTTATATTAAAATGGTTTCATTTACTTCATTCTTGATAAATTAAAGGTACTTTTCCGTTATAAGCACTGCAATCGTTTTCACGCCAATTTGGCGCATTTTCAAAAATCGTCGCAGCGAGAGAAAAGTAACGCGATATAATGACACTAATGATTGGCAAATTACAATATTAAAATATACAAATCTAGAGATTCAAGGATCACGAGACGATATGCGATCGATTATTTTCGTGGTCATGGAGATAACGAGACTTCATGGAATGTCGTAATTAAATACGCTTATTTTAAGGGCCTGTTCACATAGGAGTCCGTTGCGTTGTGTTAAGGGAAAGATGAGGTTGAGACGAAAATAAACCAATCATAGACCTCCAAACGATTAGCAATGAAATTTTTAACGCCTATGATTGGTTTATTTTCGTCTCAACGTCATCTTTCCCTTTGTCGAATTTATGACGAACTACTACAAATTGACAACTACGAAGATTGGACTTTTTGGTTTATTGTAACAGTTAACAATTGTAAAACATAAATAGAAAAATGTTTCCCCAGATAGGGATTCCAACGGTGGGTTACATGACCATTTTTTACGAGGGTGAGGAGCGAACTGAGAAGCGAAAACTTCTCCCTCTCTACGGGCGTCGCAGCGCCCCCTCGATACAATTTTCTACACACCTCACCGTGAACAAAATGTTCACTTCTAATTACACAATATGTAGGGTACATAAACTACTTAATAAAATGTCACTAACACTCAAAATACAATACAAATTATCAAATTTACATCAATACGAGAACAAATATTATTTTAAACTTGCTGACAAAAAGGGACCTAAATTTAAGTACACAGTTCTTCAAAACAAATTTAAAATTTTCATAATCTAAGGTATTAAAGTATATATAATAAACATAAATCATTTAATTCAAGAGGATACATAAGTTGTATGGGACGTTTATATTGGTCACTTGAAGTACGAACAAGACAAGATCTTACGTGTCCATCACGACCTACGAATACTTCATCGATGATACCTAAAGGCCAAAGTAATTTAGATTTCGCTGACCCTTCCAACAAGACCACATCACCTTCCTTTAAATTATCTTTAGGAGAAGAAACTATACAGTTATGGGCATTTCTTAATTGAAGCAGATAATTTTCCT
This sequence comes from Dolomedes plantarius, assembly GCA_907164885.2. Classification (NCBI taxonomy): domain Eukaryota; kingdom Metazoa; phylum Arthropoda; class Arachnida; order Araneae; family Dolomedidae; genus Dolomedes; species Dolomedes plantarius. The sequence goes on along the minus strand of OU015503.1, from coordinate 35,029,364 downwards.
TCCACTTACGCCAAATTTGCTTCAAAAGTCTAGATTGGTACAATTTCCTGCGATTTAAATTTTCTTTTGTGGATAACTCATTGTTGAAAAGATCAGCAAAATGCACAGGATAACTATAATTTTGACCAGGAAACATAAATTTAGCAGGAGTAAGAGGCTGTGGCTCATTTACATCATTACTTACGTAGGTTAGTGGCCGATTATTTAAAACACATTCGATTTCTGTGAGGATAGTCATCATTTCTTCAAAAGGTAATAAAGCTTTGCCTAGGATCTTTTTCAAAGTATCCTTAACGCTTTTCATGAGCCTCTCATAAAATCCACCCCACAATGGGGCACTAGGCACAATAAATTTCTATGTTACGCCGTTAATAGCAACAAAATCCTTCAAATTTTTGTCTAAAATGATTTTTGAAAATTGCCCTAAAATGTCATTTATGTTTTTGAATATTTTAGCATTATCGGAAATGATGACTTCACAATTTCCCCTTCGAGCCAGAAATCGTCTTAAAGACAAAATAAAACTTCTAGTTTACATGTAGGAAATTACTAGTTCAACATGAACTGCTCGCGTCACTCCACAGGTAAACAAAGCAATGTAGGCCTTACGAATGTCCTTACCTGATTTCATATAAACAGGTCCTGTGAAATCGACCCCTGTAACTGAAAATGGCGGCCTTTCCAAAATCCTGTCCTTTGGCAGTTGAGCGGTTACCTGTCTCGCATGTTTCAAATTATACTTCCGACAAATCAAACACTTATTCAAAATTTTCTTTACCTCTTGCCTACCCTTCACAATCCAAAATTTTGTACGAATTTTTGCCAAAGTATCTGACACCCCACCGTGTAAAATTTTGCTATGTTCTCTAATTATCAATAATTCTACAAATTTTTATTTAGGCAAAATAATAGGATGAACTTCATTCTCAGAGAATTCACCCTGATCAATCCTCCCCTCTAAACGAAGTATTCCGTTATTGTCTAATAATGGGGCTAAGCTAAAGATTTTCGATTCTGTGGGAACTGGCTTGCCAGTTTTCAAACAATGCAATTCCGAAGGATAGGCTAGAGATTGTTCGAATTTTATCCAAGTATTTTCTGCAATTTCTAATTCAGTTGCAGTAAGTGGACCATTTTCATATTCTAAATGTTTCAATTTCGCGATAAAACGATTAACCAATGCAGTAATTCTTAAAACTTTCATTAAATTAGAAAAATTGTTCAAATTCAAAATAAACCCTTCTTTCTCTGAAACACAATTATTTTGCACAATTACTTCACAGTTTTTTCTCAATTCAAGATCACAATTAGGTTCAAAATAACCAGAATCAAATTTTTCACAAGGGGGGAAAAATTCCGGTGGTTGTCTCAACCACGGCGGTCCATACTACCACAATGAACTTTCAGTCAAGTCTGTGGCGGACAAACCCCTAGATAGCACATCAGCTGGGTTCTGTTTACCAGGGCAAAATTGCCATCTGCCAGGTTCAGTTAAAGATTGAATTTCTTCAACCCTATTTTTTACAAAGGGTTTGTATTTGCTAGATTTACCCTTAATCAAAAAAAGTGTTATCTGAGAATCACTCCAATAAAAACATTTAGAATCAAATTTCAAGCATTCTTTCACTTCTTAACTAACCTAGCAGATAACAATGCTCCCATTAATTCCAGCCTCGGCAAGGTTTATAGTTTTTAATGGTGCTTCCCTGCTCTTTGAGCATATGAAACTTGTGATTACCTTACCGTCAGCAGAAACACTTCTCAAGTACAGCACAGTTCCATAAGCTGCTAACGATGCATCCGAAAAACAATGAAGTTCAAATGAAACAAATTCACAATTAAGCTCGGAAAGGTAATATCGTGGAATCTTGACATCGGTCAATTGTTCTACATCCTTGCACCACAAGTGCCACTTATGAGTCAGTTTGTCTGGCAATTCTTGGTCCCAGTCCAAACCCAATGTCCACATTTCTTGAAGTAGACACTTTACCCTTACAATGAACGGTCCGAGAAATCCAATCTGGTCAAAGAGTCTACCGACAATTTGTAGAATAAAACGTTTAGTGTCTGTTTTGCGAGATATAAATTTCACAAGTTCTGTTGTGGAAAAGTATATCGTATCACTATCTGGATCCCAGGCCAAACCTAAGATCTTCGACGATAAGCCAGAACGAACAAGAGTGTCCAGCTGTTCGATTTCGATATTGTTAGCTCTCCACAATTCACGAAGTTCGAATGAATTAGTTGTCCACTTTCTGAGTACCATTCCAGCATTGCTGAATATTTTTACACTTTCTACTGAGGTTTTCACAGCATCTGAAACCTCTTCTCTTCTTCCGATTAGATCGTCGACGTAGACACAATTCAAAAGTAGATTCGATGTAGCTGACAATTGTTCTTGGTATTTCTCAAAAGGGTACTTCAGAGTGGCTGCAAGAAGGTATGGACACGATGTTAGCCCAAAGAGAATCCGCGTGAAGTTGAGCACAAATGATTGTTCATTAGGGTCATCAACCCAGAAGAAACGAGTGAATTGACTATCTGATTCATCCAATTCTATTTTCAGAAAAGCCGACTTTACATCAGCTGTGAACGCAACAGCATTCTGGCGAAATTTCAAAAGCAATTGGAATATGTTGGGATGCAAGTTCGGACCTGCGTGCAAACAGTCATTGAGAGATATTTTCTCTTTGTCATGTGCAGATCCATGGAATACTATGCGTACTCGAGTAGTTGTTTTGTCTTTCCGTATGACAGCGTGATGGGGCAAATAAAATGATCTTTCTTCCGGATTTTTTAGAACAGTTATTTCAACGATACCTTCTTTCAAATATTCATCAACAACACCTTTGTACTCATCGAAAAACCTGCTATCCCTCTTAAACTTGCGAGTCAATCCTTCAAACCGTTTAAGAGCAACTCCTATATTATCCTCTAAACCAGCGGTTCTCAACCTGGGGGGGAGCCCCCCTGGGGAGGCTTAGAAGAATTTCAAGGGAGGCGTGAGTTTAAAAAAAATAAATAAAAGGTAAAACTAACTGTAATTTACTGTACTCAATTTTGCGGTCACAATGTCACCGTAACGTATTTTCGACATAGAACACGAATACAATAACTGTCGCACACGATAATTGTCGTAGCTACAATGTCAGAAAAACATTCTGAAGACTTATGATGCAGTTCAGGGTTTCACAGAAAAAATAACTCTTTGATAACGCCGTCTTCAGAGCTCAGAGCTAAACTTTTCATCCTTTCCAAGATTGAACGACCTCCTCGATGATGAAAATAAATCTCCCATTGCAACAGATAAATTAATTGAAGGACCTTATATCAGGGCATTTGGTAGCATTGCAAAATGAATTTGCAGACTATTTTCCAGATATTAGTTCAGAGAACTGGGAGTTTAAGTTGACAAGAGATCGTTTTAAAATCGACGTGGGTATACTTCCTGATCATATTCAGGAATAGGCAATCGACCTAAAATGTGATTCTCATGTAAACGCGAAATTTGAAAACATGGATGTAGAAAATTTCTGGTTACGCTATTTTCCTGTTTACCTAGAAGTTGCTTTAGAAGCTTTGAGGTTGTTAATGCAGTTTTCATCCACATATCTCTGTGAATCTGGATTTTCAGCAATATCGTACATTAAGTCAAAATATCGAGCAAAGCTGGACATTGAAAGTGACTTGAGGTAAGCTTTGTCACAGTTACAACCTAATATTTCAAAACTTGTCAAGGACAAATAGTGCAGCCCTCTCATTAATGTTGTGAAAGTGACTGATATTACATGCCAACCTCACCTAGATATCAGTTTCAAATTCCGATTGTACTACTTGTATTGAACACATATGGAGGGGGTAGAGGGGGAGGCGTGACCTCAGAACAGTGTTCAGAGGGGGGCACAGAGCCTGAAAGGTTGAGAACCCCTGCTCTAAACCATCCTTCACACCCGACCTCCACGACAATTTTACACGATAGCGCCCATCAACAAAACGAATCGACTCAATGAACTCTCTAATCATCTCCTGATCCCTAATATCAACACCTGAGTCACAATCCTGCACCCCTAAACTCTCCAACTCCCAAAACCTTCTCAATTCTGCCGAAATTGACTCTTCTTGATTGAGGACCAGATTGACAGATGTAAGTTCGTCAGCCTTACCACATCTCCCATGAAGCGACCACCCTAGACAAGTTTCAATTGCCACTAACGACGAATTCAACCTTTCGACACCTCTAGTTAAATTCCAGTAGTAGTCCGATCCTATAAATAGCGAAATAGACTTGTCTGATGACTCATCTGAACACGTTAGCAAAAATCCCTTAGGGCCTGTTCACATTCAAGCGCTAGAGCTCGAGGAAATATCAACGCTGTTGTGAAACTTCCCAGTAAAGAGGTGTCGGAAGCCATGAAGGCTAAGGGCCTGTTCACATAGGAGTCCGTTGCGTAGCGTTAAGGAAAAGATGACGTTGAGACGAAAATAAACCAATCATAGGCGTTAAAAATTTCATTGCTAATCATTTGGAGGCCTATGATTGGTTTATTTTCGCCTCAACGTCATCTTTTCCTTAACGCAACGCAACAGACTCCTATGTGAACAGGCCCTTAGCCTTCATGGCTTCCGACACCTCTTTGCTGGGAAGTTTCACAACAGCGTTGATATTTCCTCGAGCTCTAGCGCTTCAACGATAAACTCCTCTCCTTTCAACACATTTTTTAAAACTATTTCTACTTTGCGACAAATTTCGGTACTAGGAGCCTTAGCACCAAACGAATAAATTTTCAAATTTTCGGAACCCCAAACCTTTAAACCTAATCTCTCCGACAAATTTTTTTTTCGAATAAAACTACGTTGTGCACCGTTATCAAACAAAACTAAGGCTAATCCCGATTTTTTCCGACCCACTATTTCTGCTTTAACGCACTGCAACAAAACCCCACTCAAATCGTTTACCACATGGTTTAGTGACACGTCATTCTGAACCTCCTCTCTCGGCTTCTTGTCATTCTCGAGTTTAAAGCAATTGGCTTTGGCGTGGCGACCCTTACAAAAGCGCTACATGTTGGACCCTTGCATATTTTTACGAAGCAGTTAATCTTACAACACATCAGGCAGCGTTTTTCACGGACTAGCTTATCCCTCCTTTCCTGGAGAGACAAAATATCACACTCTGAGCTCCCATGCTGTGAGTCATTGCAAAAAAGACACCTGCTAGAACTCGCGCTCGTTGATACATTGGTGTTAAGTTCCAAAGCTGACTTTGTGCGATTCGGCTGAGAGTTAGGCCCCCTCTGAGTAGCCCCTCTCTGGACTGCAATGGGGAGAACTGAGGGGTGAAGTGACCTTGGATTCGCTCAGCTTTCTCCCTCGCACTGACCGATTTATACAAGAAGCTCATTAACTTTTGCAGATCATGACATTTATCTGCACTGACTTTAGCAAATTCTAACGTTATATCATGTGGAAGATTTTTTTAAGATTGTTTGTCAGGAGAGTAGTGTATGTTTCTGAATTGATTCCCAGACTTTGCAAACACCGAATCTGTGTTTGACAATCGAAATACAAGTTACGCAAAGCCCGAACGTTAGAAGAATTTTTGACTGGTTTAATATTAAGCAAATTTGAGATATGCGAGTTTATTAAAATGTCCCGTTCGCCAAAAGTTTCAGAAATCAACTTGATTGCTTGCGCGTAATTTTCTTTATTAATTGAAAACCCCTTTATGCTTCAGAGAGCCTTCCCGCCTAACATGGACTTTAAATAGCAAAACTTATCAACTTCACTTAAATTTGGGTTATTGTGGATTGAATTTTCAAAATGATTCCAGAATTTAAGAAATTCGGACGGCTCTCCATAGAATTTTGCAATAGACAATTTGGGAACTTTGGCAGTAATTTCTACACGAGTTTTCTATGGTAACGAATTTTCGGTGGTTCTATGTTCAGTGGTAGAATTTAAGTTTAACGATTTAATTTTATTTTCCAATTTAATTTTTGCAGAAATTATCTTTTCACAATATTCATCGACAATTAAAACTTCAGCCCTTATTTCCTCCTCATCATTAATTAGTTTATCTATATCTTCATTTAACATACTCAGAATTTCACTTTTACTAATTAACTGTTCGAACAAAGACTCACAGACATCAGAATTCAGATCCGGTTCTAACAAATAATTATCCATTTTGTCAATTATCTTTGTTAATTGTTCTCTATGAACATCCCGTTTGGTTTTGAGCTTCATCAATTTCGACGTTTTGACAATCGCTAACACAAAACAACAAAATAATACAAAAGCAAAGCCTCAACTACAACAATTTCTAACAATAAAACGAAACCAAACTAACGAAAACAGAATGGCAAAGTCAACAAAATAACTAATGACAATCAAAACAAATGTCACAATAAACCAATTGAACAAAAACTTAAAATTTCTCACCCAAAACTTCGAAACCAAAACAACGACTCGAACACGCTTCGAAGACGAGCCGATGAGCACGAAAAGGTACAATTACGACAGTCCCGATTCTCCACAAAGGCACAATGTCCACTTTAACGAAAACGAATTTTTAAGGTGGAATGACAACAAATGTTCTTGAGACTATTCAGTTGTAGAGGGCGAATTCTATAGTTGACTACGAATTTCCTGCTTCAGATGCACTACGGACAAATTTATGACGAACTACTACAAATTGACGACTACGAAGAATGGGCTTTTTGGTTTATTGTAACAGTTAATAATTGTAAAACATAAATAGAAAAATGTTTCCCCAGATAGGGATTCCAACGGTGGGTTACATGAACCTTTTTACGAGGGCGAGGAGCGAACGGAGAAGCGAAAACTTCTCCCTCTATACGGGCGTCCCTGCGCCCCCTCGATACAATTTTCTACAACCTTAACGCAACGAAACGGATTCCTATGTGAACAGGCCCTAAATTGTAATGAATTTAGAGTCCGTCAGAAAATCGGACCGTATTTTTACGTAATGGATTTTAAAATATGGAATTTGCCTTAAGATGAGCGGGCAGCTATTACATTACTTCAAGAACAACGTAACCTTCATAAAGAAAGTGTGTAAATAATCATATGAGCTTGAACTGGTTTAAATTTTTTTAAAGGCATCTGGCTAGAATTTTCCCTGTAGCACTTTGCAGAAAAGTTAGGCTATCTGAAGATACCAACCCTTCTGAAGAACGACACTCTAATGAGAGTTCATTCGACTTCCTGCAAACAGTCTCCCCATGAGATTTCAAACATTCCGTTGCCATCATACGATTGCGTGAAGTTCGTCACGGAAGAAAAATACCTAGAATTCTTAGAAAGGAGGTTTTAAATTAATAAATTGCTGATTTCCACACCACGCTAGGCGTACAGCAAAGGCGCCTTATCCTCCTTTTGAGATATTTGCAAGGCGAGGATTCCCCAGTAGGGATATGTTTGCTTGTTAATTGAGTCAAAAGATGGGAAAAACCATAGACTTCCAAGACAGATAAAAACAACAGTTATGATTAATTGTGAAACCTATGCAAAACTATTACACAAATATCTGACTAGTAAACAAAAATATTCTAAAAAATGGCGCGTGCATAGAAGCATGGTGTGACGAATCACCCTTCCACACTGAAGACAAATGTTGACTGAAGCACTTGGTCACTCAATGTACCCAAGGTCGGGAGGCAGGGGGGGGGCAGCGTTGATTAAAGAAATCATAGCTTCCTGAGAGGCAGATGTTCCAAACGAATGGTTAATCAAAATTCTTTAACAGTATAACTACACGTAACAGTCTTTAGAATGTGCAGGGAGTATACATTTTTGCAAGAAATTCCCTTTTGCTGGCATGATATTGCTAAAACATTCTCTCCGTTCTTCTTACAAATAATTGCATTCAAAAATATTTAGATCTCTGTGATTAAACTCAATTCATGTAATCAATAATTCATCATTTAAGTCATTCAAACAACTTTTAAAAAGATTTTTCAAACAGCCAACGATTGTTAAATGTAAACGTTGTTAAATATTCATAACAATAATTCAGTAGAAATTTTTTCACAACCTTATTTTCAGTAACTCGTATAAAAATAACACAATTATAAAAATAATGGAACCTTTATATCTTTTTTATAATTATCTTGCCACTACCACAAAGTAACCAATTTCTTATCAGTACGATTAATTATTTATAATCAATTTTCTAATGATTATTATCAGTGATAATAAAAACTCAAGCCATTTTCAGGAATGCGGAATCATTTTTCGAAAATTACGGTTGAGCTACTATATATATTCCCATATAACTTCAAAGCGAAGGTCATGAATAATCCGTATCACACACACACAAGAAAGAAATGATAATATCAAAAAATATTAATTCTTGTTTTCATAACATTCATAATACTTTCAAGGCAAAGTGTATCTACAGATCTGTCAAATAGTAACTTGTCATTATCTCTGTAATTAAAAAAATGTCACATAACCGAATTCTTTGCTGGTCATATATGCTGGTAATGACTTAAGAGAGTGAAGTTTACAGTCTGAAAGGCTGAAGTCTGCGAAGGATCATTTGGTAGATGAAAGTGATGACACGTACTTTGGATAAAATTCATCCTCGGTTTTTTGCATCAAGAGATAATGCTTCAAGGTTATCGGTAAGCCAAGAAGCCACACACCATGCGGTAGATTCTTTGACATCGCCATAGACTCCCTCAACCGGCACCGACTTAGATACTTAAGAGATCGGGGTCCTGAGGGATTTGCGCCTCCAGAGAATATCTTAAGAAACTCTGTACAAAACACTTCGATTTCTCTTTCTTTAGATTCTCCCGCAATGGTCAGACTGAGAAACCTGTAAAAAAATTAATAGTTTTAAATAATGCTGAGTTGAATAAAAAAAATCCATTTACCGCTCTTGACAAAAAAAATTGCTTAGTAATATATATTTAAACAACATAATGGAATGTTTTAGGTATTATTTTCTTTCGTATAAAATGTCAACATAAAACTATATTATTGGACATTAGAGTAAACGACTTTTATTTAAATTTCAGATTTTGAAAACCACGTTTTTTGAATAGGAGTGCGCTTACCCTTGTCTCATTGGCGTGGAAATTTTAATCATTTGATAGATGGCTCGAAAGTTACGTAACAGCGCCTTCCGAGGAGATATATTCATATCAGCAAATTACAAAGCAGCGTAAAAATGGCGGTTAGGGCATTTCAATGAAGGAATTTATAATATATTAAATTTGAAAGGATAAAATGTCTAATTCAATGTTAGAATTGAAATATGACCTCGAAACCTAAGACTGTTCGAGCGGAGGTAAATATCAAGAAATTCAAATCTCTGTTCCTAAAGAAAATCCGCCGACACAAAGATCCATTGCATCGAAGCTAGGAATGTCTTCTGGCACTGTAAGTAAAATCATTCATAATGATTTGAAGATAAAAATGATGTTTAAACCTAAAGTTCATCTGATTTTGCCAAAGCATATTGCTGAAAGAAAAACAAACTGTAGACAGATATATGAAAAGCACTTAGCTGATGAAAAATGGAAATCTGTGGCAACACTCAATGAGGCATTTGTGTATTTAGGTGACTGTAATAATAAAATATGTCTTTTCTATTGCTCAACTGACGGGACTGACATGCGAAATGGCTTCGTCAGTGTATAGAAAAGTTCCAAAACGGATTTATGAAAGATGCAGAATTTTGTTACAACGGCAAATTAAAAATCATAAACGTTACAAATAAAGCCAAAATTAATTCCTTCTACTATAAGCATTAGAAAAACTTTAGAATCCATTTTTCAGAAGAAATTCCAGCCTTATATGGAAATAATAATGATAAATTTGAGCTTCATATAGACAAAGCCTCTAGTCACATGTCTAAATCAACTGTCGTACATACATAATATGTTTATATATGTATATATATATATATATATATATATATATATATGTATGTGTGTGTGTGTGTATACAAAATATACATATATAAGGTATACACTGGTGAGATTTGAAAATATCCATTGCAGAAGTTAAGATAAACTTTTATTTTATTGTGATTATGAAATTTATGGATTTTTAAAAGAGCATATAAAAATTTGCTTATTTATTTTTTCTATTCTTTTACCGTTTCGCCAATTTTAAGAAAAATATAACTACTATGAAATATTCCGGAGATTTTGTCGATGAAAGAATGTGCGTTGAGGTTTAAAAAAAATTGCACAACACTGCTCCAATCAATCCTTCAAGATATCAAAATATTTTTAAAAATTTTAGAAAACTTAAGTATTTTTCTTCTATTTCAATTTTATACTCAACATAATTTAGTTAAATTATTTTATGGAGAAATTTTGAAATACACGAAAAAAATTAAATTTACGAAAAAAAACTCTTAAAACAGTCCGACATCATTTTCACATTGAAAAACAATTTTTCTGTTTTAACCTAAATTATAGAGTTATGGAGTTTTTTAAGCAGTGGGTGGAAAATATCTTTAAACAGAGAAAAATAACGACACAAAACTTTCATTCCGAAATATTAGTTCATTAGATATAATAAGGCATAAGAAATCAATGAAATTATTTTTAAAGAAAGATTGGCCTTCGTTGCCAGGGAAGATATACAGATATAAAATTTTTCATGCATTCTATCACAAAAATACTGGGTTGCACCCGCGCTTTTTATGTTCATCTGGCCTGACAGAATCCGCTTAGCGCGTTTCTACTACAATGATATACAAACAATAAGAAAGAATGAAACTTTGGGCCTAGGGTTTATGCGGAATCCCGCCTTACTTGGATTAAATAAAGGGAATAAATCAACATCCACATTACCTCTTTGGTGATGTGGAAAAAACTGGCTTTCAAAGGAAAAATAAAAAGTAAAGGCAAACGTAAATTATAAAACTTATTTCTAATTAAACGGTGTATCAAACAAATGTAATTAAATTTAACGAAACAGTATATAACAAATATAATTAAACATTAAACTTATTCAAAGCAAACGAGCGAATCACGCAACACTGTGTTATGAATTCTCAATAAAATCAGATGTTTAATCAGACGAAGGTCAGCAGGCTCAAATTTTCTTACTTTCTTATTTCTTGTATATCATTTCAGTAGAAACGCGCTAAGGGTATTCTGTCTGGACATATGAACATGAAGAGCGGGGAATGGAGCCAGTATTTTTTATTGGAATGCATGAAAATATTTATATCTACATATATCAACCCGGGCAACGCCGGGTAATAATGCTAGTATATATATATATAAATATATATATATATAAATATATATATATATATATATATATATATATATATATATATATATACATATATATATATATATATATATATATATATATATATATATATATATATATATATATATATATATATATAATGTATATATGAACTTAAAAACAGAAAGTGTGAGCTATAAATACACTAACCTGGAAATCTCCGAAACTGTGATTAAGGGTTCCGGTATCGTCTTGAACAGCAGTTTCAGGCTTTGTATGTGGCTTCGGCTTTTGGAGTACGGCATTCTCTTCTGCTTAAGTAACACGGCAATCAGTGTCATAAGGACGTAGTACAGTCGCCTCTATTTCTTATAGGTTCCGTAAGCTAAGTTGAACGTTTCGTAATTCCACTTCACGTCCTCGAAGAATAAAGGGAGAAGTTTCTTCCTAAAAGAAAAACACGTTATTAATCACAGAACGAACCCTAAATGTCCTTTGGTACAGGTGACTGCACAAATATCCATGGGTAAGGTCCTCTATCAAAAAATTTCTTTTTTAGGGTAAGTTCATTTCCCAGTTTTGACAATATCATTAAAAAGGGCTATTTTGAATTTATTCTTTTGTCCCACACATTGATGAATTTAAAGAACACGTTTTATTTCTTTGTTTAACGACATTTTACGTTTTATTTATTTGTTTAACGATATTGATTTACGTTCTATTTATTTGTTTAACGATAATGTCTTCTTAGAAAATGACTGCAATGCTGAATGGGGATGTTTTTTCACTTTCATAACTTTTATTAAAACTTTATTTCAATTCTCTGTGTAACGTTCACTAAATTACTACCGATATAAGAAAGTACCAACAGATAGCAAGATGAATTTTTCCCTTATATTTTAATTGAGAAATTCCCTATTGTTGTATTGACAAACAAATGTAACTTTGAAATGGAGGACATAGTTCAACGTGATTCTTTTTCATTTCCTGTGAATCCAACCCCTCTTAACTTTCCTAAAATACCTTCATATGCTGATTTCACGTGAACCACCTTTTGGCGAAATATCATTATTAATAACGTCTGAAAACACTGTCACACAATGCTTTACGTAAGAAACTTTTTATTCACTTATAATTTTCAGAAAAAATTTCTATAAATTATAGAATTAGCTTTTGGACGTAATATCATTTTTTGCAATGAATTAAATTATAGACATATAATGCACAAAAACAGAAACTTAAAGTAACTCACATTTTTTAGATTATCAGTCCAGTGTATGAAATATTTTGAAATTTATACAAACTATAAAATCTGCGTTTGGTAACAATAACGTTTTTAGTAAAGTTAAAAAAATATATTACATAATGCGTTAAGTAACAATTCTTTTAATTCACCTATTTTTTTCAGATAACCAGTTCAATGGATTAACTATTCGAAATGTATACAAATGCCAAAGTTTTGTTTTAGGCTTAATATCAATATTAGTAATGCATAAAAACACAGACATGTAATCTGCAACACTAGAACCTTACATTAACTCATTTTTGTGAGATTATCACTCAAATGGATGAAATAATTCAAAATTCATACTAACTATTTATACAGCTTTTCGATGCAGTATCATTATTAGTAAGGTTTTAGAATACAAACATATAACGCGTAACGATTTAAACTTAAATCACATGCTTTTTTTTTGATTGATAAATACAGAGAAACAGATATTTTTAATTTATCCGAACGTTTCTATTTTATACACATTTACCAAAGAAGCATTTAAAATGCCTTAAATTAGTGAGTTGACTCCTAAAGAAACGTGAAAGAAAATCTAAAAGATAAAATAATTAATAATTCTCCGAAATACAGCTAAAGTAGCTATTCCATGCCTCGCTATTTCTGTAGACTCTATTACGTTTACATGCAGTAGCAATCAAAAGTCAATAGCAATCAAAAGTAATTGTATAAAATATTTAATAGGAAATTATTTTAATATTTGAAAACATGACACCATTTTATTTCACCACTTATTCATAATATAAAGGAGCAGTAAAGAAATAATACATTTGGCTTTAGTACTTATTATGTTAATATAATACGATAAAAACTATCTATGTTTCATCTTCATATATTTATCAAAGATTTAAAATATACGTTAAATCACGATTTTCTTTAAATTGAATAAATTACCCTTACAAGTTTGCAAAATAACACAAGATAGAAATATTCCATAAATATTTCAGTCAAAATTATTATGTACATTCATGACATTAGAGTGACTAAGAAAAGTTACCAAAATATTTTATTTATATCCCCTTGTTTAGAGTTATTCCTTAGAAGTGCAAATGTGCTCAGTGTCAGGTTTGATGACATTGACTAAATTTTATAATATTGACTAACACAGAGGAATTTAATGCTGTATATTATTAGCTTCAAAATGCTATTCTAGAATATCTTACATGTGAAAAAAATTAGAAAATTTTAAAAATACTTAAAAATATAAAATAATTTTGATCGGCACAAATTTATATGTATTCTTTGATATCGTTTAGAAAATAGATTTATAGCTGAATAAAATTTTCTTTGTGTGTAATAAAATGTTCTTGCAGAAAATACAAAAAAATACAATTTTTTTTTCCTGTCATACTAAATATATTATTTCATTATGATTGAAACGTAGCTATAATTTTTTTTTCGTCCTGACTTTCCTCTTTAGTATTTTGTCAAATCATTGTATAATCCAGCAATCATAACGGTATTTAAGAAAGAAAAGGAAAAAAAATGCACACTCACGTGAGAACTGTAAAACGAGAGACTAAATGAGCTTGCATAACATCAGCATCTATTTTAAACCGGGCACCATATCGGAAAAGTCTTTGAGTGGCCTCCAAATCCCGGAGCAGGTGCGGATGCGGAAATATGTCTACAGAAAACGATTGTTCGTAAAGGAAGCTCCGGTAAAACTTGCAAATCAGATTTCATCCTTAAAGCTGACAACATTCTTAGCTTGCGTAATGTATACTCCTCCAGCATTTCTCTCACTACATCATTCGCTGTGCACGGAAAAATTTCAAACACACTGAATACCACTTCAAAGTAAACGTCAAAAAGATCTGAAGGAGCAGAAAGGAACTGAAATCTTCAACAGACCGAAGAATGAGGTCTGCCTGGTCTTTGCATCTGTTCACCACGGTGTCCCCTGCACGAGTTCTAAAATATTCTATCAAAATCTTACTAAACTTTTTTTTGCTCATCGACGTATATTGCGAATCACAAGAAATCCAAGGTTCTGAGCGCTCCTCTTCAATGTTTGCGGTCATATCTTGAGAAGACATTTTCACCACTTTGGCTACCGACGACTTATGCTCGCACTAACGTACTGAACACTGGGCACTCCACTCGACACTGACAACCCTGTACTAGATCAAGTAACCCTAATGTCGAGGGGCGGGTTTGTCAGACTGTAGCCATCATCCAGGAAAGGCTTCACTGGATCAGGATTGGCCCCTTGCACTCCATTGTTAGGGTTGCCGGATTTTGTTCATTATCGATAAAAAAATGAAAATGAATGGAAATTTTTGAACGCTATAGAACTAAGAACACAGGTTTTTACACAAAATTTAGCCCCTGGACCACAACATACGATGATTTAAATTTACTTTTTTATGGGAATTTTGCTAAACTAAAAATCATATCAAATTCTTATTCCTTATGTGAAGAAATTTAAATTATTTCCTTCTGCATGATCGTCATTGGGAGTATTTTAAATACATCCCGATTGAGGAAACATTAGGAATATGAATTGTTTAATGCTGATTTGTAAGATTCTAGATATTAATTTCTGATCTGCAAAAAAGTTACGTTCCTTGTATAGAAAATCTTTTACCTTAAGTTATAAAAAAGCATCGGAATAGCTTTGGCACTCGTGGTAGACATAATCGGTTTAAGAACAGCTGATAACTTTTATTCGCTCTATAGTGAACATGGATTCACATTCATTGGCTTTCGTTAGACAATGTTAGCACATTCGTGATTTTAAACGGAGATTAAAAAAAGAAGGATAAGATGTAGTTCTAATGACTAAAGCTATGTGAGTCCACCCCTACTCTGGAATATATTCGAGGATTGTTTTGACGAAAGATCCTTTTTTATTCAGACATTTTCATTCTATAAAAAAGCAAAAAGATAATTATTAACTCTAAAACTAGAATTTTTTTCTCTTTAAATGCATTCAAAGAAACTCACATTTCATGCCCTCCACAATTATATTTTCTACTCATTGTGCAGTATGTAATGGAATTTTGTAGCTACAATTATAAGCAACTAAAAAATATTTCATCTTCATTACTTCTAACTTTCGTATACATTTGGCAGAAAATTAGGTTCTACAATAAGTGAAATAACAGGGAGCAATATTACTGAATAACAATATTACCTAATTATAAAAATCATTTGCAGATCTTAAGAATTGTCAATGTACATTGTCTAAAACTTCTTTCGTGTGCTCTTTTCTTTCTTCTATTTAAATAATGACAGGTTTTAATTCACGTAGGAAATATTAAACAGTCAAAAGGTTTGCGAGGTGTAACATATAGAAAATTAAGACTGTTTTTCTTGCTTCATATGAACATGCTTTAATCAACTTACTTTATAACTGCTAATATTCTTATTGTGTAATTTCTTTGTGTTTTCTTCATTACGATAAATATTTCAAAGACATGTTACTTACTTACTCTCTCTCTCTCTCTTTCTGTACATATTTAATTAAATTGATCATTTCACCTCGCAAAAACTCATGTGATATTTAGTAGAGTATGAACATAATTAATAGCAAGGAACACATAATTCAGTCTTACTTCTGTCTTATAATGCTAATCAATACTAATTTTTAAATCGTTACTCATGCATTTATTTAATTTTTATATTTTTTAAATACATGTTTAGGCACGAAAACTATTCCTTCCTACTCTTGTAAAATTTGTAGACATGAATAATTTTTAAAGATGTTTTTAAAAAAACATTATATTGTCTGTTCAGTGTAATGGTTTTCAATATGTTCAAGCTATTAATATGACGTATTTAGGAATACTTTTCAATCCCATGGGAGCTATTATATATTCCTTTTTAGATGAATTCTTATAATGCATTTCTTTTGTGAAAACGCGAAGAGGCTTAAATTTCGAGATTTCAGATTATAAAATCGAAAGCGGTTATTTCTAATCCACAAAGGATTTGTATTCAAATGCATGTACTCACTTATAGTTTATAAAATATCTTTCATAACTTAATTCTCTATGCCTGTAAATAATGAAAATTATTTATTTATTTACTTATCGGACGGTATTTCGTCGTTAAATAAAGCATTCATTACTATACTCTTTATGCACTGTTTTCAAATAACCCGTTCCAAGAAAAAGAACCGATTATTTTTTATCCTGTTTATTTTTTCTTTAACACTGTGTCAAAATATAGAAAGAATTGAAAATATTGAGTTCAGTGTTAAGAGAGAATGTATCAGAGAACGTAAATGATCGCACGTTACTTGGTAGTAGTGAGTTGTTAGCAATTTACAAAAATTGGTAAAATATATTTCTCAAAGAAGATTAAAGAAAATGTCATTAAATGAAACAAAAGAGAAGCACGGAATATAGAAATTGTTTTCGTTTAGTTCTTGGTGAGGAATAAATAATTGTAATTAATTTTTTTGCCAATTTATTGTGTCAATTCGGAATTCATATCTGTTCTGCTATTCACAACAGTAAAGAGGTCATTTCTTAACCTCTGGGTGGTTTTGGCCATATTGTGTATGATAGTTTAAGGCCGTCTGAGTAAACGCTTTTCCCCCTTTTCAAAGACCAGGTGTATGTAAATTTTATTGTGTCCTCTTTCTTATCACGGTCAGCCATGGGGATCATACAACAATGGTTAGGGTTTGAGTAAATAAAATGTTTGTAAACAACTGTTCATTTCCTCCCGTCAATCTTTCTGTGAGTTATTGTTAATCTATTCTTTTCCTAGAACAACCCTTTGTGGCCAACACTTCCATACTGCCATATTTTCTGACAGATAATGGCTTTCCCTATTCTTCTACAGGTTGTAGCATATAGTGATAATTGTACAATGCGGGGAGTGAAACTGCGACAAAATACCCAGGATGCCAGCCATATGAACTCAATCTATCATTTTACTTAGAATTTTTAGTAACGTAAAAACAGCAAGCGTACACATTATTTTATTTCTAAATTGTCGTCAATATCTCATTCCAGAGATTAATTATCTATCGAGATGGCATCTTCCTTTTGAAAATTTTTAACGCTATATAAATTTAGGTAATATTTAATCTTACACAGCACAAAAAAATATAGAAAATCTTTAATAAAATGATGGTACAGAATTCAAACCTTTTTTTTGTTTGTTTCCTTCGTGAACAGATAACACAGGCCTGCAACCAAAAACGTGTTTAGAAGCCAATAGCTGATACTGATAGATTTTTGGACGCTGATTTCAGGAAAAATAGTAAACAAATTCCATGACGTACCATTTTTTCAAAAAATTGAAAATTTTGATTTTCGTAGCCATAAATCAATTGTGTTAATTAAAGAAGGGGATGAGCATGTAGTGTCATAAGTGGTCATTACTGGAGAAAATTAGAGATTTTTCTGTCTCTGGTGCGAAAAAAAAACGGAAAAAAGAAACAATCTAAACAATCTGCCGATCTCTTAAGTTCCAGGCTAAAGCAAAAGAATTTTTTGGCTTCTGGTACCTCTTTCTCATGGTTAAGAAAAAGAGAAACAGATTTCGCTCCATACTTTTCTCGAGATAGTGGCTTGATTTATTGTAGCACTGTCCCTGAATTAATGGAGGATTTTAATATACAGTATGACGTGAACGAGTGGAGGCTCTTTAATGACTCCTCAAAAAGAAGTCTCAAAGCAGTCCTTCTGCCTACTGGCAGCAAGTATGCTTCAGTGCCATTAGGACATTCTGTGTACCTAAAAGAATCTTACGAGAATTTAGCTTTGATTCTCACCAATTTGAAATATAAAGAACATGGATGGATGATATGCGGTGATCTAAAAGTGATTTCCATGCTTCTTAGACAACAAGTAGGAAACACTAAGTACCCTTTCTTCTTGTGCGAATGGGTCAGTCGGGAGAGTATCAAAAAGATGTATCAAAAAGAATCATTGGATCAAAAAGGAGTGGCCGCAAAGGAAAGCATTAACATCTGGAAAAAAAATTTAGTAAAGGAAAGTTGGATTGATCCCAGGAAACTCCTGTTGCCTCCACTTCACATCAACCTTGGCATGATGAAACAATTTGTTAAAGCTCTATCAAAAGAAGGAGAGTGCTTTAAATTCCTAGGCAACAATTTTCCAGGACTGTCGGAGGCAAAGATAAAGGAAGTTGTTCTTGTAGGTTCAGATATTTGGTAACTTTCTAAAGACGAAGTGTTTGAAAGTTAAATGCTTTCGAGGGAAAAATAGGCCTGGACAGCTTTCAAGGAAGTCTTCACAAAATTCCTCGGGAACTTTAAGGACCCCAACTATAAATCTATCGTAAAAAACATGTTAATAAAATTCAAAGACTTGGATTGTTCAACTAGTTTGAAAGTACATTTTTTAAGTTCGCATTTGGACTACTTTCCCTTTTTGCAGTTAGTGATCTTGGTGCAATTAGTGAAGAACAGTGTTAAAGATTTCAAAATGATATCAAAGCTTAGATACCATGGTAGATGGAAAGTCAATATGATGGAGACTACTGTTGTATGCTACACAGAGAAGTCCCATGTACTGACTACAACAGACTAAGTGCCAAAACGAGCTTTCAGGTAAAGGGAAAAGAAAGCATTAAGGATATATGAATCCGGGATGTATTAAACAATGGTAACCATGAAATGTTCTAATTAATATAATTTCTAATTAATATATATTTAGCAGATCATTTCCAATTGTTTGATATATTAATTCATTCGTAAATAAAACACTTAAAAATATTTTGAAAAGACCTTCTCCCCAGAATATGTACAGTAGGCCTACTTGTCCATATATTCAAACCCATTTTGTAAAAAATGATTACGTGATTGAGAAAAATAGATATCATATTTAAAATCAGCACACAAAATTATATAAAATTCAGTAATCACATTGCAAACACTTTTCTATGACTGAAATTTTGCAGGCCTGTGCAATAAATTTATCTTAACTCCTTAGAAGCAGCCACTATTAATTAGCTCCGCTAAGCCAGTTATAAATAGTTAAATGGTAGTCATTTAAAGGCATCTGGCTAGAATATTTCCTGTAGCACTTTGCAGAAAAGTTCAGGCTATCTGAAGATACCAACCCTTCTGAAGAACGACACTCTAATGAGAGTTCATTCGACTTCCTGCAAACAGTCTCCCCTCCATGAGATTTCAAGCATTCCGTTGCCATCATACTATTGCGGGAAGTTCGTCACGGAAGAAAAAATACCTAGAATTCTTAGAAAAGAAGTTTTAAATTAATAAATTGCTGATTTCCACACCACGCTAGGCGTACAGCAAAGGCGCCTTATCCTCCTTTTGCGATATTTGCAAGGCGAGGATTCCCCAGTAGGGATATGTTTCCTTGTTTAATTCAGTCAAAAGATGGGAAAAACCCATAGACATCCAAGACAGATAAAGGGAACAGTTAGGATTAATTGTGAAACCTATGCAAAACTAGTAGACAAATAATATTCTAAAAAATGGCGCGTGCCCGAACCATAGAAGCATGGTGTGACGAATCACCCTTCCACACTGAAGACAAATGTTGACTGAAGCACTTGGTCACTCAATGTACCCAAGGTCGGGAGGCAGGGGAGGGGGGCAGCGTTGATTAAAGAAATCATAGCTTCCTGAGAGGCAGATGTTCCAAACGAATGGTTTATCAAAATTCTTTAACAGTATAACTACACGTAACAGTCTTTAGAATGTGCAGGGAGTATACATTTTTGCAAGAAATTCCCTTTTGCTGGCATGATATTGCTAAAACATTCTCTCCGTTCTTCTTACAAATAATTGCATTCAAAAATATTTAGATCTCTGTGACTAAACTCAATTCATGTAATCAATAATTCACCATTTAAGTCATTCAAACAACTTTTAAAAAGATTTTTAAAACTGCCAACGATTGTTAAATGTAAACGTTGTTAAATATTCATAACAACAATTCAGTAGAAATTTTTTCACCACCTTATTTTCAGTAACTTGTATAAAAATAACACAATTTTAAAAATAATGGAACCTTTATATCTTTTTTATAATTATCTTGCCACTACCACAAAGTAACCAATTTCTTATCAGTACGATTTATTATTTATAATCAATTATCTAATGATTATTATCAGTGATAATAAAAACTCAAGCCATTTTCAGGAATGCGGAATCATTTTTCGAAAATTACGGTTGAGCTACTATATATATTCCCATATAACTTCAAAGCGAAGGTCATGAATAATCCGTATCACACACACACAAGAAAGAAATGATAATATCAAAAAATATTAATTCTTGTTTTCATAACATTCATAATACTTTCAAGGCAAAGTGTATCTACAGATCTGTCAAATTGTAACTTGTGATTATCTCTGTAATTAAAAAAAATGTCACATAACCGAATTCTTTGCTGGTCATATATGCTGGTAATGACCTAAGAGAGTGAAGTTTACAGTCTGAAAGGCTGAAGTCTGCGAAGGATCATTTGGTAGATGAAAGTGATGACACGTACTTTGGATAAAATTCATCCTCGTTTTTTTGCATCAAGAGATAATGCTTCAAGGTTATCGGTAAGCCAAGAAGCCACACACCATGCGGTAGATTCTTTGACATCGCCATAGACTCCCTCACCCGGCACCGACTTAGATGCTTAAGCGATCGGGGTCCTGAGGGATTTGCGCCTCCAGAGAATATCTTAAGAAACTCTGTACAAAACACTTCGATTTCTCTTTCTTTAGTTTCTCCCGCAATGGTCAGACTGAGGAACCTGTAAAAAAATTAATAGATTTAAATAATGCTGAGTTGAATAAAAAAAATCCATTTACCGCTCTTGACAAAAAAAATTGCTTAGTAATATATATTTAAACAACATAATGGAATGTTTTAGGTATTATTTTCTTTCGTATAAAATGTCAACATAAAACTATATTATTGGACATTAGAGTAAACGACTTTTATTTAAATTTCAGATTTTGAAAACCACGTTTTTTGAATAGGAGTGCGCTTACCCTTGTCTCATTCGCGTGGAAATTTTAATCATTTGATAGATGGCTCGAAAGTTACGTAACAGCGCCTTCCGAGGAGATATATTCGTATCAGCAAATTACAAAGCAGCGTAAAAATGGCGGTTAGGGCATTTCAATGAAGGAATTTATAATATATTAAATTTGAAAGGATAAAATGTCTAATTCAATGTTAGAATTGAAATATGACCTCGAAACCTAAGACTGTTCGAGCGGAGGTAAATATCAAGAAATTCAAATCTCTGTTCCTAAAGAAAATCCGCCGACACAAAGATCCATTGCATCGAAGCTAGGAATGTCTTCTGGCACTGTAAGTAAAATCATTCATAATGATTTGAAGATAAAAATGATGTTTAAACCTAAAGTTCATCTGATTTTGCCAAAGCATATTGCTGAAAGAAAAACAAACTGTAGAAAGATATATGAAAAGCACTTAGCTGATGAAAAATGGAAATCTGTGGCAACACTCAATGAGGCATTTGTGTATTTATGTGACTGTAATAATAAAATATGTCTTTTCTATTGCTCAACTGACGGGACTGACATGCGAAATGGCTTCGTCAGTGTATAGAAAAGTTCCAAAACGGATTTATGAAAGATGCAGAATTTTGTTACAACGGCAAATTAAAAATCATAAACGTTACAAATAAAGCCAAAATTAATTCCTTCTACTATAAGCATTAGAAAAACTTTAGAACCAATTTTTCAGAAGAAATTCCAGCCTTATATGGAAATAATAATGATAAATTTGAGCTTCATATAGACAAAGCCTCTAGTCACATGTCTAAATCAACTGTCGCTTATTTAGCGAAAAAAATAATCAGAAACAGGAATAAAGTGTATCCCATTTAATGAAATAACTGTAAAACCATGTGTCGCTTTTCCATTGCTATTTTGCTCTTTCAGTTTAATAAAACGAGCCTTAGGAAAACGGTATCCAAGAACACTGTATGGACTTTGGAACACGGTCCAAGAAAAATGGGGGAAAATTGACATGAAAGTACTAAGAAAAATTTTACTTTCGAAGGAAATTCGAGCTAGAGCTATTGTCAAGAACCATGGCTATCAGATAGAATCAAATCGCTTCAAAAAATACGGCATTTATACATAAAACTTAACTATCGAAATCGTTTCCAAAAAGTGCGAACGACTTTCTGTATACATAATATGTTTATATATATATATATATATATATATATATGTATGTGTGTGTGTGTGTGTGTATACAAAATATACATATATAATATATACACTGGTGAGATTTGAAAATATCCATTGCAGAAGTTAAGATAAACTTTTATTTTATTGTGATTATGAAATTTATGGATTTTTAAAAGAGCATATAAAAATTTGCTTCTTTATTTTTTCTATTCTTTTACCGTTTCGCCAATTTTAAGAAAAATATAACTACTATGAAATATTCCGGAGATTTTGTCGATGAAAGAATGTGCGTTGAGGTTTAAAAAAA
This sequence comes from Dolomedes plantarius, assembly GCA_907164885.2. Classification (NCBI taxonomy): domain Eukaryota; kingdom Metazoa; phylum Arthropoda; class Arachnida; order Araneae; family Dolomedidae; genus Dolomedes; species Dolomedes plantarius. The sequence continues at coordinate 35,006,397 of OU015503.1, read as the reverse complement.
ATTGCACAACACTGCTCCAATCAATCCTTCAAGATATCAAAATATTTTTAAAAATTTTAGAAAACTTAAGTATTTTTCTTCTATTTCAATTTTATACTCAACATAATTTAGTTAAATTATTTTATGGAGAAATTTTGAAATACACGAAAAAAATTAAATTTACGAAAAAAAACTCTTAAAACAGTCCGACATCATTTTCACATTGAAAAACAATTTTTCTGTTTTAACCTAAATTATAGAGTTATGGAGTTTTTTAAGCAGTGGGTGGAAAATATCTTTAAACAGAGAAAAATAACGACACAAAACTTTCATTCCGAAATATTAGTTCATTAGATATAATAAGGCACAAGAAATCAATGAAATTATTTTTAAAGAAAGATTGGCCTTCGTTGCCAGGGAAGATATACAGATATAAAATTTTTCATGCATTCTATCACAAAAATACTGGGTTGCACCCGCGCTTTTTATGTTCATCTGGCCTGACAGAATCCGCTTAGCGCGTTTCTACTACAATGATATACAAACAATAAGAAAGAATGAAACTTTGGGCCTAGGGTTTATGCGGAATCCCGCCTTACTTGGATTAAATAAAGTGAATAAATCAACTTCCACATTACCTCTTTGGTGATGTGGAAAAAACTGGGTTTCAAAGGAAAAATAAAAAGTAAAGGCAAACGTAAATTATAAAACTTATTTCTAATTAAACGGTGTATCAAACAAATGTAATTAAATTTAACGAAACAGTATATAACAAATATAATTAAACATTAAACTTAGTCAAAGCAAACGAGCGAATCACGCAACACTGTGTTATGAATTCTCAATAAAATCAGATGTTTAATCAGACGAAGGTCAGCAGGCTCAAATTTTCTTACTTTCTTATTTCTTGTATATCATTTCAGTAGAAACGCGCTAAGGGTATTCTGTCTGGACATATGAACATGAAGAGCGGGGAATGGAGCCAGTATTTTTTATTGGAATGCATGAAAAAATTTATATCTACATATATCAACCCGGACAACGCCGGGTAATAATGCTAGTATATATATATATAAATATATATATATATATAAATATATATATATATATATATATATATATATATATATATATATATATATATATATATATATATATATATATATATATATATATATATATATGAACTTAAAAACAGAAAGTGTGAGCTATAAATACACTAACCTGGAAATCTCCGAAACTGTGATTAAGGGTTCCGGTATCGTCTTGAACAGCAGTTTCAGGCTTTGTATGTGGCTTCGGCTTTTGGAGTACGGCATTCTCTTCTGCTTAAGTAACACGGCAATCAGTGTCATAAGGACGTAGTATAGTCGCCTCTGTTTCTCATAGGTTCCGTAAGCTAAGTTGATCGTTTCGTAATTCCACTTCACGTCCTCGAAGAATAAAGGGAGAAGTTTCTTCCTAAAAGAAAAACACGTTATTAATCACAGAACGAACCCTAAATGTCCTTTGGTACAGGTGACTGCACAAATATCCATGGGTAAGGTCCTCTATCAAAAAATTTCTTTTTTAGGGTAAGTTCATTTCCCAGTTTTGACAATATCATTAAAAAGGGCTATTTTGAATTTATTCTTTTGTCCCACACATTGATGAATTTAAAGAACACGTTTTATTTATTTGTTTAACGATATTTTACGTTTTATTTATTTGTTTAACGATATTGATTTACGTTCTATTTATTTGTTTAACGATAATGTCTTCTTAGAAAATGACTGCAATGCTGAATGGGGATGTTTTTTCACTTTCATAACTTTTATTAAAACTTTATTTCAATTCTCTGTGTAACGTTCACGGAGTTACTACCGATATATGAAAGTACCAACAGATAGCAAGATGAATTTTTCCCTTATATTTTAATTGAGAAATTCCCTATTGTTGTATTGACAAAAAACTGTAACTTTGAAATGGAGGACATAGTTCAACGGTGATTCTTTTTCATTTCCAGTGAATCCTACCCCTCTTAACTTTCCTAAAATACCTTCATATGCTGATTTCACGTGAACCACCTTTTGGCGAAATATCATTATTAATAACGTCTGAAAACACTGTCACACAATGCGTTACGTAAGAAACTTTTTATTCACTTATAATTTTCATATAAAATTTCTATAAATTATAGAATTAGCTTTTGGACGTAATATCATTTTTTGCAATGAATTAAATTATAGACATATAATGCACAAAAACAGAAACTTAAAGTATCTCACATTTTTTAGATTATCAGTCCAGTGTATGAAATATTTTGAAATTTATACAAACTATAAAATCTGCGTTTGGTAACAATAACGTTTTTAGAAAAGTTAAAAAAAAATATTACATAATGCGTTAGTAACAATTCTTTTAATTCACCTATTTTTTTCAGATAACCAGTTCAATGGAAGAACTATTCGAAATGTATACAAATGACAAAGTTTTGTTTTAGGCTTAATATCAATATTACTAATGCATGAAAACACAGACATGTAATCTGCAACACTAGAACCTTACATTAACTCATTTTTGTGAGATTATCACTCAAATGGATGAAATAATTCAAAATTCATACTAACTATTTATACAGCTTTTCGATGCAGTATCATTATTAGTAAGGTTTTAGAATACAAACATATAACGCGTAACGATTTAAACTTAAATCACATGCTTTTTTTTTTGATTGATCAATACAGAGAAACAGATATTTTTAATTTATCCGAACGTTTCTATTTTATACACATTTTCCAAAGAAGCATTTAAAATGCCTTAAATTAGTGAGTTGACTCCCAAAGAAACGTGAAAGAAAATCTAAAAGATAAAATAATTAATAATTCTCCGAAATACAGCTAAAGTAGCTATTCCATGCCTCGCTATTTCTGTAGACTCTATTACGTTTACATGCAGTACAATAGCAATCAAAAGTAATTGTATAAAATATTTAATAGGAAATTAGTTTAATGTTTGAAAACATGACACCATTTTATTTCACCACTTATTCATAATTTAAAGGAGCAGTAAAGAAATAATACATTTGGCTTTAGTACTTATTATGTTAATATAATACGATAAAAACTATCTATGTTTCATCTTCATATATTTTTCAAAGATTTAAAATATACGATAAATCACGATTTTCTTTAAATTGAATAAATTACCCTTACAAGTTTGCAAAATAACACAAGGTGGAAATATTCCATAAATATTTCACTTAAAAATTATTATGTACATTCATGACATTAGAGTGACTAACAAAAGTTACCAAAATATTTTATTTATATCCCCTTGTTTAGAGTTATTCCCTAGAAGTGCAAATGTGCTCAGTGTCAGGTTTGATGACATTGACTAAATTTTATAATATTGACTAACAGAGAGGAATTTAATGCTGTATATTATTAGCTTCAAAATGCTATTCTAGAATATCTTACATGTGAAAAAAATTAGAAAATTTTAAAAATACTTAAAAATATTAAATAATTTTGATCGGCACAAATTTATATGTATTCTTTGATATCGTTTAGAAAATAGATTTATAGCTAAATAAAATTTTCTTTGTGTGTAATAAAATGTTCTTGCAGAAAATACAAAAAAATACAATTTTTTTTTCCTGTCATACTAAATATATTATTTCATTATGATTGAAACGTAGCTATAATTTTTTTTCGTCCTGACTTTCCTCTTTAGTATTTTGTCAAATCATTGTATAATCCATCAATCATAACGGTATTTAAGAAAGAAAAGGAAAAAAATGCACACTCACGTGAGAACTGTAAAACGAGAGACTAAATGAGCTTGCATAACATCAGCATCTATTTTAAACCGGGCACCATATCGGAAAAGTCTTTGAGTGGCCTCCAAATCCCGGAGCAGGTGCGGATGCGGAAATACGTCTACTGAAAACGATTGTTCGTATGGAAGCTCCGGTAAAACTTGCAAATCAGAGTTCATCCTTAAAGCTGACAACATTCTTAGCTTGCGTAATGTATACTCCTCAAGCATTTCTCTCACTACATCATTCGCTGTGCACGGAAAAATTTCAAACACACTGAATATCACTTCAAAGTAAACGTCAAAAAGATCTTCATGGTGCAGAAAGGAACTGAAATCTTCAACAGACCGAAGAATGAGGTCTGCCTGGTCTTTGCATCTGTTCACCACGGTGTCCCCTGCACGAGTTCTAAAATATTCTATCAAAATCTTACTAAACTTTTTTTTGCTAATCGACGTATATTGCGGATCACAAGAAATCCAAGGTTCTGATCGCTCCTCTTCAATGTTTGCGGTCATATCTTGAGAAGACATTTTCACCACTTTGGCTACCGACGACTTATGCTCGCACTAACGTACTGAACACTGGGCACTCCACTCGACACTGACAACCCTGTACTAGATCAAGTAACCCTAATGTCGAGGGGCGGGTTTGTCAGACTGTAGCCATCATCCAGAAAAGGCTTCACTGGATCAGGATTGGCCCCTTGCACTCCATTGTTAGGGTTGCCGGATTTTGTTCATTATCGATAAAAAAATGAAAATGAATGGAAATTTTTGAACGCCATAGAACTAAGAACACAGGTTTTTACACAAAATTTAGCCCCTGGCCCACAACATACGATGATTTAAATTTACTTTTTTATGGGAATTTTGCTAAACTAAAAAGCATATCAAATTCTTATTCCTTATGTGAAGAAATTTAAATTGTTTGCTTCTGCATGATCGTCATTGGGAGTATTTTAAACATATCCCGATTGAGGAAACATTAGGAATATGAATTGTTTAATGCTGATTTGTAATATTCTAGATATTAATTTCTGATCTGCAAAAAAGTTACGTTCCTTGTATAGAAAATCTTTTACCTTAAGTTATAAAAAAGCATCGGAATAGCTTTGGCACTCGTGGTAGACATAATCGGTTTAAGAACAGCTGATAACTTTTATTCGCTCTATAGTGAACATGGATTCACATTCATTGGCTTTCGTTAGACAATGTTAGCACATTCGTGATTTTAAACGGAGATTAAAAAAAGAAGGATAAGATGTAGTTCTAATGACTAAAGCTATGTGAGTCCACCCCTACTCTGGAATATATTCGAGGATTGTTTTGACGAAAGATCCTTTCTTATTCAGACATTTTCATTCTATAAAAAAGCAAAAAGATAATTATTAACTCTAAAACTAGAATTTTTTTCTCTTTAAATGCATTCAAAGAAACTCACATTTCATGCCCTCCACAATTATATTTTCTACTCATTGTGCAGTATGTAATGGAATTTTGTAGCTACAATTATAAGCAACTAAAAAATATTTCATCTTCATTACTTCTAACTTTCGTATACATTTGGCAGAAAATTAGGTTCTACAATAAGTGAAATAACAGGGAGAAATATTACTGAATAACAATATTACAGAATTATAAAAATCATTTGCAGATCTTAAAAATTGTCAATGTACATTGTCTAAAACTTCTTTCGTGTGCTCTTTTCTTTCTTCTATTTAAATAATGACAGGTTTTAATTCACGTAGGAAATATTAAACAGTCAAAAGGTTTGCGAAGTGTAACATATAGAAAATTGAGATTGTTTTTCTTGCTTCATATGAACATGCTTTAATCAACTTACTTTATAACTGCTAATATTCTTATTGTGTAATTTCTTTGTGTTTTCTTCATTACGATAAATATTTCAAAGACATGTTACTTACTTACTCTCTCTCTCTCTCTCTTTCTGTACATATTTAATTAAATTGATCCTTTCACCTCGCAAAAACTCATGTGATATTTAGTAGAGTGTGAACATAATTAATAGCAAGGAACACATAATTCAGTCTTACTTCTGTCTTATATTACTAATCTATACTAATTTTTAAATCGTTACTCATGCATTTATTTAATTTTTATATTTTTTAAATACATGTTTAGGCACGAAAACTATTCCTTCCTACTCTTGTAAAATTTGTAGACATGAATAATTTTTAAAGATGTTTCTAAAAAAACATTACATTGTCTGTTCAGTGTAATGGTTTTCAATATGTTCAAGCTATTAATATGACGTATTTAGGAATACTTTTCAATCCCATGGGAGCTATTATATATTCCTTTTTAGATGAATTCTTATAATGCATTTCTTTTGTGAAAACGCGAAGAGGCTTAAATTTCGAGATTTCAGATTTTAAAATCGAAAGCGGTTATTTCTAATCCACAAAGAATTTTTATTCAAATGCATGTACTCAATTATAGTTTATAAAATATCTTTCATAACTTAATTCTCTATGCCTGTAAATAATGAAAATTATTTATTTATTTACTTATCGGACGGTATTTCGTCGTTAAATAAAGCATTCATTACTATACTCTTTATGCACTGTTTTCAAATAACCCGTTCCAATAAAAAGAACCGATTATTTTTTATCCTGTTTATTTTTTCTTTAACACTGTGTCAAAATATAGAAAGAATTGAAAATATTGAGTTCAGTGTTAAGAGAGAATGTATCAGAGAACGTAAATGATCGCACGTTACTTGGTAGTAGTGAGTTGTTAGCAATTTACAAAAACTGGTAAAATATATTTCTCAAAGAAGATTAAAGAAAATGTCATTAAATGAAACAAAAGAGAAGCACGGAATATAGAAATTGTTTTCGTTTAGTTCTTGGTGAGGAATAAATATTTGCAATTAATTTTTTTGCCAATTTATTGTGTCAATCCGGAATTCATATCTGTTCTGCTATTCACAACAGTTAGGAGGTCATTTCTTAACCTCTGGGTGGTTTTGGCCATATTGTGTATGATAGTTTAATGCCGTCTGAGTAAACGCTTTTCCCCCTTTTCAAAGACCAGGTGTATGTAAATTTTATTGTGTTCTCTTTCTTATCACTGTCAGCCATGGGGATCATACAACAGTGGTTAGGGTTTGAGTAAATAAAATGTTTTTAAACAACTGTTCATTTCCTCCCGTCAATCTTTCAGTGAGTTATTGTTAATCTATTCTTTTCCTAGAACAACCCTTTGTGGCCAACACTTCCATACTGCCATATTTTCTGACAGATAATGGCTTTCCCTATTCTTCTACAGGTTGTAGCATATAGTGATAATTGTACAATGCGGGGAGTGAAACTGCGACAAAATACCCAGGATGCCAGCCATATGAACACAATCTATCATTTTACTTAGAATTTTTAGTAACGTAAAAACTGCAAGCGTACACATTATTTTATTTCTAAATTGTAGTCAATATCTCATTCCAGAGATTAATTATCTATCGAGATGGCATCTTCCTTTTGAAAATTTTTAACGCTATATAAATTTAGGTAATATTTAATCTTACACAGCACAAAAAAATATAGAAAATCTTTAATAAAATGATGGTACAGAATTCAAACCTTTTTTTTGTTTGTTTCCTTCGTGAACAGATAACACAGGCCTGCAACCAAAAACGTGTTTAGAAGCCAATAGCTGATACTGATAGATTTTTGGACGCTGATTTCAGGAAAAATAGTAAACAAATTCCATGACGTACCATTTTTTCAAAAAATTGAAAACTGAAAAAATTGAAAATTTTGATTTTCGTAGCCACAAATCAATTGTGTTAATTAAAGAAGAGGATGAGCATGTAGTGTCATAAGTGGTCATTACTGGAGAAAATTAGAGATTTTTCTGTCTCTGGTGCGAAAAAAAACGGAAAAAAGAAACAATCTAAACAATCTGCCGATCTCTTAAGTTCCAGGCTAAAGCAAAAGAATTTTTTGGCTTCTGGTACCTCTTTCTCATGGTTAAGAAAAAGAGAAACAGATTTCGCTCCATACTTTTCTCGACATAGTGGCTTGATTTATTGTAGCACTGTCCCTGAATTAATGGAGGATTTTAATATACAGTATGACGTGAACGAGTGGAGGCTCTTTAATGACTCCTCAAAAAGAAGTCTCAAAGCAGTCCTTCTGCCTACTGGCAGCAAGTATGCTTCAGTGCCATTAGGACATTCTGTGTACCTAAAAGAATCTTACGAGAATTTAGCTTTGATTCTCACCAATTTGAAATATAAAGAACATGGATGGATGATATGCGGTGATCTAAAAGTGATTTCCATGCTTCTTAGACAACAAGTAGGAAACACTAAGTACCCTTTCTTCTTGTGCGAATGGGTCAGTCGGGAGAGTATCAAAAAGATGTATCAAAAAGAATCATTGGATCAAAAAGGAGTGGCCGCAAAGGAAAGCATTAACATCTGGAAAAAAAATTTAGTAAAGGAAAGTTGGATTGATCCCAGGAAACTCCTGTTGCCTCCACTTCACATCAACCTTGGCATGATGAAACAATTTGTTAAAGCTCTATCAAAAGAAGGAGAGTGCTTTAAATTCCTAGGCAACAATTTTCCAGGACTGTCGGAGGCAAAGATAAAGGAAGGTGTTCTTGTAGGTTCAGATAATTGGTAACTTTCTAAAGACGAAGTGTTTGAAAGTTAAATGCTTTCGAGGGAAAAATAGGCCTGGACAGCTTTCAAGGAAGTCTTCACAAAATAACTTTAAGGACCCCAACTATAAATCCATCGTAAAAAACATGTTAATAAAATTCAAAGACTTGGATTGTTCAACGAGTTTGAAAGTACATTTTTTAAGTTCGCATTTGGACTACTTTCCCTTTTTGCAGTTAGTGATCTTGGTGCAATTAGTGAAGAACAGTGTTAAAGATTTCAAAATGATATCAAAGCTTAGATACCAAGGTAGATGGAAAGTCAATATGATGGAGACTACTGTTCTTTGCTACACAGAGAAGTCCCATGTACTGACTACAACAGACTAAGTGCCAAAACGAGCTTTCAGGTAAAGGGAAAAGAAAGCATTAAGGATATATGAATCCGGGATGTATTAAGCAATGGTAACCATGAAATGTTCTAATTAATATAATTTCTAATTAATATATATTTAGCAGATCATTTCCAATTGTTTGATATATTAATTCATTCGTAAATAAAACACTTAAAAATATTTTGAAAAGACCTTCTCCCCAGAATATGTACAGTAGGCCTACTTGTCCATATATTCAAACCCATTTTGTAAAAAATGATTACGTGATTGAGAAAAATAGATATCATATTTAAAATCAGCACACAAAATTATATAAAATTCAGTAATCACATTGCAAACACTTTTCTATGACTGAAATTTTGCAGGCCTGTGCAATAAATTTATCTTAACTCCTTAGAAGCAGCCACTATTAATTAGCTCCGCTAAGCCAGTTATAAATAGTTAAATGGTAGTCATTTAAAGGCATCTGGCTAGAATATTTCCTGTAGCACTTTGCAGAAAAGTTCAGGCTATCTGAAGATACCAACCCTTCTGAAGAACGACACTCTAATGAGAGTTCATTCGACTTCCTGCAAACAGTCTCCCCTCCATGAGATTTCAAGCATTCCGTTGCCATCATACTATTGCGGGAAGTTCGTCACGGAAGAAAAAATACCTAGAATTCTTAGAAAAGAAGTTTTAAATTAATAAATTGCTGATTTCCACACCACGCTAGGCGTACAGCAAAGGCGCCTTATCCTCCTTTTGCGATATTTGCAAGGCGAGGATTCCCCAGTAGGGATATGTTTCCTTGTTTAATTCAGTCAAAAGATGGGAAAAACCCATAGACATCCAAGACAGATAAAGGGAACAGTTAGGATTAATTGTGAAACCTATGCAAAACTAGTAGACAAATAATATTCTAAAAAATGGCGCGTGCCCGAACCATAGAAGCATGGTGTGACGAATCACCCTTCCACACTGAAGACAAATGTTGACTGAAGCACTTGGTCACTCAATGTACCCAAGGTCGGGAGGCAGGGGAGGGGGGCAGCGTTGATTAAAGAAATCATAGCTTCCTGAGAGGCAGATGTTCCAAACGAATGGTTTATCAAAATTCTTTAACAGTATAACTACACGTAACAGTCTTTAGAATGTGCAGGGAGTATACATTTTTGCAAGAAATTCCCTTTTGCTGGCATGATATTGCTAAAACATTCTCTCCGTTCTTCTTACAAATAATTGCATTCAAAAATATTTAGATCTCTGTGACTAAACTCAATTCATGTAATCAATAATTCACCATTTAAGTCATTCAAACAACTTTTAAAAAGATTTTTAAAACTGCCAACGATTGTTAAATGTAAACGTTGTTAAATATTCATAACAACAATTCAGTAGAAATTTTTTCACCACCTTATTTTCAGTAACTTGTATAAAAATAACACAATTTTAAAAATAATGGAACCTTTATATCTTTTTTATAATTATCTTGCCACTACCACAAAGTAACCAATTTCTTATCAGTACGATTTATTATTTATAATCAATTATCTAATGATTATTATCAGTGATAATAAAAACTCAAGCCATTTTCAGGAATGCGGAATCATTTTTCGAAAATTACGGTTGAGCTACTATATATATTCCCATATAACTTCAAAGCGAAGGTCATGAATAATCCGTATCACACACACACAAGAAAGAAATGATAATATCAAAAAATATTAATTCTTGTTTTCATAACATTCATAATACTTTCAAGGCAAAGTGTATCTACAGATCTGTCAAATTGTAACTTGTCATTATCTCTGTAATTAAAAAAATGTCACATAACCGAATTCTTTGCTGGTCATATATGCTGGTAATGACTTAAGAGAGTGAAGTTTACAGTCTGAAAGGCTGAAGTCTGCGAAGGATCATTTGGTAGATGAAAGTGATGACACGTACTTTGGATAAAATTCATCCTCGTTTTTTTGCATCAAGAGATAATGCTTCAAGGTTATCGGTAAGCCAAGAAGCCACACACCATGCGGTAGATTCTTTGACATCGCCATAGACTCCCTCACCCGGCACCGACTTAGATGCTTAAGCGATCGGGGTCCTGAGGGATTTGCGCCTCCAGAGAATATCTTAAGAAACTCTGTACAAAACACTTCGATTTCTCTTTCTTTAGTTTCTCCCGCAATGGTCAGACTGAGGAACCTGTAAAAAAATTAATAGATTTAAATAATACTGAGTTGAATAAAAAAAATCCATTTACCGCTCTTGACAAAAAAAATTGCTTAGTAATATATATTTAAACAACATAATGGAATGTTTTAGGTATTATTTTCTTTCGTATAAAATGTCAACATAAAACTATATTATTGGACATTAGAGTAAACGACTTTTATTTAAATTTCAGATTTTGAAAACCACGTTTTTTGAATAGGAGTGCGCTTACCCTTGTCTCATTCGCGTGGAAATTTTAATCATTTGATAGATGGCTCGAAAGTTACGTAACAGCGCCTTCCGAGGAGATATATTCGTATCAGCAAATTACAAAGCAGCGTAAAAATGGTGGTTAGGGCATTTCAATGAAGGAATTTATAATATATTAAATTTGAAAGGATAAAATGTCTAATTCAATGTTAGAATTGAAATATGACCTCGAAACCTAAGACTGTTCGAGCGGAGGTAAATATCAAGAAATTCAAATCTCTGTTCCTAAAGAAAATCCGCCGACACAAAGATCCATTGCATCGAAGCTAGGAATGTCTTCTGGCACTGTAAGTAAAATCATTCATAATGATTTGAAGATAAAAATGATGTTTAAACCTAAAGTTCATCTGATTTTGCCAAAGCATATTGCTGAAAGAAAAACAAACTGTAGAAAGATATATGAAAAGCACTTAGCTGATGAAAAATGGAAATCTGTGGCAACACTCAATGAGGCATTTGTGTATTTATGTGACTGTAATAATAAAATATGTCTTTTCTATTGCTCAACTGACGGGACTGACATGCGAAATGGCTTCGTCAGTGTATAGAAAAGTTCCAAAACGGATTTATGAAAGATGCAGAATTTTGTTACAACGGCAAATTAAAAATCATAAACGTTACAAATAAAGCCAAAATTAATTCCTTCTACTATAAGCATTAGAAAAACTTTAGAACCAATATTTCAGAAGAAATTCCAGCCTTATATGGAAATAATAATGATAAATTTGAGCTTCATATAGACAAAGCCTCTAGTCACATGTCTAAATCAACTGTCGCTTATTTAGCGAAAAAAATAATCAGAAACAGGAATAAAGTGTATCCCATTTAATGAAATAACTTTAAAACCATGTGTCGCTTTTCCATTGCTATTTTGCTCTTTCAGTTTAATAAAACGAGCCTTAGGAAAACGGTATCCAAGAACACTGTATGGACTTTGGAACACGGTCCAAGAAAAATGGGGGAAAATTGACATGAAAGTACTAAGAAAAATTTTACTTTCGAAGGAAATTCGAGCTAGAGCTATTGTCAAGAACCATGGCTATCAGATAGAATCAAATCGCTTCAAAAAATATGGCATTTATACATAAAACTTAACTATCGAAATCGTTTCCAAAAAGTGCGAACGACTTTCTGTATACATAATATGTTTATATATATATATATATATATATATATATATATATATGTATGTGTGTGTGTGTGTGTGTATACAAAATATACATATATAATATATACACTGGTGAGATTTGAAAATATCCATTGCAGAAGTTAAGATAAACTTTTATTTTAATGTGATTATGAAATTTATGGATTTTTAAAAGAGCATATAAAAATTTGCTTATTTATTTTTTCTATTCTTTTACCGTTTCGCCAATTTTAAGAAAAATATAACTACTATGAAATATTCCGGAGATTTTGTCGATGAAAGAATGTGCGTTGAGGTTTAAAAAAAATTGCACAACACTGCTCCAATCAATCCTTCAAGATATCAAAATATTTTTAAAAATTTTAGAAAACTTAAGTATTTTTCTTCTATTTCAATTTTATACTCAACATAATTTAGTTAAATTATTTTATGGAGAAATTTTGAAATACACGAAAAAAATTAAATTTACGAAAAAAAACTCTTAAAACAGTCCGACATCATTTTCACATTGAAAAACAATTTTTCTGTTTTAACCTAAATTATAGAGTTTTGGAGTTTTTTAAGCAGTGGGTGGAAAATATCTTTAAACAGAGAAAAATAACGACACAAAACTTTCATTCCGAAATATTAGTTCATTAGATATAATAAGGCATAAGAAATCAATGAAATTATTTTTAAAGAAAGATTGGCCTTCGTTGCCATGGAAGATATACAGATATAAAATTTTTCATGCATTCTATCACAAAAATACTGGGTTGCACCCGCGCTTTTTATGTTCATCTGGCCTGACAGAATCCGCTTAGCGGGTTTCTACTACAATGATATACAAACAATAAGAAAGAATGAAACTTTGGGCCTAGATTTTATGCGGAATCCCGCCTTACTTGGATTAAATAAAGGGAATAAATCAACTTCCACATTACCTCTTTGGTGATGTGGTAAAAACTGGGTTTCAAAGGAAAAATAAAAAGTAAAGGCAAACGTAAATTATAAAACTTATTTCTAATTAAACGGTGTATCAAACAAATGTAATTAAATTTAACGAAACAGTATATAACAAATATAATTAAACATTAAACTTATTCAAAGCAAACGAGCGAATCACGCAACACTGTGTTATGAATTCTCAATAAAATCAGATGTTTAATCAGACGAAGGTCAGCAGGCTCAAATTTTCTTACTTTCTTATTTCTTGTATATCATTTCAGTAGAAACGCGCTAAGGGTATTCTGTCTGGACATATGAACATGAAGAGCGGGGAATGGAGCCAGTATTTTTTATTGGAATGCATGAAAATATTTATATCTACATATATCAACCCGGGCAACGCCGGGTAATAATGCTAGTATATATATATATATAAATATATATATATATAAATATATATATATATATATATATATATATATATATATATATATATATATATATATATATATATATATATATAAATATATATATATGAACTTAAAAACAGAAAGTGTGAGCTATAAATACACTAACCTGGAAATCTCCGAAACTGTGATTAAGGGTTCCGGTATCGTCTTGAACAGCAGTTTCAGGCTTTGTATGTGGCTTCGGCTTTTGGAGTACGGCATTCTCTTCTGCTTAAGTAACACGGCAATCAGTGTCATAAGGACGTAGTATAGTCGCCTCTGTTTCTCATAGGTTCCGTAAGCTAAGTTGATCGTTTCGTAATTCCTTTTCACGTCCTCGAAGAATAAAGGGAGAAGTTTCTTCCTAAAAGAAAAACACGTTATTAATCACAGAACGAACCCTAAATGTCCTTTGGTACAGGTGACTGCACAAATATCCATGGGTAAGGTCCTCTATCAAAAAATTTCTTTTTTAGGGTAAGTTCATTTCCCAGTTTTGACAATATCATTAAAAAGGGCTATTTTGAATTTATTCTTTTGTCCCACACATTGATGAATTTAAAGAACACGTTTTATTTATTTGTTTAACGATATTTTACGTTTTATTTATTTGTTTAACGATATTGATTTACGTTCTATTTATTTGTTTAACGATAATGTCTTCTTAGAAAATGACTGCAATGCTGAATGGGGATGTTTTTTCACTTTCATAACTTTTATTAAAACTTTATTTCAATTCTCTGTGTAACGTTCACGGAGTTACTACCGATATATGAAAGTACCAACAGATAGCAAGATGAATTTTTCCCTTATATTTTAATTGAGAAATTCCCTACTGTTGTATTGACAAAAAACTGTAACTTTGAAATGGAGGACATAGTTCAACGGTGATTCTTTTTCATTTCCAGTGAATCCTACCCCTCTTAACTTTCCTAAAATACCTTCATATGCTGATTTCACGTGAACCACCTTTTGGCGAAATATCATTATTAATAACGTCTGAAAACACTGTCACACAATGCGTTACGTAAGAAACTTTTTATTCACTTATAATTTTCAGATAAAATTTCTATAAATTATAGAATTAGCTTTTGGACGTAATATCATTTTTTGCAATGAATTAAATTATAGACATATAATGCACAAAAACAGAAACTTAAAGTAACTCACATTTTTTAGATTATCAGTCCAGTGTATGAAATATTTTGAAATTTATACAAACTATAAAATCTGCGTTTGGTAACAATAACGTTTTTAGAAAAGTTAAAAAAAAATATTACATAATGCGTTAAGTAACAATTCTTTTAATTCACCTATTTTTTTCAGATAACCAGTTCAATGGAAGAACTATTCGAAATGTATACAAATGCCAAAGTTTTGTTTTAGGCTTAATATCAATATTAGTAATGCATAAAAACACAGACATGTAATCTGCAACACTAGAACCTTACATTAACTCATTTTTGTGAGATTATCACTCAAATGGATGAAATAATTCAAAATTCATACTAACTATTTATACAGCTTTTCGATGCAGTATCATTATTAGTAAGGTTTTAGAATACAAACATATAACGCGTAACGATTTAAACTTAAATCACATGCTTTTTTTTTTGATTGATCAATACAGAGAAACAGATATTTTTAATTTATCTGAACGTTTCTATTTTATACACATTTTCCAAAGAAGCATTTAAAATGCCTTAAATTAGTGAGTTGACTCCCAAAGAAACGTGAAAGAAAATCTAAAAGATAAAATAATTAATAATTCTCCGAAATACAGCTAAAGTAGTTATTCCATGCCTCGCTATTTCTGTAGACTCTATTACGTTTACATGCAGTACAATAGCAATCAAAAGTAATTGTATAAAATATTTAATAGGAAATTAGTTTAATGTTTGAAAACATGACACCATTTTATTTCACCACTTATTCATAATTTAAAGGAGCAGTAAAGAAATAATACATTTGGCTTTAGTACTTATTATGTTAATATAATACGATAAAAACTATCTATGTTTCATCTTCATATATTTTTCAAAGATTTAAAATATACGATAAATCACGATTTTCTTTAAATTGAATAAATTACCCTTACAAGTTTGCAAAATAACACAAGGTGGAAATATTCCATAAATATTTCACTTAAAAATTATTATGTACATTCATGACATTAGAGTGACTAACAAAAGTTACCAAAATATTTTATTTATATCCCCTTGTTTAGAGTTATTCCCTAGAAGTGCAAATGTGCTCAGTGTCAGGTTTGATGACATTGACTAAATTTTATAATATTGACTAACATAGAGGAATTTAATGCTGTATATTATTAGCTTCAAAATGCTATTCTAGAATATCTTACATGTGAAAAAAATTAGAAAATTTTAAAAATACTTAAAAATATAAAATAATTTTGATCGGCACAAATTTATATGTATTCTTTGATATCGTTTAGAAAATAGATTTATAGCTAAATAAAATTTTCTTTGTGTGTAATAAAATGTTCTTGCAGAAAATACAAAAAAATACAAATTTTTTTTCCTGTCATACTAAATATATTATTTCATTATGATTGAAACGTAGCTATAATTTTTTTTTCGTCCTGACTTTCCTCTTTAGTATTTTGTCAAATCATTGTATAATCCAGCAATCATAACGGTATTTAAGAAAGAAAAGGAAAAAAATGCACACTCACGTGAGAACTGTAAAACGAGAGACTAAATGAGCTTGCATAACATCAGCATCTATTTTAAACCGGGCACCATATCGGAAAAGTCTTTGAGTGGCCTCCAAATCCCGGAGCAGGTGCGGATGCGGAAATACGTCTACAGAAAACGATTGTTCGTATGGAAGCTCCGGTAAAACTTGCAAATCAGAGTTCATCCTTAAAGCTGACAACATTCTTAGCTTGCGTAATGTATACTCCTCAAGCATTTCTCTCACTACATCATTCGCTGTGCACGGAAAAATTTCAAACACACTGAATATCACTTCAAAGTAAACGTCAAAAAGATCTTCATGGTGCAGAAAGGAACTGAAATCTTCAACAGACCGAAGAATGAGGTCTGCCTGGTCTTTGCATCTGTTCACCACGGTGTCCCCTGCACGAGTTCTAAAATATTCTATCAAAATCTTACTAAACTTTTTTTTGCTAATCGACGTATATTGCGGATCACAAGAAATCCAAGGTTCTGATCGCTCCTCTTCAATGTTTGCGGTCATATCTTGAGAAGACATTTTCACCACTTTGGCTACCGACGACTTATGCTCGCACTAACGTACTGAACACTGGGCACTCCACTCGACACTGACAACCCTGTACTAGATCAAGTAACCCTAATGTCGAGGGGCGGGTTTGTCAGACTGTAGCCATCATCCAGAAAAGGCTTCACAGGATCAGGATTGGCCCCTTGCACTCCATTGTTAGGGTTGCCGGATTTTGTTCATTATCGATAAAAAAATGAAAATGAATGGAAATTTTTGAACGCCATAGAACTAAGAACACAGGTTTTTACACAAAATTTAGCCCCTGGACCACAACATACGATGATTTAAATTTACTTTTTTATGGGAATTTTGCTAAACTAAAAATCATATCAAATTCTTATTCCTTATGTGAAGAAATTTAAATTGTTTGCTTCTGCATGATCGTCATTGGGAGTATTTTAAACATATCCCGATTGAGGAAACATTAGGAATATGAATTGTTTAATGCTGATTTGTAATATTCTAGATATTAATTTCTGATCTGCAAAAAAGTTACGTTCCTTGTATAGAAAATCTTTTACCTTAAGTTATAAAAAAGCATCGGAATAGCTTTGGCACTCGTGGTAGACATAATCGGTTTAAGAACAGCTGATAACTTTTATTCGCTCTATAGTGAACATGGATTCACATTCATTGGCTTTCGTTAGACAATGTTAGCACATTCGTGATTTTAAACGGAGATTAAAAAAAGAAGGATAAGATGTAGTTCTAATGACTAAAGCTATGTGAGTCCACCCCTACTCTGGAATATATTCGAGGATTGTTTTGACGAAAGATCCTTTCTTATTCAGACATTTTCATTCTATAAAAAAGCAAAAAGATAATTATTAACTCTAAAACTAGAATTTTTTTCTCTTTAAATGCATTCAAAGAAACTCACATTTCATGCCCTCCACAATTATATTTTCTACTCATTGTGCAGTATGTAATGGAATTTTGTAGCTACAATTATAAGCAACTAAAAAATATTTCATCTTCATTACTTCTAACTTTCGTATACATTTGGCAGAAAATTAGGTTCTACAATAAGTGAAATAACAGGGAGCAATATTACTGAATAACAATATTACAGAATTATAAAAATCATTTGCAGATCTTAAAAATTGTCAATGTACATTGTCTAAAACTTCTTTCGTGTGCTCTTTTCTTTCTTCTATTTAAATAATGACAGGTTTTAATTCACGTAGGAAATATTAAACAGTCAAAAGGTTTGCGAAGTGTAACATATAGAAAATTGAGATTGTTTTTCTTGCTTCATATGAACATGCTTTAATCAACTTACTTTATAACTGCTAATATTCTTATTGTGTAATTTCTTTGTGTTTTCTTCATTACGATAAATATTTCAAAGACATGTTACTTATTTACTCTCTCTCTCTCTCTTTCTGTACATATTTAATTAAATTGATCCTTTCACCTCGCAAAAACTCATGTGATATTTAGTAGAGTGTGAACATAATTAATAGCAAGGAACACATAATTCAGTCTTACTTCTGTCTTATATTACTAATCAATACTAATTTTTAAATCGTTACTCATGCATTTATTTAATTTTTATATTTTTTAAATACATGTTTAGGCACGAAAACTATTCCTTCCTACTCTTGTAAAATTTGTAGACATGAATAATTTTTAAAGATGTTTCTAAAAAAACATTACGTTGTCTGTTCAGTGTAATGGTTTTCAATATGTTCAAGCTATTAATATGACGTATTTAGGAATACTTTTCAATCCCATGGGAGCTATTATATATTCCTTTTTAGATGAATTCTTATAATGCATTTCTTTTGTGAAAACGCGAAGAGGCTTAAATTTCCAGATTTCAGATTTTAAAATCGAAAGCGGTTATTTCTAATCCACAAAGAATTTTTATTCAAATGCATGTACTCACTTATAGTTTATAAAATATCTTTCATAACTTAATTCTCTATGCCTGTAAATAATGAAAATTATTTATTTATTTACTTATCGGACGGTATTTCGTCGTTAAATAAAACATTCATTACTATACTCTTTATGCACTGTTTTCAAATAACCCGTTCCAAGAAAAAGAACCGATTATTTTTTATCCTGTTTATTTTTTCTTTAACACTGTGTCAAAATATAGAAAGAATTGAAAATATTGAGTTCAGTGTTAAGAGAGAATGTATCAGAGAACGTAAATGATCGCACGTTACTTGGTAGTAGTGAGTTGTTAGCAATTTACAAAAATTGGTAAAATATATTTCTCAAAGAAGATTAAAGAAAATGTCATTAAATGAAACAAAAGAGAAGCACGGAATATAGAAATTGTTTTCGTTTAGTTCTTGGTGAGGAATGAATAATTGTAATTAATTTTTTTGCCAATTTATTGTGTCAATTCGGAATTCATATCTGTTCTGCTATTCACAACAGTAAGGAGGTCATTTCTTAACCTCTGGGTGGTTTTGGCCATATTGTGTATGATAGTTTAAGGCCGTCTGAGTAAACGCTTTTCCCCCTTTTCAAAGACCAGGTGTATGTAAATTTTATTGTGTTCTCTTTCTTATCACGGTCAGCCATGGGGATCATACAACAATGGTTAGGGTTTGAGTAAATAAAATGTTTGTAAACAACTGTTCATTTCCTCCCGTCAATCTTTCAGTGAGTTATTGTTAATCTATTCCTTTCCTAGAACAACCCTTTGTGGCCAACACTTCCATACTGCCATATTTTCTGACAGATAATGGCTTTCCCTATTCTTCTACAGGTTGTAGCATATAGTGATAATTGTACAATGCGGGGAGTGAAACTGCGACAAAATACCCAGGATGCCAGCCATATGAACACAATCTATCATTTTACTTAGAATTTTTAGTAACGTAAAAACAGCAAGCGTACACATTATTTTATTTCTAAATTGTAGTCAATATCTCATTCCAGAGATTAATTATCTATCGATATGGCATCTTCCTTTTGAAAATTTTTAACGCTATATAAATTTAGGTAATATTTAATCTTACACAGCACAAAAAAATATAGAAAATCTTTAATAAAATGATGGTACAGAATTCAAACCTTTTTTTTGTTTGTTTCCTTCGTGAACAGATAACACAGGCCTGCAACCAAAAACGTGTTTAGAAGCCAATAGCTGATACTGATAGATTTTTGGACGCTGATTTCAGGAAAAATAGTAAACAAATTCCATGACGTACCATTTTTTCAAAAAATTGAAAACTGAAAAAATTGAAAATTTTGATTTTCGTAGCCACAAATCAATTGTGTTAATTAAAGAAGAGGATGAGCATGTAGTGTCATAAGTGGTCATTACTGGAGAAAATTAGAGATTTTTCTGTCTCTGGTGCGAAAAAAAACGGAAAAAAGAAACAATCTAAACAATCTGCCGATCTCTTAAGTTCCAGGCTAAAGCAAAAGAATTTTTTGGCTTCTGGTACCTCTTTCTCATGGTTAAGAAAAAGAGAAACAGATTTCGCTCCATACTTTTCTCGACATAGTGGCTTGATTTATTGTAGCACTGTCCCTGAATTAATGGAGGATTTTAATATACAGTATGACGTGAACGAGTGGAGGCTCTTTAATGACTCCTCAAAAAGAAGTCTCAAAGCAGTCCTTCTGCCTACTGGCAGCAAGTATGCTTCAGTGCCATTAGGACATTCTGTGTACCTAAAAGAATCTTACGAGAATTTAGCTTTGATTCTCACCAATTTGAAATATAAAGAACATGGATGGATGATATGCGGTGATCTAAAAGTGATTTCCATGCTTCTTAGACAACAAGTAGGAAACACTAAGTACCCTTTCTTCTTGTGCGAATGGGTCAGTCGGGAGAGTATCAAAAAGAATCATTGGATCAAAAAGGAGTGGCCGCAAAGGAAAGCATTAACATCTGGGAAAAAAATTTAGTAAAGGAAAGTTGGATTGATCCCAGGAAACTCCTGTTGCCTCCACTTCACATCAACCTTGGCATGATGAAACAATTTGTTAAAGCTCTATCAAAAGAAGGAGAGTGCTTTAAATTCCTAGGCAACAATTTTCCAGGACTGTCGGAGGCAAAGATAAAGGAAGGTGTTCTTGTAGGTTCAGATAATTGGTAACTTTCTAAAGACGAAGTGTTTGAAAGTTAAATGCTTTCGAGGGAAAAATAGGCCTGGACAGCTTTCAAGGAAGTCTTCACAAAATAACTTTAAGGACCCCAACTATAAATCTATCGTAAAAAACATGTTAATAAAATTCAAAGACTTGGATTGTTCAACGAGTTTGAAAGTACATTTTTTAAGTTCGCATTTGGACTACTTTCCCTTTTTGCAGTTAGTGATCTTGGTGCAATTAGTGAAGAACAGTGTTAAAGATTTCAAAATGATATCAAAGCTTCGATACCATGGTAGATGGAAAGTCAATATGATGGAGACTACTGTTGTATGCTACACAGAGAAGTCCCATGTACTGACTACAACAGACTAAGTGCCAAAACGAGCTTTCAGGTAAAGGGAAAAGAAAGCATTAAGGATATATGAATCCGGGAAGTATTAAACAATGGTAACCATGAAATGTTCTAATTAATATAATTTCTAATTAATATATATTTAGCAGATCATTTCCAATTGTTTGATATATTAATTCATTCGTAAATAAAACACTTAAAAATATTTTGAAAAGACCTTCTCCCCAGAATATGTACAGTAGGCCTACTTGTCCATATATTCAAACCCATTTTGTAAAAAATGATTACGTGATTGAGAAAAATAGATATCATATTTAAAATCAGCACACAAAATTATATAAAATTCAGTAATCACATTGCAAACACTTTTCTATGACTGAAATTTTGCAGGCCTGTGCAATCAATTTATCTTAACTCCTTAGAAGCAGCCACTATTAATTAGCTCCGCTAAGCCAGTTATAAATAGTTAAATGGTAGTCATTTCAAGGCATCTGGCTAGAATATTTCCTGTAGCACTTTGCAGAAAAGTTCAGGCTATCTGAAGATACCAACCCTTCTGAAGAACGACACTCTAATGAGAGTTCATTCGACTTCCTGCAAACAGTCTCCCCTCCATGAGATTTCAAGCATTCCGTTGCCATCATACTATTGCGGGAAGTTCGTCACGGAAGAAAAAATACCTAGAATTCTTAGAAAAGAAGTTTTAAATTAATAAATTGCTGATTTCCACACCACGCTAGGCGTACAGCAAAGGCGCCTTATCCTCCTTTTGCGATATTTGCAAGGCGAGGATTCCCCAGTAGGGATATGTTTCCTTGTTTAATTCAGTCAAAAGATGGGAAAAATCCATAGACATCCAAGACAGATAAAGGGAACAGTTAGGATTAATTGTGAAACCTATGCAAAACTAGTAGACAAATAATATTCTAAAAAATGGCGCGTGCCCGAACCATAGAAGCATGGTGTGACGAATCACCCTTCCACACTGAAGACAAATGTTGACTGAAGCACTTGGTCACTCAATGTACCCAAGGTCGGGAGGCAGGGGAGGGGGGCAGCGTTGATTAAAGAAATCATAGCTTCCTGAGAGGCAGATGTTCCAAACGAATGGTTTATCAAAAATTCTTTAACAGTATAACTACACGTAACAGTCTTTAGAATGTGCAGGGAGTATACATTTTTGCAAGAAATTCCCTTTTGCTGGCATGATATTGCTAAAACATTCTCTCCGTTCTTCTTACAAATAATTGCATTCAAAAATATTTAGATCTCTGTGACTAAACTCAATTAATGTAATCAATAATTCACCATTTAAGTCATTCAAACAACTTTTAAAAAGATTTTTAAAACTGCCAACGATTGTTAAATGTAAACGTTGTTAAATATTCATAACAACAATTCAGTAGAAATTTTTTCACCACCTTATTTTCAGTAACTTGTATAAAAATAACACAATTTTAAAAATAATGGAACCTTTATATCTTTTTTATAATTATCTTGCCACTACCACAAAGTAACCAATTTCTTATCAGTACGATTTATTATTTATAATCAATTATCTAATGATTATTATCAGTGATAATAAAAACTCAAGCCATTTTCAGGAATGCGGAATCATTTTTCGAAAATTACGGTTGAGCTACTATATATATTCCCATATAACTTCAAAGCGAAGGTCATGAATAATCCGTATCACACACACACAAGAAAGAAATGATAATATCAAAAAATATTAATTCTTGTTTTCATAACATTCATAATACTTTCAAGGCAAAGTGTATCTACAGATCTGTCAAATTGTAACTTGTCATTATCTCTGTAATTAAAAAAATGTCACATAACCGAATTCTTTGCTGGTCATATATGCTGGTAATGACTTAAGAGAGTGAAGTTTACAGTCTGAAAGGCTGAAGTCTGCGAAGGATCATTTGGTAGATGAAAGTGATGACACGTACTTTGGATAAAATTCATCCTCGTTTTTTTGCATCAAGAGATAATGCTTCAAGGTTATCGGTAAGCCAAGCCACACACCATGCGGTAGATTCTTTGACATCGCCATAGACTCCCTCACCCGGCACCGACTTAGATGCTTAAGCGATCGGGGTCCTGAGGGATTTGCGCCTCCAGAGAATATCTTAAGAAACTCTGTACAAAACACTTCGATTTCTCTTTCTTTAGTTTCTCCCGCAATGGTCAGACTGAGGAACCTGTAAAAAAATTAATAGATTTAAATAATGCTGAGTTGAATAAAAAAAATCCATTTACCGCTCTTGACAAAAAAAATTGCTTAGTAATATATATTTAAACAACATAATGGAATGTTTTAGGTATTATTTTCTTTCGTATAAAATGTCAACATAAAACTATATTATTGGACATTAGAGTAAACGACTTTTATTTAAATTTCAGATTTTGAAAACCACGTTTTTTTGAATAGGAGTGCGCTTACCCTTGTCTCATTCGCGTGGAAATTTTAATCATTTGATAGATGGCTCGAAAGTTACGTAACAGCGCCTTCCGAGGAGATATATTCGTATCAGCAAATTACAAAGCAGCGTAAAAATGGCGGTTAGGGCATTTCAATGAAGGAATTTATAATATATTAAATTTGAAAGGATAAAATGTCTAATTCAATGTTAGAATTGAAATATGACCTCGAAACCTAAGACTGTTCGAGCGGAGGTAAATATCAAGAAATTCAAATCTCTGTTCCTAAAGAAAATCCGCCGACACAAAGATCCATTGCATCGAAGCTAGGAATGTCTTCTGGCACTGTAAGTAAAATCATTCATAATGATTTGAAGATAAAAATGATGTTTAAACCTAAAGTTCATCTGATTTTGCCAAAGCATATTGCTGAAAGAAAAACAAACTGTAGAAAGATATATGAAAAGCACTTAGCTGATGAAAAATGGAAATCTGTGGCAACACTCAATGAGGCATTTGTGTATTTATGTGACTGTAATAATAAAATATGTCTTTTCTATTGCTCAACTGACGGGACTGACATGCGAAATGGCTTCGTCAGTGTATAGAAAAGTTCCAAAACGGATTTATGAAAGATGCAGAATTTTGTTACAACGGCAAATTAAAAATCATAAACGTTACAAATAAAGCCAAAATTAATTCCTTCTACTATAAGCATTAGAAAAACTTTAGAACCAATTTTTCAGAAGAAATTCCAGCCTTATATGGAAATAATAATGATAAATTTGAGCTTCATATAGACAAAGCCTCTAGTCACATGTCTAAATCAACTGTCGCTTATTTAGCGAAAAAAATAATCAGAAACAGGAATAAAGTGTATCCCATTTAATGAAATAACTGTAAAACCATGTGTCGCTTTTCCATTGCTATTTTGCTCTTTCAGTTTAATAAAACGAGCCTTAGGAAAACGGTATCCAAGAACACTGTATGGACTTTGGAACACGGTCCAAGAAAAATGGGGGAAAATTGACATGAAAGTACTAAGAAAAATTTTACTTTCGAAGGAAATTCGAGCTAGAGCTATTGTCAAGAACCATGGCTATCAGATAGAATCAAATCGCTTCAAAAAATACGGCATTTATACATAAAACTTAACTATCGAAATCGTTTCCAAAAAGTGCGAACGACTTTCTGTATACATAATATGTTTATATATATATATATATATATATATATATATATATATATATATATATATATATGTGTGTGTGTGTGTGTGTGTGTATACAAAATATACATATATAATATATACACTGGTGAGATTTGAAAATATCCATTGCAGAAGTTAAGATAAACTTTTATTTTATTGTGATTATGAAATTTATGGATTTTTAAAAGAGCATATAAAAATTTGCTTATTTATTTTTTCTATTCTTTTACCGTTTCGCCAATTTTAAGAAAAATATAACTACTATGAAATATTCCGGAGATTTTGTCGATGAAAGAATGTGCGTTGAGGTTTAAAAAAAATTGCACAACACTGCTCCAATCAATCCTTCAAGATATCAAAATATTTTTAAAAATTTTAGAAAACTTAAGTATTTTTCTTCTATTTCAATTTTATACTCAACATAATTTAGTTAAATTATTTTATGGAGAAATTTTGAAATACACGAAAAAAATTAAATTTACGAAAAAAAACTCTTAAAACAGTCCGACATCATTTTCACATTGAAAAACAATTTTTCTGTTTTAACCTAAATTATAGAGTTATGGAGTTTTTTAAGCAGTGGGTGGAAAATATCTTTAAACAGAGAAAAATAACGACACAAAACTTTCATTCCGAAATATTAGTTCATTAGATATAATAAGGCATAAGAAATCAATGAAATTATTTTTAAAGAAAGATTGGCCTTCGTTGCCAGGGAAGATATACAGATATAAAATTTTTCATGCATTCTATCACAAAAATACTGGGTTGCACCCGCGCTTTTTATGTTCATCTGGCCTGACAGAATCCGCTTAGCGCGTTTCTACTACAATGATATACAAACAATAAGAAAGAATGAAACTTTGGGCCTAGATTTTATGCGGAATCCCGCCTTACTTGGATTAAATAAAGGGAATAAATCAACTTCCACATTACCTCTTTGGTGATGTGGAAAAAACTGGGTTTCAAAGGAAAAATAAAAAGTAAAGGCAAACGTAAATTATAAAACTTATTTCTAATTAAACGGTGTATCAAACAAATGTAATTAAATTTAACGAAACAGTATATAACAAATAAAATTAAACATTAAACTTATTCAAAGCAAACGAGCGAATCACGCAACACTGTGTTATGAATTCTCAATAAAATCAGATATTTAATCAGACGAAGGTCAGCAGGCTCAAATTTTCTTACTTTCTTATTTCTCGTATATCATTTCAGTAGAAACGCGCTAAGGGTATTCTGTCTGGACATATGAACATGAAGAGCGGGGAATGGAGCCAGTATTTTTTATTGGAATGCATGAAAATATTTATATCTACATATATCAACCCGGGCAACGCCGGGTAATAATGCTAGTATATATATATATATATAAATATATATATATATAATATATATATATATATATATATATATATATATATATATATATATATATATATATATATATATATATATATATATATATATATATATAATATATATATATATAATGTATATGAACTTAAAACAGAAAGTGTGAGCTATAAATACACTAACCTGGAAATCTCCGAAACTGTGATTAAGGGTTCCGGTATCGTCTTGAACAGCAGTTTCAGGCTTTGTATGTGGCTTCGGCTTTTGGAGTACGGCATTCTCTTCTGCTTAAGTAACACGGCAATCAGTGTCATAAGGACGTAGTATATTCGCCTCTGTTTCTCATAGGTTCCGTAAGCTAAGTTGATCGTTTCGTAATTCCACTTTCACGTCCTCGAAGAATAAAGGGAGAAGTTTCTTCCTAAAAGAAAAACACGTTATTAATCACAGAACGAACCCTAAATGTCCTTTGGTACAGGTGACTGCACAAATATCCATGGGTAAGGTCCTCTATCAAAAAATTTCTTTTTTAGGGTAAGTTCATTTCAAAGTTTTGACAATATCATTAAAAAGGGCTATTTTGAATTTATTCTTTTGTCCCACACATTGATGAATTTAAAGAACACGTTTTATTTATTTGTTTAACGATATTTTACGTTTTATTTATTTGTTTAACGATATTGATTTACGTTCTATTTATTTGTTTAACGATAATGTCTTCTTAGAAAATGACTGCAATGCTGAATGGGGATGTTTTTTCACTTTCATAACTTTTATTAAAACTTTATTTCAATTCTCTGTGTAACGTTCACGGAGTTACTACCGATATATGAAAGTACCAACAGATAGCAAGATGAATTTTTCCCTTATATTTTAATTGAGAAATTCCCTATTGTTGTATTGACAAAAAACTGTGACTTTGAAATGGAGGACATAGTTCAACGGTGATTCTTTTTCATTTCCAGTGAATCCTACCCCTCTTAACTTTCCTAAAATACCTTCATATGCTGATTTCACGTGAACCACCTTTTGGCGAAATATCATTATTAATAACGTCTGAAAACACTGTCACACAATGCGTTACGTAAGAAACTTTTTATTCACTTATAATTTTCAGATAAAATTTCTATAAATTATAGAATTAGCTTTTGGACGTAATATCATTTTTTGCAATGAATTAAATTATAGACATATAATGCACAAAAACAGAAACTTAAAGTAACTCACATTTTTTAGATTATCAGTCCAGTGTATGAAATATTTTGAAATTTATACAAACTATAAAATCTGCGTTTGGTAACAATAACGTTTTTAGAAAAGTTAAAAAAAAATATTACATAATGCGTTAAGTAACAATTCTTTTAATTCACCTATTTTTTTCAGATAACCAGTTCAATGGAAGAACTATTCGAAATGTATACAAATGCCAAAGTTTTGTTTTAGGCTTAATATCAATATTAGTAATGCATAAAAACACAGACATGTAATCTGCAACACTAGAACCTTACATTAACTCATTTTTGTGAGATTATCACTCAAATGGATGAAATAATTCAAAATTCATACTAACTATTTATACAGCTTTTCGATGCAGTATCATTATTAGTAAGGTTTTAGAATACAAACATATAACGCGTAACGATTTAAACTTAAATCACATGCTTTTTTTTTTGATTGATCAATACAGAGAAACAGATATTTTTAATTTATCCGAACGTTTCTATTTTATACACATTTTCCAAAGAAGCATTTAAAATGCCTTAAATTAGTGAGTTGACTCCCAAAGAAACGTGAAAGAAAATCTAAAAGATAAAATAATTAATAATTCTCCGAAATACAGCTAAAGTAGCTATTCCATGCCTCGCTATTTCTGTAGACTCTATTACGTTTACATGCAGTACAATAGCAATCAAAAGTAATTGTATAAAATATTTAATAGGAAATTAGTTTAATGTTTGAAAACATGACACCATTTTATTTCACCACTTATTCATAATTTAAAGGAGCAGTAAAGAAATAATACATTTGGCTTTAGTACTTATTATGTTAATATAATACGATAAAAACTATCTATGTTTCATCTTCATATATTTTTCAAAGATTTAAAATATACGATAAATCACGATTTTCTTTAAATTGAATAAATTACCCTTACAAGTTTGCAAAATAACACAAGGTGGAAATATTCCATAAATATTTCACTTAAAAATTATTATGTACATTCATGACATTAGAGTGACTAACAAAAGTTACCAAAATATTTTATTTATATCCCCTTGTTTAGAGTTATTCCCTAGAAGTGCAAATGTGCTCAGTGTCAGGTTTGATGACATTGACTAAATTTTATAATATTGACTAACAGAGAGGAATTTAATGCTGTATATTATTAGCTTCAAAATGCTATTCTAGAATATCTTACATGTGAAAAAAATTAGAAAATTTTAAAAATACTTAAAAATATAAAATAATTTTGATCGGCACAAATTTATATGTATTCTTTGATATCGTTTAGAAAATAGATTTATAGCTAAATAAAATTTTCTTTGTGTGTAATAAAATGTTCTTGCAGAAAATACAAAAAAATACAAATTTTTTTTTCCTGTCATGCTAAATATATTATTTCATTATGATTGAAACGTAGCTATAATTTTTTTTCGTCCTGACTTTCCTCTTTAGTATTTTGTCAAATCATTGTATAATCCAGCAATCATAACGGTATTTAAGAAAGAAAAGGAAAAAAATGCACACTCACGTGAGAACTGTAAAACGAGAGACTAAATGAGCTTGCATAACATCAGCATCTATTTTAAACCGGGCACCATATCGGAAAAGTCTTTGAGTGGCCTCCAAATCCCGGAGCAGGTGCGGATGCGGAAATACGTCTACAGAAAACGATTGTTCGTATGGAAGCTCCGGTAAAACTTGCAAATCAGAGTTTATCCTTAAAGCTGACAACATTCTTAGCTTGCGTAATGTATACTCCTCAAGCATTTCTCTCACTACATCATTCGCTGTGCACGGAAAAATTTCAAACACACTGAATATCACTTCAAAGTAAACGTCAAAAAGATCTTCATGGCGCAGAAAGGAACTGAAATCTTCAACAGACCGAAGAATGAGGTCTGCCTGGTCTTTGCATCTGTTCACCACGGTGTCCCCTGCACGAGTTCTAAAATATTCTATCAAAATCTTACTAAACTTTTTTTTGCTAATCGACGTATATTGCGGATCACAAGAAATCCAAGGTTCTGATCGCTCCTCTTCAATGTTTGCGGTCATATCTTGAGAAGACATTTTCACCACTTTGGCGACCGACGACTTATGCTCGCACTAACGTACTGAACACTGGGCACTCCACTCGACACTGACAACCCTGCACTAGATCAAGTAACCCTAATGTCGAGGGGCGGGTTTGTCAGACTGTAGCCATCATCCAGAAAAGGCTTCACTGGATCAGGATTGGCCCCTTGCACTCCATTGTTAGGGTTGCCGGATTTTGTTCATTATCGATAAAAAAATGAAAATGAATGGAAATTTTTGAACGCCATAGAACTAAGAACACAGGTTTTTACACAAAATTTAGCCCCTGGACCACAACATACGATGATTTAAATTTACTTTTTTATGGGAATTTTGCTAAACTAAAAATCATATCAAATTCTTATTCCTTATGTGAAGAAATTTAAATTGTTTGCTTCTGCATGATCGTCATTGGGAGTATTTTAAACATATCCCGATTGAGGAAACATTAGGAATATGAATTGTTTAATGCTGATTTGTAATATTCTAGATATTAATTTCTGATCTGCAAAAAAGTTACGTTCCTTGTATAGAAAATCTTTTACCTTAAGTTATAAAAAAGCATCGGAATAGCTTTGGCACTCGTGGTAGACATAATCGGTTTAAGAACAGCTGATAACTTTTATTCGCTCTATAGTGAACATGGATTCACATTCATTGGCTTTCGTTAGACAATGTTAGCACATTCGTGATTTTAAACGGAGATTAAAAAAAGAAGGATAAGATGTAGTTCTAATGACTAAAGCTATGTGAGTCCACCCCTACTCTGGAATATATTCGAGGATTGTTTTGACGAAAGATCCTTTCTTATTCAGACATTTTCATTCTATAAAAAAGCAAAAAGATAATTATTAACTCTAAAACTAGAATTTTTTTCTCTTTAAATGCATTCAAAGAAACTCACATTTCATGCCCTCCACAATTATATTTTCTACTCATTGTGCAGTATGTAATGGAATTTTGTAGCTACAATTATAAGCAACTAAAAAATATTTCATCTTCATTACTTCTAACTTTCGTATACATTTGGCAGAAAATTAGGTTCTACAATAAGTGAAATAACAGGGAGCAATATTACTGAATAACAATATTACAGAATTATAAAAATCATTTGCAGATCTTAAAAATTGTCAATGTACATTGTCTAAAACTTCTTTCGTGTGCTCTTTTCTTTCTTCTATTTAAATAATGACAGGTTTTAATTCACGTAGGACATATTAAACAGTCAAAAGGTTTGCGAAGTGTAACATATAGAAAATTGAGATTGTTTTTCTTGCTTCATATGAACATGCTTTAATCAACTTACTTTATAACTGCTAATATTCTTATTGTGTAATTTCTTTGTGTTTTCTTCATTACGATAAATATTTCAAAGATATGTTACTTACTTGCTCTCTCTCTCTCTCTCTTTCTGTACATATTTAATTAAATTGATCCTTTCACCTCGCAAAACCTCATGTGATATTTAGTAGAGTGTGAACATAATTAATAGCAAGGAACACATAATTCAGTCTTACTTCTGTCTTATAATACTAATCAATACTAATTTTTAAATCGTTACTCATGCATTTATTTAATTTTTATATTTTTTAAATACATGTTTAGGCACGAAAACTATTCCTTCCTACTCTTGTAAAATTTGTAGACATGAATAATTTTTAAAGATGTTTCTAAAAAAACATTACGTTGTCTGTTCAGTGTAATGGTTTTCAATATGTTCAAGCTATTAATATGACGTATTTAGGAATACTTTTCAATCCCATGGGAGCTATTATATATTCCTTTTTAGATGAATTCTTATAATGCATTTCTTTTGTGAAAACGCGAAGAGGCTTAAATTTCGAGATTTCAGATTTTAAAATCGAAAGCGGTTATTTCTAATCCACAAAGAATTTTTATTCAAATGCATGTACTCACTTATAGTTTATAAAATATCTTTCATAACTTAATTCTCTATGCCTGTAAATAATGAAAATTATTTATTTATTTACTTATCGGACGGTATTTCGTCGTTAAATAAAGCATTCATTACTATACTCTTTATGCACTGTTTTCAAATAACCCGTTCCAAGAAAAAGAACCGATTATTTTTTATCCTGTTTATTTTTTCTTTAACACTGTGTCAAAATATAGAAAGAATTGAAAATATTGAGTTCAGTGTTAAGAGAGAATGTATCAGAGAACGTAAATGATCGCACGTTACTTGGTAGTAGTGAGTTGTTAGCAATTTACAAAAATTGGTAAAATATATTTCTCAAAGAAGATTAAAGAAAATGTCATTAAATGAAACAAAAGAGAAGCACGGAATATAGAAATTGTTTTCGTTTAGTTCTTGGTGAGGAATAAATAATTGTAATTAATTTTTTTGCCAATTAATTGTGTCAATTCGGAATTCATATCTGTTCTGCTATTCACAACAGTAAGGAGGTCATTTCTTAACCTCTGGGTGGTTTTGGCCATATTGTGTATGATAGTTTAAGGCCGTCTGAGTAAACGCTTTTCCCCCTTTTCAAAGACCAGGTGTATGTAAATTTTATTGTGTTCTCTTTCTTATCACGGTCAGCCATGGGGATCATACAACAATGGTTAGGGTTTGAGTAAATAAAATGTTTGTAAACAACTGTTCATTTCCTCCCGTCAATCTTTCAGTGAGTTATTGTTAATCTATTCTTTTCCTAGAACAACCCTTTGTGGCCAACACTTCCATACTGCCATATTTTCTGACAGATAATGGCTTTCCCTATTCTTCTACAGGTTGTAGCATATAGTGATAATTGTACAATGCGGGGAGTGAAACTGCGACAAAATACCCAGGATGCCAGCCATATGAACACAATCTATCATTTTACTTAGAATTTTTAGTAACGTAAAAACAGCAAGCGTACACATTATTTTATTTCTAAATTGTAGTCAATATCTCATTCCAGAGATTAATTATCTATCGAGATGGCATCTTCCTTTTGAAAATTTTTAACGCTATATAAATTTAGGTAATATTTAATCTTACACAGCACAAAAAAATATAGAAAATCTTTAATAAAATGATGGTACAGAATTCAAACCTTTTTTTTGTTTGTTTCCTTCGTGAACAGATAACACAGGCCTGCAACCAAAAACGTGTTTAGAAGCCAATAGCTGATACTGATAGATTTTTGGACGCTGATTTCAGGAAAAATAGTAAACAAATTCCATGACGTACCATTTTTTCAAAAAATTGAAAACTGAAAAAATTGAAAATTTTGATTTTCGTAGCCACAAATCAATTGTGTTAATTAAAGAAGAGGATGAGCATGTAGTGTCATAAGTGGTCATTACTGGAGAAAATTAGAGATTTTTCTGTCTCTGGTGCGAAAAAAAACGGAAAAAAGAAACAATCTAAACAATCTGCCGATCTCTTAAGTTCCAGGCTAAAGCAAAAGAATTTTTTGGCTTCTGGTACCTCTTTCTCATGGTTAAGAAAAAGAGAAACAGATTTCGCTCCATACTTTTCTCGAGATAGTGGCTTGATTTATTGTAGCACTGTCCCTGAATTAATGGAGGATTTTAATATACAGTATGACGTGAACGAGTGGAGGCTCTTTAATGACTCCTCAAAAAGAAGTCTCAAAGCAGTCCTTCTGCCTACTGGCAGCAAGTATGCTTCGGTGTCATTAGGACATTCTGTGTACCTAAAAGAATCTTACGAGAATTTAGCTTTGATTCTCACCAATTTGAAATATAAAGAAAATGGATGGATGATATGCGGTGATCTAAAAGTGATTTCCATGCTTCTTAGACAACAAGTAGGAAACACTAAGTACCCTTTCTTCTTGTGCGAATGGGTCAGTCGGGAGAGTATCAAAAAGATGTATCAAAAAGAATCATTGGATCAAAAAGGAGTGGCCGCAAAGGAAAGCATTAACATCTGGAAAAAAAATTTAGTAAAGGAAAGTTGGATTGATCCCAGGAAACTCCTGTTGCCTCCACTTCACATCAACCTTGGGATGATGAAACAATTTGTTAAAGCTCTATCAAAACAAGGAGAGTGCTTTAAACTCCTAGGCAACAATTTTCCAGGACTGTCGGAGGCAAAGATAAAGGAAGGTGTTCTTGTAGGTTCAGATAATTGGTAACTTTCTAAAGACGAAGTGTTTGAAAGTTAAATGCTTTCGAGGGAAAAATAGTCCTGGACAGCTTTCAAGGAAGTCTTCACAAAATTCCTCGGGAACTTTAAGGACCCCAACTATAAATCTATCGTAAAAAACATGTTAATAAAATTCAAAGACTTGGATTGTTCAACGAGTTTGAAAGTACATTTTTTAAGTTCGCATTTGGACTACTTTCCCTTTTTGCAGTTAGTGATCTTGGTGCAATTAGTGAAGAACTGTGTTAAAGATTTCAAAATGATATCAAAGCTTAGATACCATGGCAGATGGAAAGTCAATATGATGGAGACTACTGTTGTATGCTACACAGAGAAGTCCCATGTACTGACTACAACAGACTAAGTGCCAAAACGAGCTTTCAGGTAAAGGGAAATGAAAGCATTAAGGATATATGAATCCGGGATGCATTAATCAATGGTAACCATGAAATGTTCTAATTAATATAATTTCTAATTAATATATATTTAGCAGATCATTTCCAATTGTTTGATATATTAATTCATTCGTAAATAAAACACTTAAAAATATTTTGAAAAGACCTTCTCCCCAGAATATGTACAGTAGGCCTACTTGTCCATATATTCAAACCCATTTTGTAAAAAATGATTACGTGATTGAGAAAAATGGATATCATATTTGAAATCAGCACACAAAATTATATAAAATTCAGTAATTACATTGCAAACACTTTTCTATGACTGAAATTTTGCAGGCCTGTGCAATCAATTTATCTTAACTCCTTAGAAGCAGCCACTATTAATTAGCTCCGCTAAGCCAGTTATAAATAGTTAAATGGTAGTCATTTAAAGGCATCTGGCTAGAATATTTCCTGTAGCACTTTGCAGAAAAGTTCAGGCTATCTGAAGATACCAACCCTTCTGAAGAACGACACTCTAATGAGAGTTCATTCGACTTCCTGCAAACAGTCTCCCCTCCATGAGATTTCAAGCATTCCGTTGCCATCATACTATTGCGGGAAGTTCGTCACGGAAGAAAAAATACCTAGAATTCTTAGAAAAGAAGTTTTAAATTAATAAATTGCTGATTTCCACACCACGCTAGGCGTACAGCAAAGGCGCCTTATCCTCCTTTTGCGATATTTGCAAGGCGAGGATTCCCCAGTAGGGATATGTTTCCTTGTTTAATTCAGTCAAAAGATGGTAAAAACCCATAGACATCCAAGACAGATAAAGGGAACAGTTAGGATTAATTGTGAAACCTATGCAAAACTAGTAGACAAATAATATTCTAAAAAATGGCGCGTGCCCGAACCATAGAAGCATGGTGTGACGAATCACCCTTCCACACTGAAGACAAATGTTGACTGAAGCACTTGGTCACTCAATGTACCCAAGGTCGGGAGGCAGGGGAGGGGGGCAGCGTTGATTAAAGAAATCATAGCTTCCTGAGAGGCAGATGTTCCAAACGAATGGTTTATCAAAATTCTTTAACAGTATAACTACACGTAACAGTCTTTAGAATGTGCAGGGAGTATACATTTTTGCAAGAAATTCCCTTTTGCTGGCATGATATTGCTAAAACATTCTCTCCGTTCTTCTTACAAATAATTGCATTCAAAAATATTTAGATCTCTGTGACTAAACTCAATTCATGTAATCAATAATTCACCATTTAAGTCATTCAAACAACTTTTAAAAAGATTTTTAAAACTGCCAACGATTGTTAAATGTAAACGTTGTTAAATATTCATAACAACAATTCAGTAGAAATTTTTTCACCACCTTATTTTCAGTAACTTGTATAAAAATAACACAATTTTAAAAATAATGGAACCTTTATATCTTTTTTATAATTATCTTGCCACTACCACAAAGTAACCAATTTCTTATCAGTACGATTTATTATTTATAATCAATTATCTAATGATTATTATCAGTGATAATAAAAACTCAAGCCATTTTCAGGAATGCGGAATCATTTTTCGAAAATTACGGTTGAGCTACTATATATATTCCCATATAACTTCAAAGCGAAGGTCATGAATAATCCGTATCACACACACACAAGAAAGAAATGATAATATCAAAAAATATTAATTCTTGTTTTCATAACATTCATAATACTTTCAAGGCAAAGTGTATCTACAGATCTGTCAAATTGTAACTTGTGATTATCTCTGTAATTAAAAAAAATGTCACATAACCGAATTCTTTGCTGGTCATATATTCTGGTAATGACTTAAGAGAGTGAAGTTTACAGTCTGAAAGGCTGAAGTCTGCGAAGGATCATTTGGTAGATGAAAGTGATGACACGTACTTTGGATAAAATTCATCCTCGTTTTTTTGCATCAAGAGATAATGCTTCAAGGTTATCGGTAAGCCAAGAAGCCACACACCATGCGGTAGATTCTTTGACATCGCCATAGACTCCCTCACCCGGCACCGACTTAGATGCTTAAGTGATCGGGGTCCTGAGGGATTTGCGCCTCCAGAGAATATCTTAAGAAACTCTGTACAAAACACTTCGATTTCTCTTTCTTTAGTTTCAAATCGCTTAGAATCGCTTAGATCGTTTAGAATCAAATCGCTTCAAAAAATACGGCATTTATACATAAAACTTAACTATCGAAATCGTTTCCAAAAAGTGCGAACGACTTTCTGTATACATAATATGTTTATATATATATATATATATATATATATATATATATATATATATATATATATGTGTGTGTGTGTGTGTGTGTGTATACAAAATATACATATATAATATATACACTGGTGAGATTTGAAAATATCCATTGCAGAAGTTAAGATAAACTTTTATTTTATTGTGATTATGAAATTTATGGATTTTTAAAAGAGCATATAAAAATTTGCTTCTTTATTTTTTCTATTCTTTTACCGTTTCGCCAATTTTAAGAAAAATATAACTACTATGAAATATTCCGGAGATTTTGTCGATGAAAGAATGTGCGTTGAGGTTTAAAAAAAATTGCACAACACTGCTCCAATCAATTCTTCAAGATATCAAAATATTTTTAAAAATTTTAGAAAACTTAAGTATTTTTCTTCTATTTCAATTTTATACTCAACATAATTTAGTTAAATTATTTTATGGAGAAATTTTGAAATACACGAAAAAAATTAAATTTACGAAAAAAAACTCTTAAAACAGTCCGACATCATTTTCACATTGAAAAACAATTTTTCTGTTTTAACCTAAATTATAGAGTTTTGGAGATTTTTAAGCAGTGGGTGGAAAATATCTTTAAACAGAGAAAAATAAGGACACAAAACTTTCATTCCGAAATATTAGTTCATTAGATATAATAAGGCATAAGAAATCAATGAAATTATTTTTAAAGAAAGATTGGCCTTCGTTGCCTTGGAAGATATACAGATATAAAATTTTTCATGCATTCTATCACAAAAATACTGGGTTGCACCCGCGCTTTTTATGTTCATTTGGCCTGACAGAATCCGCTTAGCGGGTTTCTACTACAATGATATACAAACAATAAGAAAGAATGAAACTTTGGGCCTAGATTTTATGCGGAATCCCGCCTTACTTGGATTAAATAAAGGGAATAAATCAACTTCCACATTACCTCTTTGGTGATGTGGAAAAAACTGGGTTTCAAAGGAAAAATAAAAAGTAAAGGCAAACGTAAATTATAAAACTTATTTCTAATTAAACGGTGTATCAAACAAATGTAATTAAATTTAACGAAACAGTATATAACAAATATAATTAAACATTAAACTTATTCAAAGCAAACGAGCGAATCACGCAACACTGTGTTATGAATTCTCAATAAAATCAGATGTTTAATCAGACGAAGGTCAGCAGGCTCAAATTTTCTTACTTTCTTATTTCTTGTATATCATTTCAGTAGAAACGCGCTAAGGATATTCTGTCTGGACATATAAACATGAAGAGCGGGGAATGGAGCCAGTATTTTTTATTGGAATGCATGAAAATATTTATATCTACATATATCAACCCGGGCAACGCCGGGTAATAATGCCAGTATATATATATATATATATATATATATACATATATATAAATATATATATATATATATATATATATATATATATATATATATATATATATATATATATATATATATATACATATATATATATATATATATATATATATATATATATATATATATATATATATATATATATATATATATGAACTTAAAAACAGAAAGTGTGAGCTATAAATACACTAACCTGGAAATCTCCGAAACTGTGATTAAGGGTTCCGGTATCGTCTTGAACAGCAGTTTCAGGCACTGTATGTGGCTTCGGCTTTTGGAGTACGGCATTCTCTTCTGCTTAAGTAACACGGCAATCAGTGTCATAAGGACGTAGTATAGTCGCCTCTGTTTCTCATAGGTTCCGTAAGCTAAGTTGATCGTTTCGTAATTCCACTTCACGTCCTCGAAGAATAAAGGGAGAAGTTTCTTCCTAAAAGAAAAACACGTTATTAATCACAGAACGAACCCTAAATGTCCTTTGGTACAGGTGACTGCACAAATATCCATGGGTAAGGTCCTCTATCAAAAAATTTCTTTTTTAGGGTAAGTTCATTTCCCAGTTTTGACAATATCATTAAAAAGGGCTATTTTGAATTTATTCTTTTGTCCCACACATTGATGAATTTAAAGAACACGTTTTATTTATTTGTTTAACGATATTTTACGTTTTATTTATTTGTTTAACGATATTGATTTACGTTCTATTTATTTGTTTAACGATAATGTCTTCTTAGAAAATGACTGCAATGCTGAATGGGGATGTTTTTTCACTTTCATAACTTTTATTAAAACTTTATTTCAATTCTCTGTGTAACGTTCACGGAGTTACTACCGATATATGAAAGTACCAACAGATAGCAAGATGAATTTTTCCCTTATATTTTAATTGAGAAATTCCCTATTGTTGTATTGACAAAAAACTGTAACTTTGAAATGGAGGACATAGTTCAACGGTGATTCTTTTTCATTTCCAGTGAATCCTACCCCTCTTAACTTTCCTAAAATACCTTCATATGCTGATTTCACGTGAACCACCTTTTGGCGAAATATCATTATTAATAACGTCTGAAAACACTGTCACACAATGCGTTACGTAAGAAACTTTTTATTCACTTATAATTTTCAGATAAAATTTCTATAAATTATAGAATTAGCTTTTGGACGTAATATCATTTTTTGCAATGAATTAAATTATAGACAT
Organism: Dolomedes plantarius; assembly: GCA_907164885.2. NCBI lineage: Eukaryota > Metazoa > Arthropoda > Arachnida > Araneae > Dolomedidae > Dolomedes > Dolomedes plantarius. The sequence continues at coordinate 34,967,263 of OU015503.1, read as the reverse complement.
ATAATGCACAAAAACAGAAACTTAAAGTAACTCACATTTTTTAGATTATCAGTCCAGTGTATGAAATATTTTGAAATTTATACAAACTATAAAATCTGCGTTTGGTAACAATAACGTTTTTAGAAAAGTTAAAAAAAAATATTACATAATGCGTTAAGTAACAATTCTTTTAATTCACCTATTTTTTTCAGATAACCAGTTCAATGGAAGAACTATTCGAAATGTATACAAATGCCAAAGTTTTGTTTTAGGCTTAATATCAATATTAGTAATGCATAAAAACACAGACATGTAATCTGCAACACTAGAACCTTACATTAACTCATTTTTGTGAGATTATCACTCAAATGGATGAAATAATTCAAAATTCATACTAACTATTTATACAGCTTTTCGATGCAGTATCATTATTAGTAAGGTTTTAGAATACAAACATATAACGCGTAACGATTTAAACTTAAATCACATGCTTTTTTTTTTGATTGATCAATACAGAGAAACAGATATTTTTAATTTATCCGAACGTTTCTATTTTATACACATTTTCCAAAGAAGCATTTAAAATGCCTTAAATTAGTGAGTTGACTCCCAAAGAAACGTGAAAGAAAATCTAAAAGATAAAATAATTAATAATTCTCCGAAATACAGCTAAAGTAGCTATTCCATGCCTCGCTATTTCTGTAGACTCTATTACGTTTACATGCAGTACAATAGCAATCAAAAGTAATTGTATAAAATATTTAATAGGAAATTAGTTTAATGTTTGAAAACATGACACCATTTTATTTCACCACTTATTCATAACTTAAAGGAGCAGTAAAGAAATAATACATTTGGCTTTAGTACTTATTATGTTAATATAATACGATAAAAACTATCTATGTTTCATCTTCATATATTTTTCAAAGATTTAAAATATACGATAAATCACGATTTTCTTTAAATTGAATAAATTACCCTTACAAGTTTGCAAAATAACACAAGGTGGAAATATTCCATAAATATTTCACTTAAAAATTATTATGTACATTCATGACATTAGAGTGACTAACAAAAGTTACCAAAATATTTTATTTATATCCCCTTGTTTAGAGTTATTCCCTAGAAGTGCAAATGTGCTCAGTGTCAGGTTTGATGACATTGACTAAATTTTATAATATTGACTAACAGAGAGGAATTTAATGCTGTATATTATTAGCTTCAAAATGCTATTCTAGAATATCTTACATGTGAAAAAAATTAGAAAATTTTAAAAATACTTAAAAATATAAAATAATTGATCGGCACAAATTTATATGTATTCTTTGATATCGTTTAGAAAATAGATTTATAGCTAAATAAAATTTTCTTTGTGTGTAATAAAATGTTCTTGCAGAAAATACAAAAAAATACAAATTTTTTTTCCTGTCATACTAAATATATTATTTCATTATGATTGAAACGTAGCTATAATTTTTTTTTCGTCCTGACTTTCCTCTTTAGTATTTTGTCAAATCATTGTATAATCCAGCAATCATAACGGTATTTAAGAAAGAAAAGGAAAAAAATGCACACTCACGTGAGAACTGTAAAACGAGAGACTAAATGAGCTTGCATAACATCAGCATCTATTTTAAACCGGGCACCATATCGGAAAAGTCTTTGAGTGGCCTCCAAATCCCGGAGCAGGTGCGGATGCGGAAATACGTCTACAGAAAACGATTGTTCGTAAGGAAGCTCCGGTAAAACTTGCAAATCAGAGTTCATCCTTAAAGCTGACAACATTCTTAGCTTGCGTAATGTATACTCCTCAAGCATTTCTCTCACTACATCATTCGCTGTGCACGGACAAATTTCAAACACACTGAATATCACTTCAAAGTAAACGTCAAAAAGATCTTCATGGTGCAGAAAGGAACTGAAATCTTCAACAGACCGAAGAATGAGGTCTGCCTGGTCTTTGCATCTGTTCACCACGGTGTCCCCTGCACGAGTTCTAAAATATTCTATCAAAATCTTACTAAACTTTTTTTTGCTAATCGACGTATATTGCGGATCACAAGAAATCCAAGGTTCTGAGTGCTCCTCTTCAATGTTTGCGGTCATATCTTGAGAAGACATTTTCACCACTTTGGCTACCGACGACTTATGCTCGCACTAACGTACTGAACACTGGGCACTCCACTCGACACTGACAAGCCTGTACTAGATCAAGTAACCCTAATGTCGAGGGGCGGGTTTGTCAGACTGTAGCCATCATCCAGGAAAGGCTTCACTGGATCAGGATTGGCCCCTTGCACTCCATTGTTAGGGTTGCCGGATTTTGTTCATTATCGATAAAAAAATGAAAATGAATGGAAATTTTTGAACGCCATAGAACTAAGAACACAGGTTTTTACACAAATTTTAGCCCCTGGACCACAACATACGATGATTTAAATTTACTTTTTTAGGGGAATTTTGCTAAACTAAAAATCATATCAAATTCTTATTCCTTATGTGAAGAAATTTAAATTGTTTGCTTCTGCATGATCGTCATTGGGAGTATTTTAAACATATCCCGATTGAGGAAACATTAGGAATATGAATTGTTTAATGCTGATTTGTAATATTCTAGATATTAATTTCTGATCTGCAAAAAAGTTACGTTCCTTGTATAGAAAATCTTTTACCTTAAGTTATAAAAAAGCATCGGAATAGCTTTGGCACTCGTGGTAGACATAATCGGTTTAAGAACAGCTGATAACTTTTATTCGCTCTATAGTGAACATGGATTCACATTCATTGGCTTTCGTTAGACAATGTTAGCACATTCGTGATTTTAAACGGAGATTAAAAAAAGAAGGATAAGATGTAGTTCTAATGACTAAAGCTATGTGAGTCCACCCCTACTCTGGAATATATTCGAGGATTGTTTTGACGAAAGATCCTTTCTTATTCAGACATTTTCATTCTATAAAAAAGCAAAAAGATAATTATTAACTCTAAAACTAGAATTTTTTTCTCTTTAAATGCATTCAAAGAAACTCACATTTCATGCCCTCCACAATTATATTTTCTACTCATTGTGCAGTATGTAATGGAATTTTGTAGCTACAATTATAAGCAACTAAAAAATATTTCATCTTCATTACTTCTAACTTTCGTATACATTTGGCAGAAAATTAGGTTCTACAATAAGTGAAATAACAGGGAGCAATATTACTGAATAACAATATTACAGAATTATAAAAATCATTTGCAGATCTTAAAAATTGTCAATGTACATTGTCTAAAACTTCTTTCGTGTGCTCTTTTCTTTCTTCTATTTAAATAATGACAGGTTTTAATTCACGTAGGAAATATTAAACAGTCAAAAGGTTTGCGAAGTGTAACATATAGAAAATTGAGATTGTTTTTCTTGCTTCATATGAACATGCTTTAATCAACTTACTTTATAACTGCTAATATTCTTATTGTGTAATTTCTTTGTGTTTTCTTCATTACGATAAATATTTCAAAGACATGTTACTTACTTACTCTCTCTCTCTCTCTCTTTCTGTACATATTTAATTAAATTGATCCTTTCACCTCGCAAAACCTCATGTGATATTTAGTAGAGTGTGAACATAATTAATAGCAAGGAACACATAATTCAGTCTTACTTCTGTCTTATAATACTAATCAATACTAATTTTTAAATCGTTACTCATGCATTTATTTAATTTTTATATTTTTTAAATACATGTTTAGGCACGAAAACTATTCCTTCCTACTCTTGTAAAATTTGTAGGCATGAATAATTTTTAAAGATGTTTCTAAAAAAACATTACGTTGTCTGTTCAGTGTAATGGTTTTCAATATGTTCAAGCTATTAATATGACGTATTTAGGAATACTTTTCAATCCCATGGGAGCTATTATATATTCCTTTTTAGATGAATTCTTATAATGCATTTCTTTTGTGAAAACGCGAAGAGGCTTAAATTTCGAGATTTCAGATTTTAAAATCGAAAGCGGTTATTTCTAATCCACAAAGAATTTTTATTCAAATGCATGTACTCACTTATAGTTTATAAAATATCTTTCATAACTTAATTCTCTATGCCTGTAAATAATGAAAATTATTTATTTATTTACTTATCGGACGGTATTTCGTCGTTAAATAAAGCATTCATTACTATACTCTTTATGCACTGTTTTCAAATAACCCGTTCCAAGAAAAAGAACCGATTATTTTTTATCCTGTTTATTTTTTCTTTAACACTGTGTCAAAATATAGAAAGAATTGAAAATATTGAGTTCAGTGTTAAGAGAGAATGTATCAGAGAACGTAAATGATCGCACGTTACTTGGTAGTAGTGAGTTGTTAGCAATTTACAAAAATTGGTAAAATATATTTCTCAAAGAAGATTAAAGAAAATGTCATTAAATGAAACAAAAGAGAAGCACGGAATATAGAAATTGTTTTCGTTTAGTTCTTGGTGAGGAATAAATAATTGTAATTAATTTTTTTGCCAATTTATTGTGTCAATTCGGAATTCATATCTGTTCTGCTATTCACAACAGTAAGGAGGTCATTTCTTAACCTCTGGGTGGTTTTGGCCATATTGTGTATGATAGTTTAAGGCCGTCTGAGTAAACGCTTTTCCCCCTTTTCAAAGACCAGGTGTATGTAAATTTTATTGTGTTCTCTTTCTTATCACGGTCAGCCATGGGGATCATACAACAATGGTTAGGGTTTGAGTAAATAAAATGTTTGTAAACAACTGTTCATTTCCTCCCGTCAATCTTTCAGTGAGTTATTGTTAATCTATTCCTTTCCTAGAACAACCCTTTGTGGCCAACACTTCCATACTGCCATATTTTCTGACAGATAATGGCTTTTCCCTTCTTCTACAGGTTGTAGCATATAGTGATAATTGTACAATGCGGGGAGTGAAACTGCGACAAAATACCCAGGATGCCAGCCATATGAACACAATCTATCATTTTACTTAGAATTTTTAGTAACGTAAAAACAGCAAGCGTACACATTATTTTATTTCTAAATTGTAATCAATATCTCATTCCAGAGATTAATTATCTATCGAGATGGCATCTTCCTTTTGAAAATTTTTAACGCTATATAAATTTAGGTAATATTTAATCTTACACAGCACAAAAAAATATAGAAAATCTTTAATAAAATGATGGTACAGAATTCAAACCTTTTTTTGTTTGTTTCCTTCGTGAACAGATAACACAGGCCTGCAACCAAAAACGTGTTTAGAAGCCAATAGCTGATACTGATAGATTTTTGGACGCTGATTTCAGGAAAAATAGTAAACAAATTCCATGACGTACCATTTTTTCAAAAAATTGAAAACTGAAAAAATTGAAAATTTTGATTTTCGTAGCCACAAATCAATTGTGTTAATTAAAGAAGAGGATGAGCATGTAGTGTCATAAGTGGTCATTACTGGAGAAAATTAGAGATTTTTCTGCCTCTGGTGCGAAAAAATACGGAAAAAAGAAACAATCTAAACAATCTGCCGATCTCTTAAGTTCCAGGCTAAAGCAAAAGAATTTTTTGGCTTCTGGTACCTCTTTCTCATGGTTAAGAAAAAGAGAAACAGATTTCGCTCCATACTTTTCTCGAGATAGTGGCTTGATTTATTGTAGCACTGTCCCTGAATTAATGGAGGATTTTAATATACAGTATGACGTGAACGAGTGGAGGCTCTTTAATGACTCCTCAAAAAGAAGTCTCAAAGCAGTCCTTCTGCCTACTGGCAGCAAGTATGCTTCAGTGCCATTAGGACATTCTGTGTACCTAAAAGAATCTTACGAGAATTTAGCTTTGATTCTCACCAATTTGAAATATAAAGAACATGGATGGATGATATGCGGTGATCTAAAAGTGATTTCCATGCTTCTTAGACAACAAGTAGGAAACACTAAGTACCCTTTCTTCTTGTGCGAATGGGTCAGTCGGGAGAGTATCAAAAAGATGTATCAAAAAGAATCATTGGATCAAAAAGGAGTGGCCGCAAAGGAAAGCATTAACATCTGGAAAAAAAATTTAGTAAAGGAAAGTTGGATTGATCCCAGGAAACTCCTGTTGCCTCCACTTCACATCAACCTTGGCATGATGAAACAATTTGTTAAAGCTCTATCAAAAGAAGGAGAGTGCTTTAAATTCCTAGGCAACAATTTTCCAGGACTGTCGGAGGCAAAGATAAAGGAAGGTGTTCTTGTAGGTTCAGATAATTGGTAACTTTCTAAAGACGAAGTGTTTGAAAGTTAAATGCTTTCGAGGGAAAAATAGGCCTGGACAGCTTTCAAGGAAGTCTTCACAAAATAACTTTAAGGACCCCAACTATAAATCTATCGTAAAAAACATGTTAATAAAATTCAAAGACTTGGATTGTTCAACGAGTTTGAAAGTACATTTTTTAAGTTCGCATTTGGACTACTTTCCCTTTTTGCAGTTAGTGATCTTGGTGCAATTAGTGAAGAACAGTGTTAAAGATTTCAAAATGATATCAAAGCTTAGATACCAAGGTAGAAGGAAAGTCAATATGATGGAGACTACTGTTCTTTGCTACACAGAGAAGTCCCATGTACTGACTACAACAGACTAAGTGCCAAAACGAGCTTTCAGGTAAAGGGAAAAGAAAGCATTAAGGATATATGAATCCGGGATGTATTAAGCAATGGTAACCATGAAATGTTCTAATTAATATAATTTCTAATTAATATATATTTAGCAGATCATTTCCAATTGTTTGATATATTAATTCATTCGTAAATAAAACACTTAAAAATATTTTGAATAGACCTTCTCCCCAGAATATGTACAGTAGGCCTACTTGTCCATATATTCAAACCCATTTTGTAAAAAATGATTACGTGATTGAGAAAAATGGATATCATATTTGAAATCAGCACACAAAATTATATAAAATTCAGTAATTACATTGCAAACACTTTTCTATGACTGAAATTTTGCAGGCCTGTGCAATCAATTTATCTTAACTCCTTAGAAGCAGCCACTATTAATTAGCTCCGCTAAGCCAGTTATAAATAGTTAAATGGTAGTCATTTAAAGGCATCTGGCTAGAATATTTCCTGTAGCACTTTGCAGAAAAGTTCAGGCTATCTGAAGATACCAACCCTTCTGAAGAACGACACTCTAAGGAGAGTTCATTCGACTTCCTGCAAACAGTCTCCCCTCCATGAGATTTCAAGCATTCCGTTGCCATCATACTATTGCGGGAAGTTCGTCACGGAAGAAAAAATACCTAGAATTCTTAGAAAAGAAGTTTTAAATTAATAAATTGCTGATTTCCACACCACGCTAGGCGTACAGCAAAGGCGCCTTATCCTCCTTTTGCGATATTTGCAAGGCGAGGATTCCCCAGTAGGGATATGTTTCCTTGTTTAATTCAGTCAAAAGATGGGAAAAACCCATAGACATCCAAGACAGATAAAGGGAACAGTTAGGATTAATTGTGAAACCTATGCAAAACTAGTAGACAAATAATATTCTAAAAAATGGCGCGTGCCCGAACCATAGAAGCATGGTGTGACGAATCACCCTTCCACACTGAAGACAAATGTTGACTGAAGCACTTGGTCACTCAATGTACCCAAGGTCGGGAGGCAGGGGAGGGGGGCAGCGTTGATTAAAGAAATCATAGCTTCCTGAGAGGCAGATGTTCCAAACGAATGGTTTATCAAAATTCTTTAACAGTATAACTACACGTAACAGTCTTTAGAATGTGCAGGGAGTATACATTTTTGCAAGAAATTCCCTTTTGCTGGCATGATATTGCTAAAACATTCTCTCCGTTCTTCTTACAAATAATTGCATTCAAAAATATTTAGATCTCTGTGACTAAACTCAATTCATGTAATCAATAATTCACCATTTAAGTCATTCAAACAACTTTTAAAAAGATTTTTAAAACTGCCAACGATTGTTAAATGTAAACGTTGTTAAATATTCATAACAACAATTCAGTAGAAATTTTTTCACCACCTTATTTTCAGTAACTTGTATAAAAATAACACAATTTTAAAAATAATGGAACCTTTATATCTTTTTTATAATTATCTTGCCACTACCACAAAGTAACCAATTTCTTATCAGTACGATTTATTATTTATAATCAATTATCTAATGATTATTATCAGTGATAATAAAAACTCAAGCCATTTTCAGGAATGCGGAATCATTTTTCGAAAATTACGGTTGAGCTACTATATATATTCCCATATAACTTCAAAGCGAAGGTCATGAATAATCCGTATCACACACACACAAGAAAGAAATGATAATATCAAAAAATATTAATTCTTGTTTTCATAACATTCATAATACTTTCAAGGCAAAGTGTATCTACAGATCTGTCAAATTGTAACTTGTCATTATCTCTGTAATTAAAAAAAATGTCACATAACCGAATTCTTTGCTGGTCATATATGCTGGTAATGACTTAAGAGAGTGAAGTTTACAGTCTGAAAGGCTGAAGTCTGCGAAGGATCATTTGGTAGATGAAAGTGATGACACGTACTTTGGATAAAATTCATCCTCGTTTTTTTGCATCAAGAGATAATGCTTCAAGGTTATCGGTAAGCCAAGAAGCCACACACCATGCGGTAGATTCTTTGACATCGCCATAGACTCCCTCACCCGGCACCGACTTAGATGCTTAAGCGATCGGGGTCCTGAGGGATTTGCGCCTCCAGAGAATATCTTAAGAAACTCTGTACAAAACACTTCGATTTCTCTTTCTTTAGTTTCTCCCTGCAATGGTCAGACTGAGGAACCTGTAAAAAAATTAATAGATTTAAATAATGCTGAGTTGAATAAAAAAAATCCATTTACCGCTCTTGACAAAAAAAATTGCTTAGTAATATATATTTAAACAACATAATGGAATGTTTTAGGTATTATTTTCTTTCGTATAAAATGTCAACATAAAACTATATTATTGGACATTAGAGTAAACGACTTTTATTTAAATTTCAGATTTTGAAAACCACGTTTTTTTGAATAGGAGTGCGCTTACCCTTGTCTCATTCGCGTGGAAATTTTAATCATTTGATAGATGGCTCGAAAGTTACGTAACAGCGCCTTCCGAGGAGATATATTCGTATCAGCAAATTACAAAGCAGCGTAAAAATGGCGGTTAGGGCATTTCAATGAAGGAATTTATAATATATTAAATTTGAAAGGATAAAATGTCTAATTCAATGTTAGAATTGAAATATGACCTCGAAACCTAAGACTGTTCGAGCGGAGGTAAATATCAAGAAATTCAAATCTCTGTTCCTAAAGAAAATCCGCCGACACAAAGATCCATTGCATCGAAGCTAGGAATGTCTTCTGGCACTGTAAGTAAAATCATTCATAATGATTTGAAGATAAAAATGATGTTTAAACCTAAAGTTCATCTGATTTTGCCAAAGCATATTGCTGAAAGAAAAACAAACTGTAGAAAGATATATGAAAAGCACTTAGCTGATGAAAAATGGAAATCTGTGGCAACACTCAATGAGGCATTTGTGTATTTATGTGACTGTAATAATAAAATATGTCTTTTCTATTGCTCAACTGACGGGACTGACATGCGAAATGGCTTCGTCAGTGTATAGAAAAGTTCCAAAACGGATTTATGAAAGATGCAGAATTTTGTTACAACGGCAAATTAAAAATCATAAACGTTACAAATAAAGCCAAAATTAATTCCTTCTACTATAAGCATTAGAAAAACTTTAGAACCAATTTTTCAGAAGAAATTCCAGCCTTATATGGAAATAATAATGATAAATTTGAGCTTCATATAGACAAAGCCTCTAGTCACATGTCTAAATCAACTGTCGCTTATTTAGCGAAAAAAATAATCAGAAACAGGAATAAAGTGTATCCCATTTAATGAAATAACTGTAAAACCATGTGTCGCTTTTCCATTGCTATTTTGCTCTTTCAGTTTAATAAAACGAGCCTTAGGAAAACGGTATCCAAGAACACTGTATGGACTTTGGAACACGGTCCAAGAAAAATGGGGGAAAATTGACATGAAAGTACTAAGAAAAATTTTACTTTCGAAGGAAATTCGAGCTAGAGCTATTGTCAAGAACCATGGCTATCAGATAGAATCAAATCGCTTCAAAAAATACGGCATTTATACATAAAACTTAACTATCGAAATCGTTTCCAAAAAGTGCGAACGACTTTCTGTATACATAATATGTTTATATATATATATATATATATATATATATATATATATATATATATATATATATATATGTATGTGTGTGTGTGTGTGTGTATACAAAATATACATATATAATATATACACTGGTGAGATTTGAAAATATCCATTGCAGAAGTTAAGATAAACTTTTATTTTATTGTGATTATGAAATTTATGGATTTTTAAAAGAGCATATAAAAATTTGCTTATTTATTTTTTCTATTCTTTTACCGTTTCGCCAATTTTAAGAAAAATATAACTACTATGAAATATTCCGGAGATTTTGTCGATGAAAGAATGTGCGTTGAGGTTTAAAAAAAATTGCACAACACTGCTCCAATCAATCCTTCAAGATATCAAAATATTTTTAAAAATTTTAGAAAACTTAAGTATTTTTCTTCTATTTCAATTTTATACTCAACATAATTTAGTTAAATTATTTTATGGAGACATTTTGAAATACACGAAAAAAATTAAATTTACGAAAAAAAACTCTTAAAACAGTCCGACATCATTTTCACATTGAAAAACAATTTTTCTGTTTTAACCTAAATTATAGAGTTATGGAGTTTTTTAAGCAGTGGGTGGAAAATATCTTTAAACAGAGAAAAATAACGACACAAAACTTTCATTCCGAAATATTAGTTCATTAGATATAATAAGGCATAAGAAATCAATGAAATTATTTTTAAAGAAAGATTGGCATTCGTTGCCATGGAAGATATACAGATATAAAATTTTTCATGCATTCTATCACAAAAATACTGGGTTGCACCCGCGCTTTTTATGTTCATCTGGCCTGACAGAATCCGCTTAGCGCGTTTCTACTACAATGATATACAAACAATAAGAAAGAATGAAACTTTGGGCCTAGGGTTTATGCGGAATCCCGCCTTACTTGGATTAAATAAAGGGAATAAAGCAACTTCCACATTACCTCTTTGGTGATGTGGAAAAAACTGGGTTTCAAAGGAAAAATAAAAAGTAAAGGCAAACGTAAATTATAAAACTTATTTCTAATTAAACGGTGTATCAAACAAATGTAATTAAATTTAACGAAACAGTATATAACAAATATAATTAAACATTAAACTTATTCAAAGCAAACGAGCGAATCACGCAACACTGTGTTATGAATTCTCAATAAAATCAGATATTTAATCAGACGAAGGTCAGCAGGCTCAAATTTTCTTACTTTCTTATTTCTTGTATATCATTTCAGTAGAAACGCGCTAAGGGTATTCTGTCTGGCATATGAACATGAAGAGCGGGGAATGGAGCCAGTATTTTTTATTGGAATGCATGAAAAAATTTATATCTACATATATCAACCCGGGCAACGCCGGGTAATAATGCTAGTATATATATATATAAATATATATATATATAAATATATATATATATATATATATATATATATATATATATATATATATATATATATATATATATATACATATATATATATATATATATATATATATATATATATATATATATATATATATATATATATATATATATATATATATAATGTATATATGAACTTAAAATCAGAAAGTGTGAGCTATAAATACACTAACCTGGAAATCTCCGAAACTGTGATTAAGGGTTCCGGTATCGTCTTGAACAGCAGTTTCAGGCTTTGTATGTGGCTTCGGCTTTTGGAGTACGGCATTCTCTTCTGCTTAAGTATCACGGCAATCAGTGTCATAAGGACGTAGTATAGTCGCCTCTGTTTCTCATAGGTTCCGTAAGCTAAGTTGATCGTTTCGTAATTCCACTTCACGTCCTCGAAGAATAAAGGGAAAAGTTTCTTCCTAAAAGAAAAACACGTTATTAATCACAGAACGAACCCTAAATGTCCTTTGGTACAGGTGACTGCACAAATATCCATGGGTAAGGTCCTCTATCAAAAAAATTTTTTTTTAGGGTAAGTTCATTTCCCAGTTTTGACAATATCATTAAAAAGGGCTATTTTGAATTTATTCTTTTGTCCCACACATTGATGAATTTAAAGAACACGTTTTATTTATTTGTTTAACGATATTTTACGTTTTATTTATTTGTTTAACGATATTGATTTACGTTCTATTTATTTGTTTAACGATAATGTCTTCTTAGAAAATGACTGCAATGCTGAATGGGGATGTTTTTTCACTTTCATAACTTTTATTAAAACTTTATTTCAATTCTCTGTGTAACGTTCACGGAGTTACTACCGATATATGAAAGTACCAACAGATAGCAAGATGAATTTTTCCCTTATATTTTAATTGAGAAATTCCCTATTGTTGTATTGACAAAAAACTGTAACTTTGAAATGGAGGACATAGTTCAACGGTGATTCTTTTTCATTTCCAGTGAATCCTACCCCTCTTAACTTTCCTAAAATACCTTCATATGCTGATTTCACGTGAACCACCTTTTGGCGAAATATCATTATTAATAACGTCTGAAAACACTGTCACACAATGCGTTACGTAAGAACCTTTTTATTCACTTATAATTTTCAGATAAAATTTCTATAAATTATAGAATTAGCTTTTGGACGTAATATCATTTTTTGCAATGAATTAAATTATAGACATATAATGCACAAAAACAGAAACTTAAAGTAACTCACATTTTTTAGATTATCAGTCCAGTGTATGAAATATTTTGAAATTTATACAAACTATAAAATCTGCGTTTGGTAACAATAACGTTTTTAGAAAAGTTAAAAAAAAATATTACATAATGCGTTAAGTAACAATTCTTTTAATTCACCTATTTTTTTCAGATAACCAGTTCAATGGAAGAACTATTCGAAATGTATACAAATGCCAAAGTTTTGTTTTAGGCTTAATATCAATATTAGTAATGCATAAAAACACAGACATGTAATCTGCAACACTAGAACCTTACATTAACTCATTTTTGTGAGATTATCACTCAAATGGATGAAATAATTCAAAATTCATACTAACTATTTATACAGCTTTTCGATGCAGTATCATTATTAGTAAGGTTTTAGAATACAAACATATAACGCGTAACGATTTAAACTTAAATCACATGCTTTTTTTTTTTGATTGATCAATACAGAGGAACAGATATTTTTAATTTATCCGAACGTTTCTATTTTATACACATTTTCCAAAGAAGCATTTAAAATGCCTTAAATTAGTGAGTTGACTCCCAAAGAAACGTGAAAGAAAATCTAAAAGATAAAATAATTAATAATTCTCCGAAATACAGCTAAAGTAGCTATTCCATGCCTCGCTATTTCTGTAGACTCTATTACGTTTACATGCAGTACAATAGCAATCAAAAGTAATTGTATAAAATATTTAATAGGAAATTAGTTTAATGTTTGAAAACATGACACCATTTTATTTCACCACTTATTCATAATTTAAAGGAGCAGTAAAGAAATAATACATTTGGCTTTAGTACTTATTATGTTAATATAATACGATAAAAACTATCTATGTTTCATCTTCATATATTTTTCAAAGATTTAAAATATACGATAAATCACGATTTTCTTTAAATTGAATAAATTACCCTTACAAGTTTGCAAAATAACACAAGGTGGAAATATTCCATAAATATTTCACTTAAAAATTATTATGTACATTCATGACATTAGAGTGACTAACAAAAGTTACCAAAATATTTTATTTATATCCCCTTGTTTAGAGTTATTCCCTAGAAGTGCAAATGTGCTCAGTGTCAGGTTTGATGACATTGACTAAATTTTATAATATTGACTAACAGAGAGGAATTTAATGCTGTATATTATTAACTTCAAAATGCTATTCTAGAATATCTTACATGTGAAAAAAATAAGAAAATTTTAAAAATACTTAAAAATATAAAATAATTTTGATCGGCACAAATTTATATGTATTCTTTGATATCGTTTAGAAAATAGATTTATAGCTAAATAAAATTTTCTTTGTGTGTAATAAAATGTTCTTGCAGAAAATACAAAAAAATACAAATTTTTTTTTCCTGTCATACTAAATATATTATTTCATTATGATTGAAACGTAGCTATAATTTTTTTTTCGTCCTGACTTTCCTCTTTAGTATTTTGTCAAATCATTGTATAATCCAGCAATCATAACGGTATTTAAGAAAGAAAAGGAAAAAAGTGCACACTCACGTGAGAACTGTAAAACGAGAGACTAAATGAGCTTGCATAACATCAGCATCTATTTTAAACCGGGCACCATATCGGAAAAGTCTTTGAGTGGCCTCCAAATCCCGGAGCAGGTGCGGATGCGGAAATACGTCTACAGAAAACGATTGTTCGTAAGGAAGCTCCGGTAAAACTTGCAAATCAGAGTTCATCCTTAAAGCTGACAACATTCTTAGCTTGCGTAATGTATACTCCTCAAGCATTTCTCTCACTACATCATTCGCTGTGCACGGAAAAATTTCAAACACACTGAATATCACTTCAAAGTAAACGTCAAAAAGATCTTCATGGTGCAGAAAGGAACTGAAATCTTCAACAGACCGAAGAATGAGGTCTGCCTGGTCTTTGCATCTGTTCACCACGGTGTCCCCTGCACGAGTTCTAAAATATTCTATCAAAATCTTACTAAACTTTTTTTTGCTAATCGACGTATATTGCGGATCACAAGAAATCCAAGGTTCTGAGCGCTCCTCTTCAATGTTTGCGGTCATATCTTAAAAACACATTTTCACCACTTTGGCTACCGACGACTTATGCTCGCACTAACGTACTGAACACTGGGCACTCCACTCGACACTGACAAGCCTGTACTAGATCAAGTAACCCTAATGTCGAGGGGCGGGTTTGTCAGACTGTAGCCATCATCCAGGAAAGGCTTCACTGGATCAGGATTGGCCCCTTGCACTCCATTGTTAGGGTTGCCGGATTTTGTTCATTATCGATAAAAAAATGAAAATGAATGGAAATTTTTGAACGCCATAGAACTAAGAACACAGGTTTTTACACTAATTTTAGCCCCTGGACCACAACATACGATGATTTAAATTTACTTTTTTATGGGAATTTTGCTAAACTAAAAATCATATCAAATTCTTATTCCTTATGTGAAGAAATTTAAATTGTTTGCTTCTGCATGATCGTCATTGGGAGTATTTTAAACATATCCCGATTGAGGAAACATTAGGAATATGAATTGTTTAATGCTGATTTGTAATATTCTAGATATTAATTTCTGATCTGCAAAAAAGTTACGTTCCTTGTATAGAAAATCTTTTACCTTAAGTTATAAAAAAGCATCGGAATAGCTTTGGCACTCGTGGTAGACATAATCGGTTTAAGAACAGCTGATAACTTTTATTCGCTCTATAGTGAACATGGATTCACATTCATTGGCTTTCGTTAGACAATGTTAGCACATTCGTGATTTTAAACGGAGATTAAAAAAAGAAGGATAAGATGTAGTTCTAATGATTAAAGCTATGTGAGTCCACCCCTACTCTGGAATATATTCGAGGATTGTTTTGACGAAAGATCCTTTCTTATTCAGACATTTTCATTCTATAAAAAAGCAAAAAGATAATTATTAACTCTAAAACTAGAATTTTTTTTCTCTTTAAATGCATTCAAAGAAACTCACATTTCATGCCCTCCACAATTATATTTTCTACTCATTGTGCAGTATGTAATGGAATTTTGTAGCTACAATTATAAGCAACTAAAAAATATTTCATCTTCATTACTTCTAACTTTCGTATACATTTGGCAGAAAATTAGGTTCTACAATAAGTGAAATAACAGGGAGCAATATTACTGAATAACAATATTACAGAATTATAAAAATCATTTGCAGATCTTAAAAATTGTCAATGTACATTGTCTAAAACTTCTTTCGTGTGCTCTTTTCTTTCTTCTATTTAAATAATGACAGGTTTTAATTCACGTAGGAAATATTAAACAGTCAAAAGGTTTGCGAAGTGTAACATATAGAAAATTGAGATTGTTTTTCTTGCTTCATATGAACATGCTTTAATCAACTTACTTTATAACTGCTAATATTCTTATTGTGTAATTTCTTTGTGTTTTCTTCATTACGATAAATATTTCAAAGATATGTTACTTACTTACTCTCTCTCTCTCTCTCTTTCTGTACATATTTAATTAAATTGATCCTTTCACCTCGCAAAACCTCATGTGATATTTAGTAGAGTGTGAACATAATTAATAGCAAGGAACACATAATTCAGTCTTACTTCTGTCTTATAATACTAATCAATACTAATTTTTAAATCGTTACTCATGCATTTATTTAATTTTTATATTTTTTAAATACATGTTTAGGCACGAAAACTATTCCTTCCTACTCTTGTAAAATTTGTAGACATGAATAATTTTTAAAGATGTTTCTAAAAAAACATTACATTGTCTGTTCAGTGTAATGGTTTTCAATATGTTCAAGCTATTAATATGACGTATTTAGGAATACTTTTCAATCCCATGGGAGCTATTATATATTCCTTTTTAGATGAATTCTTATAATGCATTTCTTTTGTGAAAACGCGAAGAGGCTTAAATTTCGAGATTTCAGATTTTAAAATCGAAAGCGGTTATTTCTAATCCACAAAGAATTTTTATTCAAATGCATGTACTCACTTATAGTTTATAAAATATCTTTCATAACTTAATTCTCTATGCCTGTAAATAATGAAAATTATTTATTTATTTACTTATCGGACGGTATTTCGTCGTTAAATAAAGCATTCATTACTATACTCTTTATGCACTGTTTTCAAATAACCCGTTCCAAGAAAAAGAACCGATTATTTTTTATCCTGTTTATTTTTTCTTTAACACTGTGTCAAAATATAGAAAGAATTGAAAATATTGAGTTCAGTGTTAAGAGAGAATGTATCAGAGAACGTAAATGATCGCACGTTACTTGGTAGTAGTGAGTTGTTAGCAATTTACAGAAATTGGTAAAATATATTTCTCAAAGAAGATTAAAGAAAATGTCATTAAATGAAACAAAAGAGAAGCACGGAATATAGAAATTGTTTTCGTTTAGTTCTTGGTGAGGAATAAATAATTGTAATTAATTTTTTTGCCAATTTATTGTGTCAATTCGGAATTCATATCTGTTCTGCTATTCACAACAGTAAGGAGGTCATTTCTTAACCTCTGGGTGGTTTTGGCCATATTGTGTATGATAGTTTAAGGCCGTCTGAGTAAACGCTTTTCCCCCTTTTCAAAGACCAGGTGTATGTAAATTTTATTGTGTTCTCTTTCTTATCACTGTCAGCCATGGGGATCATACAACAATGGTTAGGGTTTGAGTAAATAAAATGTTTGTAAACAACTGTTCATTTCCTCCCGTCAATCTTTCAGTGAGTTATTGTTAATCTATTCCTTTCCTAGAACAACCCTTTGTGGCCAACACTTCCATACTGCCATATTTTCTGACAGATAATGGCTTTCCCTATTCTTCTACAGGTTGTAGCATATAGTGATAATTGTACAATGCGGGGAGTGAAACTGCGACAAAATACCCAGGATGCCAGCCATATGAACACAATCTATCATTTTACTTAGAATTTTTAGTAACGTAAAAACAGCAAGCGTACACATTATTTTATTTCTAAATTGTAGTCAATATCTCATTCCAGAGATTAATTATCTATCGAGATGGCATCTTCCTTTTGAAAATTTTTAACGCTATATAAATTTAGGTAATATTTAATCTTACACAGCACAAAAAAATATAGAAAATCTTTAATAAAATGATGGTACAGAATTCAAACCTTTTTTTTGTTTGTTTCCTTCGTGAACAGATAACACAGGCCTGCAACCAAAAACGTGTTTAGAAGCCAATAGCTGATACTGATAGATTTTTGGACGCTGATTTCAGGAAAAATAGTAAACAAATTCCATGACGTACCATTTTTTCAAAAAATTGAAAACTGAAAAAATTGAAAATTTTGATTTTCGTAGCCACAAATCAATTGTGTTAATTAAAGCAGAGGATGAGCATGTAGTGTCATAAGTGGTCATTACTGGAGAAAATTAGAGATTTTTCTGTCTCTGGTGCGAAAAAAAACGGAAAAAAGAAACAATCTAAACAATCTGCCGATCTCTTAAGTTCCAGGCTAAAGCAAAAGAATTTTTAAGCTTCTGGTACCTCTTTCTCATGGTTAAGAAAAAGAGAAACAGATTTCGCTCCATACTTTTCTCGAGATAGTGGCTTGATTTATTGTAGCACTGTCCCTGAATTAATGGAGGATTTTAATATACAGTATGACGTGAACGAGTGGAGGCTCTTTAATGACTCCTCAAAAAGAAGTCTCAAAGCAGTCCTTCTGCCTACTGGCAGCAAGTATGCTTCAGTGCCATTAGGACATTCTGTGTACCTAAAAGAATCTTACGAGAATTTAGCTTTGATTCTCACCAATTTGAAATATAAAGAACATGGATGGATGATATGCGGTGATCTAAAAGTGATTTCCATGCTTCTTAGACAACAAGTAGGAAACACTAAGTACCCTTTCTTCTTGTGCGAATGGGTCAGTCGGGAGAGTATCAAAAAGATGTATCAAAAAGAATCATTGGATCAAAAAGGAGTGGCCGCAAAGGAAAGCATTAACATCTGGAAAAAAAATTTAGTAAAGGAAAGTTGGATTGATCCCAGGAAACTCCTGTTGCCTCCACTTCACATCAACCTTGGCATGATGAAACAATTTGTTAAAGCTCTATCAAAAGAAGGAGAGTGCTTTAAATTCCTAGGCAACAATTTTCCAGGACTGTCGGAGGCAAAGATAAAGGAAGGTGTTCTTGTAGGTTCAGATAATTGGTAACTTTCTAAAGACGAAGTGTTTGAAAGTTAAATGCTTTCGAGGGAAAAATAGGCCTGGACAGCTTTCAAGGAAGTCTTCACAAAATAACTTTAAGGACCCCAACTATAAATCTATCGTAAAAAACATGTTAATAAAATTCAAAGACTTGGATTGTTCAACGAGTTTGAAAGTACATTTTTTAAGTTCGCATTTGGACTACTTTCCCTTTTTGCAGTTAGTGATCTTGGTGCAATTAGTGAAGAACAGTGTTAAAGATTTCAAAATGATATCAAAGCTTAGATACCATGGTAGATGGAAAGTCAATATGATGGAGACTACTGTTGTATGCTACACAGAGAAGTCCCATGTACTGACTACAACAGACTAAGTGCCAAAACGAGCTTTCAGGTAAAGGGAAAAGAAAGCATTAAGGATATATGAATCCGGGATGTATTAAACAATAGTAACCATGAAATGTTCTAATTAATATAATTTCTAATTAATATATATTTAGCAGATCATTTCCAATTGTTTGATATATTAATTCATTCGTAAATAAAACACTTAAAAATATTTTGAAAAGACCTTCTCCCCAAAATATGTACAGTAGGCCTACTTGTCCATATATTCAAACCCATTTTGTAAAAAATGATTACGTGATTGAGAAAAATAGATATCATATTTAAAATCAGCACACAAAATTATATAAAATTCAGTAATCACATTGCAAACACTTTTCTATGACTGAAATTTTGCAGGCCTGTGCAATAAATTTATCTTAACTCCTTAGAAGTAGCCACTATTAATTAGCTCCGCTAAGCCAGTTATAAATAGTTAAATGGTAGTCATTTAAAGGCATCTGGCTAGAATATTTCCTGTAGCACTTTGCAGAAAAGTTCAGGCTATCTGAAGATACCAACCCTTCTGAAGAACGACACTCTAAGGAGAGTTCATTCGACTTCCTGCAAACAGTCTCCCCTCCATGAGATTTCAAGCATTCCGTTGCCATCATACTATTGCGGGAAGTTCGTCACGGAAGAAAAAATACCTAGAATTCTTAGAAAAGAAGTTTTAAATTAATAAATTGCTGATTTCCACACCACGCTAGGCGTACAGCAAAGGCGCCTTATCCTCCTTTTGCGATATTTGCAAGGCGAGGATTCCCCAGTAGGGATATGTTTCCTTGTTTAATTCAGTCAAAAGATGGGAAAAACCCATAGACATCCAAGACAGATAAAGGGAACAGTTAGGATTAATTGTGAAACCTATGCAAAACTAGTAGACAAATAATATTCTAAAAAATGGCGCGTGCCCGAACCATAGAAGCATGGTGTGACGAATCACCCTTCCACACTGAAGACAAATGTTGACTGAAGCACTTGGTCACTCAATGTACCCAAGGTCGGGAGGCAGGGGAGGGGGGCAGCGTTGATTAAAGAAATCATAGCTTCCTGAGAGGCAGATGTTCCAAACGAATGGTTTATCAAAATTCTTTAACAGTATAACTACACGTAACAGTCTTTAGAATGTGCAGGGAGTATACATTTTTGCAAGAAATTCCCTTTTGCTGGCATGATATTGCTAAAACATTCTCTCCGTTCTTCTTACAAATAATTGCATTCAAAAATATTTAGATCTCTGTGACTAAACTCAATTCATGTAATCAATAATTCACCATTTAAGTCATTCAAACAACTTTTAAAAAGATTTTTAAAACTGCCAACGATTGTTAAATGTAAACGTTGTTAAATATTCATAACAACAATTCAGTAGAAATTTTTTCACCACCTTATTTTCAGTAACTTGTATAAAAATAACACAATTTTAAAAATAATGGAACCTTTATATCTTTTTTATAATTATCTTGCCACTACCACAAAGTAACCAATTTCTTATCAGTACGATTTATTATTTATAATCAATTATCTAATGATTATTATCAGTGATAATAAAAACTCAAGCCATTTTCAGGAATGCGGAATCATTTTTCGAAAATTACGGTTGAGCTACTATATATATTCCCATATAACTTCAAAGCGAAGGTCATGAATAATCCGTATCACACACACACAAGAAAGAAATGATAATATCAAAAAATATTAATTCTTGTTTTCATAACATTCATAATACTTTCAAGGCAAAGTGTATCTACAGATCTGTCAAATTGTAACTTGTCATTATCTCTGTAATTAAAAAAAATGTCACATAACCGAATTCTTTGCTGGTCATATATGCTGGTAATGACTTAAGAGAGTGAAGTTTATAGTCTGAAAGGCTGAAGTCTGCGAAGGATCATTTGGTAGATGAAAGTGATGACACGTACTTTGGATAAAATTCATCCTCGTTTTTTTGCATCAAGAGATAATGCTTCAAGGTTATCGGTAAGCCAAGAAGCCACACACCATGCGGTAGATTCTTTGACATCGCCATAGACTCCCTCACCCGGCACCGACTTAGATGCTTAAGCGATCGGGGTCCTGAGGGATTTGCGCCTCCAGAGAATATCTTAAGAAACTCTGTACAAAACACTTCGATTTCTCTTTCTTTAGTTTCTCCCGCAATGGTCAGACTGAGGAACCTGTAAAAAAATTAATAGATTTAAATAATGCTGAGTTGAATAAAAAAAAATCCATTTACCGCTCTTGACAAAAAAAATTGCTTAGTAATATATATTTAAACAACATAATGGAATGTTTTAGGTATTATTTTCTTTCGTATAAAATGTCAACATAAAACTATATTATTGGACATTAGAGTAAACGACTTTTATTTAAATTTCAGATTTTGAAAACCACGTTTTTTTGAATAGGAGTGCGCTTACCCTTGTCTCATTCGCGTGGAAATTTTAATCATTTGATAGATGGCTCGAAAGTTACGTAACAGCGCCTTCCGAGGAGATATATTCGTATCAGCAAATTACAAAGCAGCGTAAAAATGGCGGTTAGGGCATTTCAATGAAGGAATTTATAATATATTAAATTTGAAAGGATAAAATGTCTAATTCAATGTTAGAATTGAAATATGACCTCGAAACCTAAGACTGTTCGAGCGGAGGTAAATATCAAGAAATTCAAATCTCTGTTCCTAAAGAAAATCCGCCGACACAAAGATCCATTGCATCGAAGCTAGGAATGTCTTCTGGCACTGTAAGTAAAATCATTCATAATGATTTGAAGATAAAAATGATGTTTAAACCTAAAGTTCATCTGATTTTGCCAAAGCATATTGCTGAAAGAAAAACAAACTGTAGAAAGATATATGAAAAGCACTTAGCTGATGAAAAATGGAAATCTGTGGCAACACTCAATGAGGCATTTGTGTATTTATGTGACTGTAATAATAAAATATGTCTTTTCTATTGCTCAACTGACGGGACTGACATGCGAAATGGCTTCGTCAGTGTATAGAAAAGTTCCAAAACGGATTTATGAAAGATGCAGAATTTTGTTACAACGGCAAATTAAAAATCATAAACGTTACAAATAAAGCCAAAATTAATTCCTTCTACTATAAGCATTAGAAAAACTTTAGAACCAATTTTTCAGAAGAAATTCCAGCCTTATATGGAAATAATAATGATAAATTTGAGCTTCATATAGACAAAGCCTCTAGTCACATGTCTAAATCAACTGTCGCTTATTTAGCGAAAAAAATAATCAGAAACAGGAATAAAGTGTATCCCATTTAATGAAATAACTGTAAAACCATGTGTCGCTTTTCCATTGCTATTTTGCTCTTTCAGTTTAATAAAACGAGCCTTAGGAAAACGGTATCCAAGAACACTGTATGGACTTTGGAACACGGTCCAAGAAAAATGGGGGAAAATTGACATGAAAGTACTAAGAAAAATTTTACTTTCGAAGGAAATTCGAGCTAGAGCTATTGTCAAGAACCATGGCTATCAGATAGAATCAAATCGCTTCAAAAAATACGGCATTTATACATAAAACTTAACTATCGAAATCGTTTCCAAAAAGTGCGAACGACTTTCTGTATACATAATATGTTTATATATATATATATATATATATATATATATATATATATATATGTGTGTGTGTGTGTGTGTGTATACAAAATATACATATATAATATATACACTGGTGAGATTTGAAAATATCCATTGCAGAAGTTAAGATAAACTTTTATTTTATTGTGATTATGAAATTTATGGATTTTTAAAAGAGCATATAAAAATTTGCTTATTTATTTTTTCTATTCTTTTACCGTTTCGCCAATTTTAAGAAAAATATAACTACTATGAAATATTCCGGAGATTTTGTCGATGAAAGAATGTGCGTTGAGGTTTAAAAAAAATTGCACAACACTGCTCCAATCAATCCTTCAAGATATCAAAATATTTTTAAAAATTTTAGAAAACTTTAGTATTTTTCTTCTATTTCAATTTTATACTCAACATAATTTAGTTAAATTATTTTATGGAGAAATTTTGAAATACACGAAAAAAATTAAATTTACGAAAAAAAACTCTTAAAACAGTCCGACATCATTTTCACATTGAAAAACAATTTTTCTGTTTTAACCTAAATTATAGAGTTTTGGAGTTTTTTAAGCAGTGGGTGGAAAATATCTTTAAACAGAGAAAAATAACGACACAAAACTTTCATTCCGAAATATTAGTTCATTAGATATAATAAGGCATAAGAAATCAATGAAATTATTTTTAAAGAAAGATTGGCCTTCGTTGCCATGGAAGATATACAGATATAAAATTTTTCATGCATTCTATCACAAAAATACTGGGTTGCACCCGCGCTTTTTATGTTCATCTGGCCTGACAGAATCCGCTTAGCGCGTTTCTACTACAATGATATACAAACAATAAGAAAGAATGAAACTTTGGGCCTAGGGTTTATGCGGAATCCCGCCTTACTTGGATTAAATAAAGGGAATAAATCAACTTCCACATTACCTCTTTGGTGATGTGGAAAAAACTGGGTTTCAAAGGAAAAATAAAAAGTAAAGGCAAACGTAAATTATAAAACTTATTTTTAATTAGACGGTGTATCAAACAAATGTAATTAAATTTAACGAAACAGTATATAACAAATATAATTAAACATTAAACTTATTCAAAGCAAACGAGCGAATCACGCAACACTATGTTATGAATTCTCAATAAAATCAGATGTTTAATCAGACGAAGGTCAGCAGGCTCAAATTTTCTTACTTTCTTATTTCTTGTATATCATTTCAGTAGAAACGCGCTAAGGGTATTCTGTCTGGACATATGAACATGAAGAGCGGGGAATGGAGCCAGTATTTTTTATTGGAATGCATGAAAAAATTTATATCTACATATATCAACCCGGGCAACGCCGGGTAATAATGCTAGTATATATATATATAATATATATATATATATATATATATATATATATATATATATATATATATATATATATATATATATATATATATATATATATATATATATATATATATATATATATATATATATATATATATATACATATATATATATATATATATATATATATATATATATATATATGAACTTAAAAACAGAAAGTGTGAGCTATAAATACACTAACCTGGAAATCTCCGAAACTGTGATTAAGGGTTCCGGTATCGTCTTGAACAGCAGTTTTAGGCTTTGTATGTGGCTTCGGCTTTTGGAGTACGGCATTCTCTTCTGCTTAAGTAACACGGCAATCAGTGTCATAAGGACGTAGTATAGTCGCCTCTGTTTCTCATAGGTTCCGTAAGCTAAGTTGATCGTTTCGTAATTCCACTTCACGTCCTCGAAGAATAATGGGAGAAGTTTCTTCCTAAAAGAAAAACACGTTATTAATCACAGAACGAACCCTAAATGTCCTTTGGTACAGGTGACTGCACAAATATCCATGGGTAAGGTCCTCTGGCAAAAAATTTCTTTTTTAGGGTAAGTTCATTTCCCAGTTTTGACAATATCATTAAAAAGGGCTATTTTGAATTTATTCTTTTGTCCTACACATTGATGAATTTAAAGAACACGTTTTATTTATTTGTTTAACGATATTTTATTTTTTATTTATTTGTTTAACGATATTGATTTACGTTCTATTTATTTGTTTAACGATAATGTCTTCTTAGAAAATGACTGCAATGCTGAATGGGGATGTTTTTTCACTTTCATAACTTTTATTAAAACTTTATTTCAATTCTCTGTGTAACGTTCACGGAGTTACTACCGATATATGAAAGTACCAACAGATAGCAAGATGAATTTTTCCCTTATATTTTAATTGAGAAATTCCCTATTGTTGTATTGACAAAAAACTGTAACTTTGAAATGGAGGACATAGTTCAACGGTGATTCTTTTTCATTTCCAGTGAATCCTACCCCTCTTAACTTTCCTAAAATACCTTCATATGCTGATTTCACGTGAACCACCTTTTGGCGAAATATCATTATTAATAACGTCTGAAAACACTGTCACACAATGCGTTACGTAAGAAACTTTTTATTCACTTATAATTTTCAGATAAAATTTCTATAAATTATAGAATTAGCTTTTGGACGTAATATCATTTTTTGCAATGAATTAAATTATAGACATATAATGCACAAAAACAGAAACTTAAAGTAACTCACATTTTTTAGATTATCAGTCCAGTGTATGAAATATTTTGAAATTTATACAAACTATAAAATCTGCGTTTGGTAACAATAACGTTTTTAGAAAAGTTAAAAAAAAATATTACATAATGCGTTAAGTAACAATTCTTTTAATTCACCTATTTTTTTCAGATAACCAGTTCAATGGAAGAACTATTCGAAATGTATACAAATGCCAAAGTTTTGTTTTAGGCTTAATATCAATATTAGTAATGCATAAAAACACAGACATGTAATCTGCAACACTAGAACCTTACATTAACTCATTTTTGTGAGATTATCACTCAAATGGATGAAATAATTCAAAATTCATACTAACTATTTATACAGCTTTTCGATGCAGTATCATTATTAGTAAGGTTTTAGAATACAAACATATAACGCGTAACGATTTAAACTTAAATCACATGCTTTTTTTTTTTGATTGATCAATACAGAGAAACAGATATTTTTAATTTATCCGAACGTTTCTATTTTATACACATTTTCCAAAGAAGCATTTAAAATGCCTTAAATTAGTGAGTTGACTCCCAAAGAAACGTGAAAGAAAATCTAAAAGATAAAATAATTAATAATTCTCCGAAATGCAGCTAAAGTAGCTATTCCATGCCTCGCTATTTCTGTAGACTCTATTACGTTTACATGCAGTACAATAGCAATCAAAAGTAATTGTATAAAATATTTAATAGGAAATTAGTTTAATGTTTGAAAACATGACACCATTTTATTTCACCACTTATTCATAATTTAAAGGAGCAGTAAAGAAATAATACATTTGGCTTTAGTACTTATTATGTTAATATAATACGATAAAAACTATCTATGTTTCATCTTCATATATTTTTCAAAGATTTAAAATATACGATAAATCACGATTTTCTTTAAATTGAATAAATTACCCTTACAAGTTTGCAAAATAACACAAGGTGGAAATATTCCATAAATATTTCACTTAAAAATTATTATGTACATTCATGACATTAGAGTGACTAACAAAAGTTACCAAAATATTTTATTTATATCCCCTTGTTTAGAGTTATTCCCTAGAAGTGCAAATGTGCTCAGTGTCAGGTTTGATGACATTGACTAAATTTTATAATATTGACTAACAGAGAGGAATTTAATGCTGTATATTATTAGCTTCAAAATGCTATTCTAGAATATCTTACATGTGAAAAAAATTAGAAAATTTTAAAAATACTTAAAAATATAAAATAATTTTGATCGGCACAAATTTATATGTATTCTTTGATATCGTTTAGAAAATAGATTTATAGCTAAATAAAATTTTCTTTGTGTGTAATAAAATGTTCTTGCAGAAAATACAAATTTTTTTTTCCTGTCATACTAAATATATTATTTCATTATGATTGAAACGTAGCTATAATTTTTTTTCGTCCTGACTTTCCTCTTTAGTATTTTGTCAAATCATTGTATAATCCAGCAATCATAACGGTATTTAAGAAAGAAAAGGAAAAAAATGCACACTCACGTGAGAACTGTAAAACGAGAGACTAAATGAGCTTGCATAACATCAGCATCTATTTTAAACCGGGCACCATATCGGAAAAGTCTTTGAGTGGCCTCCAAATCCCGGAGCAGGTGCGGATGCGGAAATACGTCTACAGAAAACGATTGTTCGTAAGGAAGCTCCGGTAAAACTTGCAAATCAGAGTTCATCCTTAAAGCTGACAACATTCTTAGCTTGCGTAATGTATACTCCTCAAGCATTTCTCTCACTACATCATTCGCTGTGCACGGAAAAATTTCAAACACACTGAATATCACTTCAAAGTAAACGTTAAAAAGATCTTCATGGTGCAGAAAGGAACTGAAATCTTCAACAGACCGAAGAATGAGGTCTGCCTGGTCTTTGCATCTGTTCACCACGGTGTCCCCTGCACGAGTTCTAAAATATTCTATCAAAATCTTACTAAACTTTTTTTTGCTAATCGACGTATATTGCGGATCACAAGAAATCCAAGGTTCTGAGCGCTCCTCTTCAATGTTTGCGGTCATATCTTGAGAAGACATTTTCACCACTTTGGCTACCGACGACTTATGCTCGCACTAACGTACTGAACACTGGGCACTCCACTCGACACTGACAAGCCTGTACTAGATCAAGTAACCCTAATGTCGAGGGGCGGGTTTGTCAGACTGTAGCCATCATCCAGGAAAGGCTTCACTGGATCAGGATTGGCCCCTTGCACTCCATTGTTAGGGTTGCCGGATTTTGTTCATTATCGATAAAAAAATGAAAATGAATGGAAATTTTTGAACGCCATAGAACTAAGAACATAGGTTTTTACACAAAATTTAGCCCCTGGACCACAACATACGATGATTTAAATTTACTTTTTTATGGGAATTTTGCTAAACTAAAAATCATATCAAATTCTTATTCCTTATGTGAAGAAATTTAAATTGTTTGCTTCTGCATGATCGTCATTGGGAGTATTTTAAACATATCCCGATTGAGGAAACATTAGGAATATGAATTGTTTAATGCTGATTTGTAATATTCTAGATATTAATTTCTGATCTGCAAAAAAGTTACGTTCCTTGTATAGAAAATCTTTTACCTTAAGTTATAAAAAAGCATCGGAATAGCTTTGGCACTCGTGGTAGACATAATCGGTTTAAGAACAGCTGATAACTTTTATTCGCTCTATAGTGAACATGGATTCACATTCATTGGCTTTCATTAGACAATGTTAGCACATTCGTGATTTTAAACGGAGATTAAAAAAAGAAGGATAAGATGTAGTTCTAATGACTAAAGCTATGTGAGTCCACCCCTACTCTGGAATATATTCGAGGATTGTTTTGACGAAAGATCCTTTCTTATTCAGACATTTTCATTCTATAAAAAAGCAAAAAGATAATTATTAACTCTAAAACTAGAATTTTTTTCTCTTTAAATGCATTCAAAGAAACTCACATTTCATGCCCTCCACAATTATATTTTCTACTCATTGTGCAGTATGTAATGGAATTTTGTAGCTACAATTATAAGCAACTAAAAAATATTTCATCTTCATTACTTCTAACTTTCGTATACATTTGGCAGAAAATTAGGTTCTACAATCAGCGAAATAACAGGGAGCAATATTACTGAATAACAATATTACAGAATTATAAAAATCATTTGCAGATCTTAAGAATTGTCAATGTACATTGTCTAAAACTTCTTTCGTGTGCTCTTTTCTTTCTTCTATTTAAATAATGACAGGTCATTGCCATTAGGACATTCTGTGTACCTAACAGAATCTTACGAGAATTTAGCTTTGATTCTCACAAATTTGAAATATAAAGAACATGGATGGATGATATGCGGTGATCTAAAAGTGATTTCCATGCTTCTTAGACAACAAGTAGGAAACACTAAGTAACCTTTCTTCTTGTGCGAATTTGTCAGTCGGGAGAGTATCAAAAAGATGTATAAAAAAGAATCATTGGATCCGAAAGGAGTGGCTGCAAAGTAAAGCATTAACATCTGGAAAAAAATTTTAGTAAAGGAAAGTTGGATTGATCCCAGGAAACTCCTGTTGCCTCCACTTCACATCAACCTTGGCATGGTGAAACAATTTGTTAAAGCTCTATCAAAAGAAGGAGAGTGCTTTAAATTCCTAGGCAACAATTTTCCAGGACTGTCGGAAGCAAAGATAAAGGAAGGTGTTCTTGTAGGTTCAGATATTTGGTAACTTTCTAAAGACGAAGTGTTTGAAAGTTAAATGCTTTCGAGGGAAAAATAGGCCTGGACAGCTTTCAAGGAAGTCTTCACAAAATTCCTCGGGAACTTTAAGGACCCCAACTATAAATCTATCGTAAAAAACGTGTTAGTAAAATTCAAAGACTTGGATTGTTCAACGAGTTTGAAAGTACATTTTTTAAGTTCGCATTTGGACTACTTTCTCTTTTTGCAGTTAGTGATCTTGGTGCAATTAGTAAAGAACAGTGTTAAAGATTTCAAAATGATATCAAAGCTTAGATACCAAGGTAGATGGAAAGTCAATATGATGGAGACTACTGTTGTATGCTACACAGAGAAGTCCCATGTACTGACTACAACAGACTAAGTGCCAAAACGAGCTTTCAGGTAAGGGAAAAGAAAGCATTAAGAATATATGAATCCGGGATGTATTAAACAATGGTAACCATGAAATGTTCTGATTAATATAATTTCTAATTAATATATATTTAGCAGATCATTTCCAATTGTTTGATATATTAATTCATTCGTAAATAAAACACTGAAAAATATTTTGAAAAGACCTTCTTCTCCCCAGAATATGTACAGTAGGCCTTCTTGTCCATATATTCAAACCCATTTTGTAAAAAATGATTACGTGATTGAGAAAATTGGATGTCATATTTGAAATCAGCAGACAAAATTATATAAAATTCAGTAATTACATTGCAAACACTTTTCTATGACTTAAATTTTGCAAGCCTGTTTAATCAATTTACCTTAACTCCTTAGAAGCAGCCACTATTAATTAGCTCTGCTAAGCCAGTTATAAATAGTTTAATGGTAGTCATTTAAACCAGTTCAAGGTAAATTTTTTTACCTTTTTCTTTTAAATTCCGCCAATATTAAAAATAAGCCAATTGTAGTGCTTACAACGGAAAAGTACCAAATTAAATATTTGGTTCCAATTAAATTATGTAAAATTTAGTTTAGTGTTTCTGCTTAATATCTTAAAATACTTTATTTATCAAAATATACAGGGTATGGAAGAGGGGGGGATCGCGAGAGACATGAAATCCATCGAAGGGTGTCGCGACTCGAAAAACGTTGGGAAACACTGTTCTAAACCATAAAGTATCTTCTACCCCGCACCTGATTTTAGTTAGATTTGGCAGAGGACGGCCGGGCGTCGTAGTGGCTTGGCCCACCGGCATTCTTTTGGTGCTTTCACCTCCAGGTTGTCGGTTCGATTCCCACTTGTCCTAGGACAAGGCTGAGGTTTGCTAGCTCTGTCGGCTCACCTATATGGTGGTCCTATAATAGAGTCGCCAACAAATTCCTGGTGTAGGTGGGCGAATGTTGTAATAAACAAAGTATATGCCACGTTGGGAACAAAAGATTTGGCATATAATATCAAAGATCATTTATGATTTATAAAACTCGCCTCTCTACTGGATATCTTTCAATTTATAAAAGAGTTAAACCTTAGTCTTCAATGACCATGTCATTTAAGCTAACTAATAGCTTGTATTACTGGTTGTGGTCTCATTCATCTATGTATATAAATAAAACAGTTCCGTAACTGACTGACTCACTGACTGACTGACATACAACGTACAGACCAAACCGCTGGACCTAAAAAGCTGAAATTTTGCATGGCGATTCTTCTTATAGTCAAGGGATGCACTAAGAAAAATTTTTGAAAAAATTTTCTTAGATTTTTTTAAATTAAATTTTTAAGCTGTATTGTAACTTTTTTTAATTTTGTATTTAAAATAATAAGTTTAGGGTTATAAAATTTATATCGCGAGAAAGATCATGAACATTTCTTTAAAATGAAATCTTTTTCGAATCTTTACCTCCATTTTTTGATTTTTGGTGAGTTTTTAAAGATTAATTTTTGAATTTAATTTATTAAAAGATGATCACGTGATTTGTTTTTCTGGTACTTTAAATAAATTTATCGTCATATGCATAACAACGAAACAGACAAAAAAAAATTTTTTTCTTGCTAATGCGGCAGACGATTGGACATTAAACTCCAAAAAAATATTAAAATACAGTAAAAGATATGTTCCTCAAACAAGAAGAAGAATTTATTTCGAAAAGAAGAATTTATTTCGAAAGGGCTTGAAATGCTAATCACTGTTTCAAATGATTGTGTTAACCCTTTTTATTATATCAATACTCAAATAATAGTTTTTTAATTGATTCTGATATATTTCAATTGGTATCTCTCCCTGTACTATATTGACTGTATACTATATTCTTTAGTATGTCCTTTTCTTCTACATTATTTTGCCTATAAAAATATCTCTTACGATTTTTTTATAAATTTTTTTTTACATCAATTGTATACATTGATCGTCGTATTTATTATAAATATATGTATATATATATTAATTTTTTTTGGCATTAATTGCATACATTGACCGTTGTATTTAATTTGAATGTACTCCATAGTGAAGTGCGGGTTTTCAGCTAGTCATTTAATAAGAGTAGTTAGGAATTTGTGGAATTGAAATATATGTAAGAGATTTGTAGCTCATACTCAGTTGGAGATGGAGTCCTATGCTGCAAAACTGCTGGAAACCTCTGATCTAGAGTAATGAAAAATATGAAATGAAGTCAGAAATTGACATGCGAAGGGGATTAAATTGTAAATTAAACTAGCATACCAAGCCTTACCCATGTTAAAAATGTCATCATAAACCTTTAGCTAAATAACTTTCATTGACAAAGATAAGTACAGATATACATGTTTATATAACATACATATATCTGTATCTATGTTAATATATTTTATTTATGCAAAATAAACCCGATTCTCTTTTTGCACGGGGGATACGTTCCAGAGACTTCCGTGCAAAAAAAAGTGTAAATAAATATACGTTGAACACATAAAAATTGGAGATAAGTTCCATCTAAATAGACTTAATAAGAAAATGTTAATTTTCATATGAAATTTGGACTCGATCGACTGGACTTGAATAAATATGTCAGAGTAAATCCACAAATCTTTTTCTTATTATGTTTATACGGGCTATTTTTTAAATTGAAAAGGTAAGGCAGTCGCAAATAGTTAAAAATAAATTGAATTTATTTCTTATTAATACATGCATGCATATAACATAATCATTCAGTCGTTCAGTGTCGCTACTGGACAATAAACGTGCCCGTTTACTGTTGTTTTTCGGTGGCGAAAAATCCCTCTCGTCACTGGAAATATTGCATGGCGATCTATCTACAAGTGTATCTTCCATAATATTAACATCATGTGTTTCTTTCGTTTCACTGGTTTGAATACGAATTCGGTTGCCAGACGGTGTGATTTTATTTTTGTGAATTCTTTATATGATTCTTCATAACGTGACATTGTCATTTTTAACAGTTCAGCAGACGCGCCAATTTTTGGAACACCAGCAGGCGCGCCTGGCACAAAGTGCAACGTCTCTTTCAACCTTGATTATTCCTTTTGTAATAAACTTTTAAATTATTGAAACTAATAATGCGTTTTATGACAAGATATAAAATTTGGTAATATTGAGATATATTCATAATTAAAGGCCAAAGAATGCAGATACAATCGCCTTATTTCAAAACTCTCCGGTTTATTGAATCTGCGGACAACTTACGTATTTGTTCCTAGTATGCAGGGCCTTTTTATCGCATGGGCAAATCGGGACTTTGCCCAGGGCCCTCTGATACTAGGGGGCCCCAAAACCCCCTTGGTGTATGCCCCTAGTACTTCTAATAGTATGTAGAGCCCATGGATAGTTCTTATTTTTATAAATGTTCGTAATGGGGGTCCCCCAAATAGCATCTGCACAGGGGCCCCCAGCGTTCATAATCGGGCCCTGCTAGTATGTCCAAACACCTGAAAAACAATGCCATTGTCCATCTTCGTGATATGCGGGAAACCGTGTAATAGCTGCACATTGGATCGACTACATCAACTCGTGCTTTTGTCGTATTTTAATCCAGTATAATCGCTGGTTTACCACGATCAAATCACGACTAATAATGGATAGAAAGGAATACAAGGGTCGGAAAATCAGACCTGCATTAGGAAGGGTGTATCTATAAATAGAAACTGCTTATAACATTCAAACCTTACATGTAAAAACAAACCATTCAAAATTACGAAACCGCTGCACTTTGTACACGGGCGCGCCCGCTGAAGGGTTAAATCACGTTGGAATTGTACAGCTCGTTCGACACTGAAATCAATTGTAAGAAAATTATTTCCAAGTTTATTGGCTAGTTGTTTGCCTTCTAGACTTGTACTTGTAGATAATGGAACCACTCCTTCATCATCACTGCTGTAAACTCACGTGGAATCACCTACATTCTCTGAAATACTGTCTGATAACAGTGCACTCAGTATTTATTTTTTATTCATTTTAGATTTTTAAACCGTGTTAAAGTTAATGAAAAACAGTGTAAAAAAATAATCGGTTCTCTTTCTTTGACCGTGTTATTTCAAAACCGTGCAAAAAGAGAATCTGGTGTACTCAGGTATTTTTAAAACCATCTTGTAACATCGAGACAAAAATATAACACAAATTTACTCTGTGTATAATGATCCTGTAGAAGCGGTGGATGTTATAATTCACCGTGGTGTGCGGTAGAGAGACGGTAAATAATAAAACTCTTATAACAACTCCAGAGGCAAAAAAATAAATAAAAACTTGAGGAACACTAAGGTGGCGTAAAAGAAAAACTGTCTGTGTGTCCATTGATAATTATCAAAAGACTATAAATGTTCCAAGATAGATGGTGACGTTATTTTATGGTCCACAATAAAACTTTCAGATAGTGGTCAAAGTGGTATCCCAAACGAAAATTATGGTGGGGAAGTACCTGGTAGTCTGTGAACATGAGCAGTGAAATAAGGGACCAATTGGGGCAGAAACTGCTAAGAAAAAGGCAGCCCATTATCCAGTGAGAGAAAAGGAGGAAGTTCCTGTAGTCTGACATGATGATGGTGAGTATGACCTGATGTGGGCACCTGTCAACGAAATCCTTCATAGCCGTCTTCTTCATCAGTCGTAAGTGCCTCCCTAAAGATCCTAGAAATAATTGCTTTGACTGAATATTTTGTCTCTGCTTCTGATTCCTCATGTATTAAGGGATAATATGAAGGGGAACCTTATTCTATTATTAATTTCACTTTAAAAGAATTTTTAGTATTGTCGAATAAATGTATGAAAAAAGCCAATTCTCTATGTTTCCTTGCTTGCCCCAACACATGCACTCATCCATTTATTAAGATTCTAGTACAACTTATAGATCCTATAACTGATTTTAACTTTTATGCAGTAACACTTAATTCTACATTCAAATACTGAAATGCAAAATAAATATTCATTATGTATTAAAAGGGTTACATATATTTAGTTAACATTTAACAAGGATACTTCACGTTCCGATAGAAAAATTACAAAAAAAGGCTTACTTTAGAGTGGTTTACAACGGTGTAACGCACTGGATTAGACTTCAGCGTTCATTTTTTCCCCATATATTGGGCTATTTCGAGCAATTTTAATTTCTTTAAAAGTAGCCAGCCCAAAACTAAACAAAACTTTAAATTTATTCCCCTGAAAACAAAATTAATATAAAAATATTAAAGTACAAATTGAAAACACGAGACAATATAACTTTTTGAAAAGTTTGCAAATAAAAGTCTGAATAAGATTTAAAATGAAACGTTCCATGCATAAACATTTAATTCTTGGTGTTATAATCATTTCATCGGAATATACCTATGCAAGGCATAAATGGACGCTCGCAACCATTTGTTGAGAGATGGCAAGGCGGGATCAAATTAAAAACCTTGTATTTCATCTAATGCAGCCATACTCAAACTTTTTTTTTCTATCTGGCTACATGCATATGTACACTATACCTCATAACATAATAGCAGAGCCTGACTAAGGCAGGGGCATACGGGGCAGTTGCCCCGGGCCCCCACATTAGAGGGGGGGGGGCCCAAATCGAATAGAAAGTTTATTTTACGTATTCTTCTTTAATGAACTTTTTTTAGATGTGCTATATCCCTTTTAATGGTGGACATAGAATTGTCAGAAAATCAATAAAATGGATAGAACGATATTTCGTCTGACCATTGGAGGGGGGGGGACTATTATAGCTACTTTAGGTTCTAGTCAATTTTCTTGTTATATATCTATAATGAGGTGAAAAATTTAAATGCCTCCATAAAGTTCGGTTCTTCATTACTGAAGTAGGGAAGCAGAGGGGGGCCCCCAAAGAAGTTTTTGCCCCGGGCCCCAATTAGGCTAAGTCGGGCCCTGCATAATAGTGTAAAAAATAAAAATCTAAATCTAAATGTATTCAAACGTTTATTTAAACATGAGTGTGATTTTTGATGCTGAGACAAACTTTTGACTATTCTGGAGAAATCACGTTTGTGCTAGCTGCATGTTTTTTACTCTCAATGCGTCATCAAGGTAAGAATCATTCAGCCTGTTTCTATGTACGCTTTTCGCATATTTCGTTTCGGAATTGGACGATTCACGTAGATACGTTGATTATTAGAAACAAGTTATTAGAAATGAGGTTCATTTTTTACAAACATTGTGCTATTTCGAGCAATTTAATTTCTTTAAAAGTAGCCAGCCCAAAACTAAACAACACTTTAAATTTATTCCCCTGAAAACAAAATTAATATAAAAATGTTAAAGCACAAATTGAAAACACGAGACTATATAACTTTTTGAAAAGTTTGCAAATTAAAGTCTGAATAAGATTTAAAATGAAACGTTCCATGCATAAACATTTAATTTTTAGTGTTATAATCCTTTCATCGGAATATACCTATGCAAGGCATAAATGGGCTGGACACGTTTTGTTGGACTCTGAAGGATATCAGTGATTTCGCGTATATGCCATTGTCGTGAACCCTCACTTTCACCGGTTCACCTAGATCCTTTTTCTAGATGGCATGGGGATAATGAGGTAGTGCAAAAACGAGTCGTCACTGTACAAGACAAACATAAATTTATTTCCAACTTTACAACTTTGTACAGTTTTAGACTTAATATAAAAAATTACAGAAAACACTGAGCACGAGGTGGGCAAGCCTACAACATCTTACCAGACCTCTCTCTTAGTATTACACTCGACTTAGTTTCAGACTAATTAATGTACCGGAGGCGAGACGAGCCTGCTATATCTAGCCAGGTCTCCTGACACTCTCAGAGACGCTTTCGCTGTCCCTATTCCCATCTCAGAATAATTAACTTACCAGAGGTGAGACGAGCCAGCAATATCTCGCCAGACCTCAAATCCCTACTAGAGACGCGACCCTTCTTACTTTATTCTGATCACAGAATAATTAACTAACCAGAGGCGAGACGAGCCTGCAATATCTTGCCAGACCTCTGATCCCTACTAGAGCCGCGACCCTTCTGTCTCTTTCTTACTCACAGCCCGACGATCCCCACCACCCCCTTTCACCCACGCAGCCAATCCTCTGATTGGTAGAGGGGGGGGGAAATCATGGAGTACAACATTTTCGCTTTAACCAGCGCTCCTAGTCAAACATTACACTACAGCCACGGAACCATGGCCCTTTACACAAATAAACCTGGCAGTAAAAGCAAACTTATTTACTCCATCATACCTATAAAAGTCTCGGATTGAGTAAGTAAATACGTAATTGGATTTCAATCCACTGTTTTTTTAATTTTCGAAAACTTTAAAGAAAAGCTTTTTATCTTTTTTTTCATGAAACGCATTTAAGGCTGCTGTGTGCTAACCCTATTGGATTCGCTCACCTAAATGTTAACCTATGGAGAAAATGTGTCTACTACTGACAGCTACATAAATGCCGATAATCTAATAAAAATGGTATTTGCAGATAGCCTAAACTTTTCTGTACCTTGCAACAAGGTTCATTTTATAAATTTCGGCCACCGAAGGAATTAATGAGAGTTTAAAACACACTACACCAGATTTTCCCCCGAATAATTTAAATTTTAAAATATTATTTGAATTATTAAAAAAAATGAAAAATGCCTCAAGATGTAAAATTTCTTTCTCTATTACATAGTACAATTTAAAAAAAAAATCTTTCAATCCAAGCCGTTAATCCTTGGACACATTTTCGTCACAGGTTAACATTGAGGTGAGCGAATCCATTAGGGTTAGTACAAAGCAGCCTTAAGCAGATCGGTGCAGGTGTTGTTAGGGATACATTGAAGCTTTGCTTTAATTTTGCGTGAAATACGCGTTCCGTGCAGTTTTCGTTTATAAAAGTGTCGTGATACATACTGTCAAAAAACTTTCCCGCTCAGTACCACGAATTTTTATTTGTTCAGCTCATGACAAACTTTGAACTCTGTCTGGGTTATCATTTCACCGAATCATGTGACTGCAGGATTCATTCTGAACTTCTGCGGTGAGGAAAAATCCACTCATTCCTTGAATACATCAATTCTACTATACTGAATGACAACATTTAATATTCACCTTCTTTTTATCACGATATGCAGGCGTGTTTCCTTTTACAGAAGTTTTACATGCGCTCGCAACCATTTGTTGAAAGATGGCAAGGCGGGATCAAATTAAAAACCTTGTATTTCATCTAATGCAGCTATAATCAAACTTTTTTTTTCTATCCGACTACATTCATATGTACACTATACCTCATAACATAATAGTGTAAAAAATAAAGCTCAAAACCTAAATGTATTCAAGCGTTTATTTAAACATGAGTGTGATTTTTGATGGTGAGACAAACTTTTGACTATTCTGGACAAATCACGTTTGTGCTTGCTGCATGCTACTCTCAATGCGTCATCAAGGTAAGAATCAGTCAGCCTGTTTCTATATGTACGCTTTTCGCATATTTCGTTTCGGAATTGGATGATTCACATAGATACGTTAATGAGAAATACGTCTGCAGCAGGTGGGAAATTTTTGGTATTTTTCTGACACTTATTTTTAAAATTAAGTTTACATCAGCACCTGCTTGATAATCAGAGTGTTTCGGGCCGCACATGAAAGCTTCTTTGGGTCGCAGTTTGAGTATCCCTGATCAAGTGGCTTAGTCGAATAATCGTTATCTGATGTCAGTGAGACTTCCTCAAACTACAGATCGCAATAGCTTCGGTTTTTCTCTCCTTTCGTGGTAGCTACTTTCTCATGTTTACCATTCTGAAAATTCAACATGTATCTCTAAAAATAATATTTGATACATAAGATGATTAAGTGACTCCGGAAGAAAAAGTATTAACTACTTGTCCAATACTCTCCATGAAAACCTTTGACTACATTTGGGACATCAGATCTGTTTTCGTAAGGATATCAGAAGGTAAGAATGTTCGCGAAGTTGTGATTGAATCTTTCGTTTGTTTTCCTTTATTGATTTTTTTTTTGTCTCTTAACTAACCGTCACACAAAAAGCATGTTACATATAAAAATTACTGCAAATTTCTTGAATTTCTTTCAAAGCATTCAGCATTTAAGGCTGCTATGTACTAAGAAAAAAAATTGCATTTCTCTTTTCCTCTTCTTGCAGACTCTTGTGGTGGGAGAAGTCCAGTTGACAGTTTGAGAATTCCACCCCCCTTAGGATTGACATTTTGAGGGGTTGTAATGGCTCTCTCTCTCTAGGGGGGTTAAGCGCTGCCCCCAAATTTTTTATTTAAAATATATTTTTGTCAACTATTTACAGGTACATAAATGCTGATAATCAAATAAAATTGATATTGTCAGATAGCCTGAACTTTTCTGCAAAGCGCTAAAGGATTCATTTTATAAATTTCGTCCACCGAAGGAATTTGTGAGCGTTTAAAACATACTATACCAGATTTTTCCCCGAATAATTTAAATTTTAAAATATTGCTTGCATTTAAAAAAAACAAAAAATGTACACAAATGTAAAATTTCTTTCTCTATGGCGGAGTACAATTTTTTCTAAAAAATCTTTGAATCCAAGTCGGCAATCCGTGGACAAATTTTCTCCATAGGTTAACATTGAGGTCAGAGAATCCAATGAAGTTAGTACATAGCAGCCTTAAACCTTGTTTAGCTTTTGATACATCTATCAAACCAATAGCTCTGCTTTTGCCCTAAAGAAAAGTTTAGAAATAATTTTTCTTCCAGATTTATAAATATTGGCTTATTTGGTGCAATCGTTATAAGTGAGTTTTCTTAAATCAAAGAAAATATCACAACAGCTTGGGATTTTTGAGGAAAGCTCTCCTCTTGTGGTGACTACCTTCCGTCTAGTGTCTCTACAGATCTGAGAATTAAGCATGAATCTCTAAAAGCAATATTTAAACCATAAGACGATTAAGTCACTCTGGAAGAGAAAGTATTAACTAGTCTCCATGAAAGCCTTTGACTAGTTTTTGGACATCAGATCTGTTTTCGTAAGGCTATCAGTATGTAAGGATATTCGCAAAGATTTTGGTTGAATCTTTGCGAATTTTTTTTTTCTCTCAACTTGTCTTTACACAAAAAGCATGTTACGTATAAAAATTGGTTAATTTTTTAAAAATTTTGTTTTAAAATAGTCAGAATTTAAAGTATGTTTTGTTTTTGGAATAACTACCAAATTAATAGCTCTGCATCAATTTTGCACCAATGAAAGGTTTCGAAATAATTTGTCTTCAAGATTAAAAAATATTGGCTTATTTGGTTCAATCATTAGCAGTGAGTCTAATCAAACCAAAGAAAATCGCTTTCCATCATTGCATCGTGTTCTTTTAGAAGAATTCTTTACTTTTTCTACTTTCAAAGTAGCCGAAGTTTGCTTTCCATTTCTTTTTGTTCCTTGCTTCAAATTTTGTTGAAGTAGAGGACATTTTTGTCTATATTTCATAGTGGAAGAACTGCGCTTAACTTTTTGCTGGACGAGGGCTTATTAGACCAAAATCTGCAGTTTAAAACAGATTCCGAAAAGCTAGAAACATTTCTACAAATAGTGTGAGACAAATCCACAAACTCAGGTATCAAATACGAATAGCATTTCACCGGAATAGAAAAACTGCAAATTATATGTAAATAGAAATACATTTTAGGGCTAATTTTTCAGTTTTAAAGGAGTTTGTTGATTTTTTTCTGACTTAAGGGGAGTCATCACATTTAAAGCTTCAAAAAATCGAGTCGTATTTTTTTAATTTTTAGAATATTTGAACATTTCCGAATCACTTAACACAAATCGAGTTAAACTATTCCAATTAGAACATTCAAAAGTATGACTTGAAAGAAGTAATTCTGATGTAAACATTACCAGAGTTGGAACTTTAAAAGCATTTTTCTCG
Organism: Dolomedes plantarius; assembly: GCA_907164885.2. Taxonomy (NCBI): domain Eukaryota; kingdom Metazoa; phylum Arthropoda; class Arachnida; order Araneae; family Dolomedidae; genus Dolomedes; species Dolomedes plantarius. Next base: position 34,926,632 of record OU015503.1, on the reverse strand, counting down.
TAATGATTTTCATACTGTATGAAAGAAACTACTGCAGATATTGCTTTCAAATTTTCAGGGTAAGTGTATGCTGCAAAATATATGTATCCAATTTTTTCTTTAAAAAATTTATTTTACTGAGAATTTATAACATTTCACTTGCTATTTTAATGTGCTTTTACAGTTTTTTAAAATCCGATTGTCCTAGAGTAAACATTCTTTCGTGTTTGAAGATTTAAATAGGTTTAGAATTATATATACATATTTAGAATTATGCCTACATAGGTTTAGAATTATACATATTTTTACATCACAAAAAATGGAAAAATTATTATTCAAACTTTATTAGCGTTGTTGTAAGTCTGCGAGCAGTGTATCAGTATAGACTTGACATTTTCAGAAAAAACACTAACTTTTTACTTCATAAATAAAATTCTTATTTACTTGTAATAAAATTCATTCAGGTAACATAATCTATAAAGTTTAGGGCAATAATACTGAAATTTTCATATATAATGGACAATGACAATATTATAAGTTCTAGAAGTTCGAGCAAACAGCAAATACTTTTGTAGTTGTGTAAAAGGGATGACTCCCCTTAATACAGTGTACTCTCGATTATCCGTGCAGAAAAAAAAATTGAGTTATTTATCTAAAATAATAATTAATTTATTAAAAACTGCATGCCCGTTTCTTCAGGCATACATACATTAAGAGATTTACATTAAGATACATTAAGATTTTTAAAATAACAATTTTATATTTATCGAGATTTTTATTTGATGAAGGATTCGATAATGCACTAAAACGACACTTCTTTAATTCCCCGGGTTTATTAAGGCTCCTGAGTACTAACCCTATCGAATTCGCTCATCTGAATGTTAACCTATGGAGGAAATTTGTCTGCAGCTACATAAATGCTTATGACCAAACAAAAATGGCATTTTCAGATAGCCTGAACTTTTCTGCACCTTGCAACACGATTCATTAGCATGTTTTTTATTATCTCGCTTTCTTGTTTGTTTGTGTGTTTGTCTTGTACAAATATTGCAATTGATTTTTAACTAACTTCCCGATTAGCTAGATATTTGAAACTTTTAAAATAGCTCAGAACAGGATGACAAAGCATTATTTTAATTCTTTTAGCCATGTTTAAGCAGAATTAAATTCATTTTCAGTTATTTTCAGTTAATTTTGTTTTGTAGACTGGTGCAGCCATCTATTGGCCGGGACGGGAATGAAAAGTTAAACGCAAGTTAACTTCCAATTAACTTCATTTTCTTTCAAGTTGATGGGATAATTCATCAAAAAAAATTTAAAAAGTATTTATTAATACATAGAATTGTCAAGTTTATATGATTCAACAGAAAATTTTAAAACAGGGTATATAAAAAGTTCTTTTTATCTTGTAATTATTTATAAATGTCGTCCACCAAAGGAATTGATGAGCGTTTAAAACACACAAGATTTTTTTCACGAATAATTTAAATTAAAAAATATTATTTGCATTTAAAAAAATACGAAAATTGCCCAAATGATTAAAATTTCTTTCTCTTTACGGAGTACAATTTTAAAAAAATCGTTCAATCCAAATCTGCAATCCTTGGACACATTTTCTCCATAGGTTAACATTGAGGTGAGTGAATCCAATAGGGTTAGTACATAGCAGCCTTAATACATATCATGGGAAATTCATAGTGATAATTCATAGTCTTAGGATTTGTTAAAACAAAAAAATACAGGTTGCTTGCATAAATTAAAATAATGCAATACAATAGAAAAACAAGTATACTGCTATGTTTTGAAACTACGGAAAAATTTAATAGAAACCGGATTATCTGTTTTTCGATTATTCGTGCTACTCCTTCCCTCCATTAACCCGTACAATCAAAAGTACACTTTATAAATAATTCCTTTATAATATAAGTTAGAGCTTACTATTATAAATTATGCTGTGATTAAAGGCTTGATGAGAGAAAATGTTGAAATACTCAAGATCAGAAGTTTAATAAAGCCATATTTTTCTCATATTGGTTTGAGTTTTTTACAGCCTGTTCACGCTGAATTCGGAGCGTTACGAAGCGTCACCGTTAAATATTTTAACCAATCACAGACCTCAATTGATTGACCTCGTGACACATCAAACCAATCACAGGTCATGTGAACAATATCGCGGTCACCATTATAAGGCCGACTTGTTTCGCTATGATTGAATATTCAGAATACATCTGGAATAACTCGCCCACCACAACTTGAATACCGAGTACACTTTCATTAAAAACTCTACATAAACAGTCATTAGAACTACCCATGAATAAAACTGATCGGCCCTTAAGGCTGCTATGTACTAACCCTATTGGATCCTCTCACCTCAATGTTACCCTATGGATAAAGTGTGTGCAAGGATTGCCGACTCGGACTGAAAGATTTTTTGTTTTAAATTGTACTCCGTAATAGAGAAAGAAATTTTACACCTTAGGGCATTTTTGGTTTTAAAAATTATGCAAATACTATTTTAAAATTTAAATTATTCGGGAAAAAAATCTAGTAAAGTGTGTTTGAAACCCTCGTAAATTCCTTTGGTGGACGAAATTTATAAAATGATTCTTGTTGCAAGGTTCAGAAAAGTTCAGGCTATCTGTAAATACCAATTTTATTGGATTCTCATCATTTATGTAGTTGTAAATAGTAAATAAATTTTCCCCATAGCTTCACATTGAGGTGAGCGAATCCAATAAGGTTAGTATACAGCAGCCTTTACGGAAGAGGTAAAAAGGCTTCACCTTCTCGCTTCAAGAAAAATGTCAGTACTGCCAAGTCATCTTATATCGGTAAAAAGCTCAATTAATTAACATTGTCTTGTGTCGCCATCTACACTCGCCAATCGGAACTAAAAAGTTTAATTACATTAAAGCGCTCGACAAATCAAACAAGGGGAAAAAGAATGTCAAAAAGTGTCTTTAGTTCTGAACAGGCAGGGCCCGATTTAAAGAATTCTTGACTGTAGGCACAACGCGGGATGGGAGCCCCCTAACACTGATGTGGGTGTAAAATTTTAGAAATTGACACACACACCAAAATAAAAATAATAATAATAATAATAAATCACTATGAAAGTACCATTTCACCAAGAATTGACTATTTGAAGCGTAGAAGCCTAGAGCATTATCAACTAACAAAAAGCAATACATCAAATTAACATCATCATTAAAACACCAATACAATGCAACCAGAAAAACTTATTAATACCTTATATACACAATAACATACATATGATGAACTATACATATAACTATGCATATGATGAACCAATCAATCAATCAAATTTGAAAGGATATAAAAAAAAATTGCTATTAAAAAAAGGTAAGATTAAAAAAAAAAATGGAATTGGGAATTTTTTCTATTTTTATAAATTTCTTGGGGGCCCCCGACATTCGGGGGCCCCTAAGCCCGGGCCTACCGAGCCTAATGGAAAACCAGGGCCTGCGAACAAGTATCATAGTTTCAAAACTATAAAGTGTAAAGTTTGATGAATTTTGCTAATCCATTCTGGAATAAATTTCCTTATCATTATCTCAGAAAAGAAGATTGTAAAATTTTCACGACAAATTATATTTTAATTCAAAATTTGGTAACATGAAATGCTGATACCTCATTATTCTGTAATTCTGAAAAAAAATTTCTGCATTTCTTTGGTTGGTTTAGTGAAAGCACTGCGGTCAGCTTCTATTCCAAGAGGACTAGTTCGAACGGGAGCTACATTTTAAAACCGATTTCGAAAGTCTACAAAGATTTGTACCAATAGTGAGACTCAAAAGCACATTCTATTGTATGGAATACCAGTTATATTTCACTAGAATACAAAAATTCAAATCTATATCTATACTGAGTTAGGTTTATTTTTGTTTTGTTTTGTTTTAGGAAAATATTTTGGAAATATTTTTTTTACATTTTGAAGAGTTCGCCAATTTATTGGAATTCAATATAAATTATCCATTTATCATACAGGTTAGAATTACCCTTCCATACTATGTATGCTGTGACGTAAGACTTAAAAAATGATATCTTGAAATACTATTCGAGATCTGAAGATTAATAAAGGCATATTTTGCTCATATTGGTTTGAGTTAATTATCCCTGTTTGCCCTTTAATGGTTGATTAACTGCATTTATAACAGGTTGATTTTTCCATCCACGATAAAAGCAACGTTAAAAACCCACATTGTCTGGTATAGATTCACCCAGCTGAAAAGAATGTTACTGACGGTACAGTTGTTAAAAAAGGTATCATAGTTTCAAAAATATGAAATGTAAAGGTTGATAATATTTTGTTAATACATTCCGGCATAAAGTCCTGTTTCATTTTCTCTTAAAAAAATGGAAATTTTTCAGAACAAATGATCTTTCCAGAGTTGGTAATTCAGAGTTGGTAAAATGAAATGTTGAAATATTATTCTAAAGCAAAAGGTTAATAAAGTCATATTTTGTATACATACTTTATTGTAGCGTGGATTTCATCATTGCATACCTTTAAATCTCGTGATCTTATGTTTAAATCAAGATCTGATTGTAAAGGGTTATTCATTATTCCTGTAAACAACAGTAATTTCTCAGTTTATAGCTGTCCACTTTCTGCAAACACATTCTCATTTTTTCTTTTTGCTGATTTAGGTTAAAAGTAACAGCTGACGAGCTGGAGATTTTGTGAAAACTGGTAACTGCATCATTAATGTTTACCTTGCGACGGTTTATGAATCATCTTTTATCGTGCTGCTTGGTTCTGAGCGCGCTGTCGCTTTTCTACTGGTACACGAATATTTTTGGCATCTTCTATGCGACCTCACGAGGTAACGGTATAAGTTCCTAATTCCTTTTATCCGCATAAATCGTAGATATTGCCGAAATTATTTCCAGTGTCTATGTTGCTAAAATAGAAGTGTTGCCTTAAAAAAAGTGCAAGTAATATACCAGCATAAATCCTTTCTTGTGGGGGCCACGATTATCCTAGCAAGTTTATAACCATCCAAAATGTGTATTTTTAAATATGACGTAATGTCCTCCAATGTTAATTCCATCCGGTAAGTTCTCTGTTTTCGATTACAACGTATTTCGTTTGTATTAAACATACACATATTTAGTGTCCATATCTTCCGACCCTTCGGAGTTCAAATGCTCTTACACCAGGGCATTTCATAATCGGCATCCCTTTGTTGGGCATTCCTGAAACTTCAAATTGCACCATCACTTTAAGTAACATATGGAAACTTTTACAAAAATTGCGAATTGAATTCTGGGACCAATGGACTCGGGATTACCTAAATAAACTTCAACAAAGTTTAAAGGCTTGGAGCCTCCAACGTCAGAATCTTCAGACTGGAGATTTGGTGGCCATCCATGAAGTGGCTATCCGTGAGAAGGCTCCACTAAAGTGACTTCTTGGACGTATGATTCAGTCTTTCCCAGGAGTAGATGGCCGTGTAGAGTTGTCTCCCTCAAAACTCCTTCTGGTGATGTCGAGACCAATTTCTAAGGTCACTATCCTACAGGAGGAGGTTCCGTTCAGCATCAGCAATGATCCTTCATAGGCGGCAGCACTGGCCTAGTAATTCTCTTAATTTTGTAAAAGTTTGTGGCAGCATCTACTTTTGATCAGAAATTTGTTGGACTTGTAGCGGAGCAGAGGGTTTAAAACAGCTTCAGCTCAATTATTCTGTTTTTGATGTTTCTGTGAAGGTTTGGACGACGTTTAGGGACGAAAAATGTTCTCCGTCATAGATCTGTATGTCAAATCACAATTCATATTCTTTATGCTTATTGGGTTTTTCATTTCCCCAACTTTGATCCACCCCATATATTCAATTAAATTGGGTAAATGTATTCTATTAATTGCGCAAATTTATTCTATTAATTGTGCAAATGTATTCTATTAATTGTGTAAATGTATCCTATTAATCGTGCTTATGCTATTATATTGTTTAAATTCTAAATAAATCTCAAAACCTTACAGTCTACTAAGTCCATAAATCTCACAAGCGGTATGACGTCATAAGGCGAGATCGCTAACTTCGCGGACGTGGCGGACACTGTATAGCCCCGTTCTACTGGGGATTTTAAAATTATCACAAGTTCCAGCAATCTTACTGCTCTGCGATACCCCGACGAGTGAAGGGCACGTGAGGTCGCCCTGAAAGTTCCCTGTGTGTTGGATCTGCAGCGGAAAAATCGGAAATTTCGATAACCTGACATTACTGCTTTCCCGGTTAATTCGGAATCTGCGCAAAAGCTGTTTTTTCATGTGTCCTTTCTTGTGTGTTTGTGTTGAGGACTTCTAAAAACTTTTATTAGTAAAATTTTTTATCCCTTTATTAGGGGGAAAATGCTTTTCCCCCATGGTTAATTATTTTCTCAGGTAATTTTATTTCGGGTTTCTTTGCAGAGGACTTTGGGAGTAATGGATCGTTGATTTAAAGCAAGCGTGTCAAATTCAAAAGCTGACGTGGGCCAAATGAACAATGTTTATGTAGGCCGCAAAAATAAGATAAACTTCAAAATCGATTTTCATGGAAACGTTGGTTTATTTCGAAAAGTATAGTATAAAAAAATCAAGAACAACAATAATATTAAGGTTTTCTTCCTGACACATTTTGTTCTTGAATTTATTAACTTACAATTCACTGAACAATTTCACAAATTAATATGCTTTCTCGGAAAGTGAAATATAACCTGTTTTACATCCACCAAAGAAATCACTTCTCACAAGACTACTTACTGACCAGACTATTGGTCTGGCATGTGGTAGTCGGCTGCTAAAAAATTCACTGCTAGTGGGGTGAAATGGTGCGTCTTTTCGGAAGGCGCATGAGGTGACACAATATTTATTTACCGTTATATTGGCCGTGCCAGGGTTGCGCAAATAATCATTGAGGGCCGCGAGTTTTGCATGCCTGGTGTAGACGAATATGTGCGTTATGAATCATCAGGCTAACAAAAGTTTAAGAGCCATCAAGTAACAAAGTATGTCTTTCAGCAGCAGATATACTTGCAAACTGAAGTCTGCCTCCAAGACTTGAAGAGGATGTCTTGAAGAAACGAATCAAAACAAGCGACCTTTGGTTTTACAGGAAATGGCAATTCATTCTGAAGTGTTTCCATATTTTAAGGGATGTTCTTTCTGCACAGAAAAAAAAACCAACATTGGCGCCGTTAATGCACAATTAGAGTTCACAGTGCCGTCCCTTGGCGCCGTTAACTCTGCCGCTGTTAAATCAAAGAATTGGCGTTGCGGTGATTTACAGTTGTTTTTGAAGCATGAGATTCATACTGTTACACGAAGATGCTTCACGTAACAACTGAAGCAAGAGGCATCTGTGACAGGCTGTAATATGGTAGTATACAACTATTAGGGATCTGGCTTTCGTGTTTCGCATACAACAGAAGGATAGTCGTCCGTACATTAAATTTTAGTCATCCACATATGTTCCCGCTGCGTTAACCATTTCGGGGCTTCCCAACATATATTCGATATCGCATGTTTAATAAAATAATGATTTTTTTTAGGTTTTGGATTCAACTGAATTAAACATGATAAGAAAATAATAATACAGTTTCCTTAGTGCAATCCACCTAAAAAAAATGTTTCGAGACCCATGTAAAATTGGCAGTTTGAGATTTCGCAAAAGATCAAATTTTTCTTTCACTTGCAACACTTTGCCTTTGAACCTCCCATATTTAAAATCCTTTGCAAAATATTACAATGATATTTTGCACAAGCGATCCTGTACTCTATTTTCATTTAAATGACTTTAGATGTATTAATTTGGTATAAAAGCGTTGATATTTTATTAGAGGCAAAACTCATCCTAGAAAATAACTACATTTTTACACTCATGTCCATAAATTGAAGATAATGCCAGTTCCGGAAAATAAAGGTTCAGAAATAAAACAAACGGGACTTATTCATAAAGCCCATTTATTAAACAAAAGATAAAGAACAAAAAAGATGGTTTATGTATGATACCATTCATAAAAACTACCATTTTTGGTTCCTGGAGCAATTGTAAAAAGTATCTCCTTTACAAAAACTTAATATTACATAGTTGGTATGATGGTTAATGCATTGTATGTCTCTCATGCTATGAAATACAGTCCGTACAAAGCCTAGTCATGCTGAGTATCAAATTATCGAGATGATTTTGGGGAAGATTACTCCACTCAGCAAGCAATGCTTTCTCAAGTTCCGTTACACATGTAGGAGGTGGTTGACGGGATGCAACTCGTCGGCCAAGCATGTCCCACACATGCTCTATCGGATTCAAGTCAGGTGAGAATGCTGGCCATTCCATACGGGGGATAACCTCAGATTGAAGGCATTCGTTTACGATGTTTGCTCGGTGAGGACGGGCGTTGTCATCCATAAACACAAATTCTGCGCCCATGGCACCCCTAAACAAACGTAAATGTTGTTCCATAATAATGTCCCGATAAATGTGGCCTTCATGGTTCCGGTTTGAACATGCAGACCTGTTCTGGAGCCCAGTATATTTCCACCCCAAACGAGCAATCCTGCACCACCGTAACGATGTCGATCAATGATGTGGTCTTGGTGGTAACGGCTGGCGTTTTCCATATGAAAGTCCGACGTGAATCGGACTGCAAGCTAAACCTGGTCTCGTCGGAAAACATCACACAAGCCCACTGTGAGGATGTCCACATTGCATGTTTTCTACTCTAGACTAATCACTGCCGACAGTGAGTTGCCGTGAGCGGAACACATCTGATAGGCCTGCGAACATATAGACCAATATTTCCCAAACGTCTGTACACGGTTTGCCTTGAAACTGTGGTACCCGTGGCTGCAGATAGCTGACGAGACAGGTCGGATGCTGTGCTCCGTCTGCCTCTTTTGGCAGTTACTGCCAAATACTGGTCTTCATTCGGCGTTGTAACTCGGGGGCGACCTGTACTGTAACGTCTACTGACATTTCCATCATCTTGGAATCGTTGCCAAAGTCTAGAGATGACACTTTGGGCAATTCCAAGTTCCTCGGATACTTCCATCTGAGTACGCCCACATTTCAGGCGGCCGATAATGCCAACACGTAAAAAAATCAGCCACTTGCGTCCTCTGTGTCATAACTATTCGGTTATGGCACTGAGCGGCTTACAGAACGCTTGTGAACAATTTTATTTCTTTGCCACCATTCCTTACATACCCCTCTCTTACACTCTCGTCATTGTGACGTACTATCTTCGTCATCTGGTGGCTTCCTGTAATTTGCATATTATTCTTGAAGATGTGTGTGATAATTCTACAGGTGAAATTTTTACTTTAGAGTTCGATTTCCGTGTGATTCTGAATTATCCTTAATTTATGGACATGAGTGTACTTTTAAAGCAATTAAAAATCTCAATGATAAAATTTTTAAATTCTTGTTGAGAAATTATTTTAAAACCTTTCCTATGCCCCAATCTGAGAAATTGTGCAAACAGAGCAGCAGATCTAACAAGGTGTTCAGTCTTCATAAAAAACTTACTATTTTTATTTTTATTTTAAATAATTCATTATAATAATTGTTTCATTTCATTCATCATATTGTTTGTAATTTGTATTCTAATTGTGTTTCTAGTCAATAGATGGCTTCACTATGTAATTTTTTTTACTTCAAGCTAAAATACGTTTTTATTTTTATTTATTTATTTATTTTGCTCATTCGATTGTGAGTAATGGCAAGAAAATGACTAAGAAATGTTTAATCTGTTGTGGTGTATATTCTATTCTAAGCAATGTCATGTAAGAATTCAAAAATCGCTATGTTGGATGCAATTCCGTTTATTATGTTTTGTTAAAGATTCTGTGCAGATTATTGTTCAAGCTGTTGACATTTTGAAATCAATTATTCATTTTGTAAAACCTAATTCCGAAGGGTTATTCAGTCTGTCAAGAATTCAACAGTTATGTGTTAAACTGAAGTCAATTATTAAATGCATTTTAATAATACATGCATGGAACTAAATTTTTTAGTGTTGACTTGTTATTCAAGTATTATTCAGATTATGTTAAAGGTAAGCCATTCCAGTATTACCTTTATTAAAAGAAGTAAGAAGATTGATTAGTTGCACTTACACAAGAACATTACATATTTTTGTTAATGGATTCTCATACAGTTCACTAAGATATAAAATTATATTAATAAAATAACTGATCTAACGTGCTTTGAGCTCTAAATTTTGCATTCATATATTTTGTAAGATAAAAGTTTATATGAATCAAAAATTATTATCACTAAACTAATAGAAAAGACACAATTAAGAGCGAACAAAAATCCCTACAAAATGTGAGAAAATAAATCTTTATTAATAAGATCGTGCTAAACAAAACACTAAGACCATACCAGACTACTCGTTTCTAATCGGCTGATCGAAATTAATTGAGCCAACTTTTACAATGCGAGACCGGAAAAGATTCTACTGGAAGTAAAACTTTAATACATGAAGATTTCTACCTCAAAGACTCGTTTAACAGTTTCCCATATATAGCGTTGCAAGAAACTCTACTATGTGATATGGGCTTAAGCCGGTGGTTCTCAACTTTTTTATGTCTACGCCTTCCCTTCCGATAATCCTCTTACACTACGCCCCCCTCCAAGGCCTATATATATATATATATATATATATATATATATATATATATATATATATATATATATATATATACACTGGTGTGCAAAACTTAAGCAACAATGTAAAAATTTAGCAGATAGCAATGAAATTGCAGAAAAGGAGGTCTGGAGATCAGTACAATGAACACGTAAGTCAGTAGAAACGTCATGCGTATGCAAATATCAGGAAGCGTCAGAGGCGACGTGAGCGTACGCAAAACGCGTGATGTCGGCGCGCGCAGCTCAACAGTAGAATAAAAGGAAGGACGGAGACGCAATTCAACATATTCGTTGCAAGTGCCAGTGAGTCAGTTCGTGAAATATGGCTAGAAAAAATCACCTGGACGACTTCACACGTGGAAGAATGATCGGAAAGCTGGAGGAAGGGCGTACTGTCACCAGTGTAGCTGCAGAGTTCGGAATCAACAGAAGTGTCGTTTCGCGCGCTTCGAAAGCGTTCCAAACCACAGGTACAGCTGTTAGAAAGGTTGGTGGTGGCCGCCTGAGGACGACAACTGCAGGGGATGACCGATATATTGCAGGTGAAAAGAGCTGCTTTTTACCTGCAGGTGAAAAGAGGCCGACAGCAGTCAGCAAGCGCCATTTCTCAGCAACTCTGTACAGTAACGGGGCTACAAGTGTCGCGGTTTACTGTGGTCAGACGCCTTCACAAAGGGGGCCTATTCGCCCACCGTCCTGAACGCTGCCTCCAGTTGAAAGTTGGCCACCGACGCCACCGTTTACAGTGGTGTAGAGAGCACAAAAACTGGACAACTGATCAATGGAGTCGTGTCCTCTTTACGGATGAGAGTCGGTTCAGTACCAGAAGCGATTCTCAACGCGTTTTCATTTGGAGAGAGGTCGGACCCGGTTTTATCCCAGTAACATCAAGGAAAGACACCGTAGCGGTGGTCCTGGAGTTCTTGTCTGGGGAGGCATTATGCTGAACGGGCGAACTGAGCTCCACGTTTTCGACAGAGGGTCTATAACCGGGGATCGTATTGTGAGGAGGTACTCCTTCCCCATGAGCGTTTGTTCCGAGGTGCCATTGGCCCAGACTTCATTTTTATAGATGACAATGCACGGCCACATCGACTCTTGCTGTGGAGGAGCTACTGGAAAGTGAAGATATCACTCGAATGGATTGCCCAGCGTACTCCCCAGATTTAAATCCCATCGAACATGTGTGGGATGCTTTGGGGGAAAAGCATTGAAGCACGCTTACATCCTCCGGAGAACACCCAACAACTCAAACAGATGCTGATTGAGGAATGGGCACTCCTACCGCAAGAAATGTTGCACCAGCTGGTTCTGAGTATGCGGAGACGGTGCAAAGCAACCATTGCAGTGAGGGGAGGGCATATCCCATATTAAGGAACATCTGCTTGTTGTTCTTCATCTTGGATACACAATCATGAGTCACGATACTATGCGTTCAATAAAGCTTGTTTTTGTTTGATTCCATACCGTATGCATTGTATTTCTTTTTCAGCGCCGATGCTTTCGTCATCCTTTACGTACATAATACTCTCCCTCATTTCTGAATTTCATGTCTCTCAGATGATTTCTCGTGAAGTTATGGCAAAAAACCCACCTGTTGCTTAAGTTTTGCACACCAGTGTATATATATATATATATATAAACAGTCGGACCTCTATTTAACGAACCTCTATTTTGCGAATTTTTCTTTGGAACCAAGAACATTTTGCGAATTTCTTCGTAAAATAAGCTCTAAATAGCGAAGTGCATTCTCTATTTAATGAACTTTTTCTTGCGATCCATTATTTTTTTCTAAATATTTCTCATAATATTTCTGAACATTTCAAACTTATTCTTTCTTTTAACACATTTAACAAATTAACTTTCTTTTAACACATTCCGATGCGAATTACAGTTTGAAGAAAATACACCTGAAGGGCTTTTTAGTACATTGCAAAGATACGAGAGGTATTATGAGAGAAAACATTTTTTCAAACAAATAACTTAGACGAAATTAAGATACTTTATCAGTAATTAAATTTAAGGACACATGAGGTAATGTATGCTTAAAATTTTCTTGTTATAATAAATCAGATAATGTCATTAAAATTTATTTATTTAAATATAATTTTTTCTTAAATAGAAAATACAGGGTTTTTCCGGACAATGTTTTGTTTTATTCTTGTTTTCCTTGCAGATTTCTGTTTGTTGGCTAAGGTATACAAAAGAAATAGATATTAATTAAAAGAAATAGATACAAATTATAGAAATTTGTGTCTGATTGATTTTTTTAGTAATAATATTTAGCGTTTATGAATTTAAAATCTGTTTTGTGTAGTTTAAAGTATTTTAAAAGGTGAATCTCTATTTAACGAATTTTCCATATAACGAACTTTTTTTCGGGATTTAGCGACTTCGTTAAATAGAGGTCCGACTGTATATATATACACTGCTGGCCACCCAAATTGCAACACAAAGAAAGACAAGAGATATCACAACAAAATTTATTTTGTAGATAACATGTTGACCAAGTATCAAATGATTAAATTTATAGACTTCTGTGAAGTGTGGTTCCTGCCAAAAGCAGTAGCCAGAGTAGCCGCCATTGTTGGAGATCACCGCTGCCACACGCCTCGGCATTGATTCAAAGAGACTTTGGATGAGTTCTTGGGGTACAGTAGACCAAGCAGCTTCCACACGTTGCCAAAGTTGATCTGCTGTGGTAGCTGGGGATGGAATCTGGGTCAATCGTAGAGCAACCATGGACCACATGTTTTCTAACGGTGAAAGATCCGGAGAGCGAGGCGGCCAGGGAAGCAATTCAATCTGGCGATTGACGAAGAACCATTGGACAATGCGTGCCACGTGTGGTCACGCATTATCCTGTTGAAATATGGCTGTGGGCAAGCCCTGAAGGTAAGGAAGGACAACTGGCTCCAACACCTCGGAGATGTAGCGCTGGCTGTTTAAAGTACCGGCAATGCGTACTAGAGGTGTGCGAGAGGGATATCCAATACAGCCCCATACCATAATACCCGGTGAAGGACCAGTGTGGCGGTGCATAACGCAGCTGTTCAGCATCCTCTCTTCACGGTGTCTCCAGACTCGAATGCGACCATCGTGGTGTTGCAGACAGAAGCGTGACTCGTCAGTAAAGACAATTTCATTCCATTCTGCCGTCCACATCCTTCTGTAATCGCACCATTGGCGGCGGAGACGTCTGTGGTTCTGCGTCAAGGGTAGACAAAGCAATGGACGTCTTGCGGACAGACCACTCTGCTGTAAACGGTGTCGAATGGTACGCGCAGACACTGGATAATGCGTTACAGACTGCATGTGCTGTGCTATGGTTCGTGATGTGACTGAGCGATCCGTCACTGCCATGTGCACAATTTGCCTGTCATCACGTGAAGTGGTGCGCTGAGGTGGATGCGATCAAACACGCCGGTCCGTCTTACCCTCCTGCATCCAACGATCACATATCCGCATTACAGTTGTTTGGTTTCGTCCAACACGACTACCAATTTCCCTGAAAGATAATCCACAATCTCGGTAGGCCACTATCCTTCCTCTGTCGAACTCGGATAACACCCTGAAGGAAACATGCAAATAACATGAAATTTACAACATGCATTAGCGGAGGTGAGATATGCAAATGATTAGAATTTCAGCGCAGACGCATATCACGCGCGCCTGTGGCGCCACTTCAAAGCGCTATTTAAGGCTTGGAGATTTCGACGATTTCAAGTTCGGCAATTGTCTTTTTCTTGTGGTTTTTTCAAAAACACGATCAATTATGCCTCGTGGAAAACAGCGATCATCTTTTGATCAAGTATCCGAGTTCGACAGAGGAAGGATAGTGGCCTACCGAGATTGTGGATTATCTTTCAGGGAAATCGGTAGTCGTGTTGGACGAAACCAAACAACTGTAATGTGACTGATATGTGATCGTTGCAACAACTGATATGTGATCGTTGGATGCAGGAGGGTACGACGGACCGGCGTGTTCGATCGCATCCACCTCAGCGCAACACTTCACGTGATGACACGCAAATTGTGCGCATGGCAGTGGCGGATCGCTCAGTCACATCACGAACCATAGCACAGCATATGCAGTCTGTAACGCATCATCCAGTGTCTGCGGGTACCATTCGACGCCGTTTACAGCAGAGTGGTCTGTCCGCAAGACGTCCATTGCTTTGTCTACCCTTGACGCAGAACCACAGACGTCTCCGCCGCCAATGGTGCGATGACAGAAGGATGTGGACGGCAGAATGGAATGAAATTGTCTTTACTGACGAGTCACGCTTCTGTCTGCAACACCACGATGGTAGCATTCGAGTCTGGAGACACCGTGAAGAGGGGATGCTGAACAGCTGCGTTATGCACCGCCACACTGGTCCTGCACCGGGTATTATGGTATGGGGCGGTATTGGATATCCCTCTCGCACACCTCTAGTACGCATTGCCGGTACTTTAAACAGCCAGCGCTACATCTCCGAGGTGTTGGAGCCAGTTGTCCTTCCTTACCTTCAGGGCTTGCCCACAGCCATATTTCAACAGGATAATGCGCGACCACACGTGGCACGCATTGTCCAACGGTTCTTCGTCAATCGCCAGATTGAATTGCTTCCCTGGCCGCCTCGCTCTCCGGATCTTTCACCGATAGAAAACATGTGGTCCATGGTTGCTCTACGATTGACCCAGATTCCATCCCCAGCTGCCACAGCAGATCAACTTTGGCAACGTGTGGAAGCTGCTTGGTCTACTGTACCCCAAGAACTCATCCAAAGTCTCTTTGAATCAATGCCGAGGCGTGTGGCAGCGGTGATCTCCAACAATGGCGGCTACTCTGGCTACTGATTTTGGCAGGAACCACACTTCACAAAAGTCTATAAATTTAATCATTTGATACTTGGTCAACATGTTATCTACAAAATAAATTTTGTTGTGATATCTCTTGTCTTTCTTGGTGTTGCAATTTGGGTGGCCAGCAGTGTATATATATATATATATATATAAACTAATTTAAAATAGTTACAAGATTTCTTCTGTTACGAAGGTATAAATTAGCACAAACCCGAGAGAAATACACCACAGTAAATAAAATGAAAATAATTTAATGTTCCTTGAGCGGCCAGGTACCATTTGATCCACGGACCGGTACCGGTCCTCGGCCAGGGGGTTGGGGACCACTGATCTAGAGGATAAACAAGGATGCAGAAATGTTGACTTTTCATTTCTGCATCTTTGTTTATTCTCTAGCTGATCAGGTTTGCGTTTCCGGTCATACATTCCTATGTGATTCTGTTTTGTTTTTGAGTTTTCTACCTCCTCCAGAAAATTTCCGGCCATCCAATGTGGTTGGTAAGAGGTATGATCCGATTAATTATACAGCGCCCTCTAGTGTCAAGTTTGCTTTCATACAAGTTTGCCTGTCATACATTCCTAAGTGATTATTGCTCTTCTTGACACCTACTATCCCCCCTCTGAATTTGTCGGTCGAATTCGGCAATACCCTGTATATATATATATATACACTGCTGGTCACCCAAATTGCAACACCAAGAAAGACAAGAGATATCACAACAAAATTTATTTTATAGATAACATTGTCGTATTGCTCGTCCAAGTTATTTTAACGGGCGTGAAATAGTTAGTTAGTACATTAAAATTATTTATAAAGGGGTAGTTGGGTGCGTTGTGTTTTTAATAATTATTTTGTTAATAACCCGTAGTTCAGGACGTAACTAGCAATTGACGAATAAGGGAACTAAAAAATTGAGAAACAAATAAAACAGAGAGATTTAAAATTAACTTAAACTTAAATTTATTTACAAATTATTATACATTGTTTGTACACATTATTTTAATCATATTTTTTTATAGACACACTATCCATATACCAAAATTAGTTTATCATTGTATCGAAATTTAACATTCAAAATTTACTTGACGAGGAAAATAGGGAGCGCACGACAAAATACCAAAACTCAAAATACTTATTCAACTCTTATATCAACTACACCTACTCTAACCGTAAACAACCTATTTCAAAACAAAACCAAAACAAAAGGGGACTGATCTAAACAATAAAATTGTGCCACTCACTCAGTTCCGTTGATATTTATCTAATTGTTGAATCCGCTGACTCGTCTAGCTGGGGTCCTTTGGATCCTTCTGTACATAGGCAGGGCACACACACACCTCTTGATTCTCCGTCTCTTGATGATTCTTGTGACCGCGACACCACTCGCTCCACTGTTATATTATATGCAGGGAATTCTATATTATCATTAATATTTGTGGGGAACTCCAAGTTCGACTGAACGCAGTAATAACACCAGGAGAACCGCAGCTCTACTCCAATACGCAAAATCTCAGGATAAAAGCGGGGAACCCATGCTCGACCCGACACGCCAGAAGTCTGAGTCTGAGACTCGAGAGAGAGATCTGAGAGAGCCCGCTTTTTTTTTTTTAAACTCCCTAATTTATACATTTCAAACTCCTTTCTTCTTTCGTGTCTCCTCCTCCTCAAAATTTTCTCATCCATACAAGATTCAGCAAAAAAACTCATTCGCTTGCTCACTTCAAACTTTATTTTATTGGCCGCCCTCAGCTAAGCCGCACACGCCCCCACGGAAAACATGCCTGCATAAACCTCACACGACGCCCTTGGTTCTTACATGCCGCCGTTGTAAATCTGAGAACACAGTCCATTGTCGTGTAGTGTCAAATCCTGGCGACAAACTCTCTTAAATCTTGTCTGGCGATCTACCTCCCAAGTTGACCACCGCCGCAGGACTATTCACTGCCTTACGTCACACAGGACCTCTCCGCTCTATAATTATCGTCCCGCTCAGCCGGCGTTCCCAATTTCATCAAAACAATGTAATGATAAAAGCCTTCGATCGACTTCACCTCTTAATATTTTTATGAAATTTTCATATATCCGAAGGCTCTTCATTACAAACATGTTGACCAAATATCAAATGATTAAATTTATAGACTTCTGTGAAGTGTGGTTCCTGCCAAAATCAGTAGCCAGAGTAGCCGCGATTGTTGGAGATCACCGCTGCCACACGCCTCGGCATTGATTCAAAGAGACTTTGGATGAGTTCTTGGGATACAGCAGACCAAGCAGCTTCCACACGTTGCCAAAGTTGATCTGCTGTGGCAGCTGGGGATGGAATCTGGGTCAATCGTAGAGCAACCATGGACCACATGTTTTCTATCGGCGAAAGATCCGGAGAGCGAGGCGGCCAGGGAAGCAATTCAATCTGGCGATTGACGAAGAAACGTTGGACAATGCGTGCCACGTGTGGTCGCGCATTATCCTGTTGAAATATGGCTGTGGGCAAGCCCTGAAGGTAAGGAAGGACATCTGGCTCCAACACCTCGGAGATGTAGCGATGGCTGTTTAAAGTACCGGCAATGCGTACTAGAGGTGTGCGAGAGTGATATCCAATACCGCCCCATACCATAATACCCGGTCCAGGACCAGTGTGGCGGTGCATAACGCAGCAGTTCAGCATCCTGTCTTCATGGTGTCTCCAGACTCGAATGCGACCATCGTGGTGTTGCAGACAGAAGCGTGACTAGTCAGTAAAGACAATTTCATTCCATTCTGCCGTCCACATCCTTCTGTCATCGCACCATTGGTGGCGGAGACGTCTGTGGTTCTGCATCAAGGGTAGACAAAGCAATGGACGTCTTGCGGACAGACCACTCTACTGTAAACGGCGTCGAATGGTACGCGCAGACACTGGATGATGCGTTACAGACTGCATGTGCTGTGCTATGGTTCGTGATGTGACTGAGCGATCCGTCACTGTCATGCGCACAATTTGCCTGTCATCACGTGAAGTGGTGCGCTGAGGTGGATGCGATCGAACACGCCGGTCCGTCGTACCCTCCTGCATCCAACGATCACATATCCGCATTACAGTTGTTTGGTTTCGTCCAACACGACTACCGATTTCCCTGAAAGATAATCCACAATCTCGGTAGGCCACTATCCTTCCTCTGTCGAACTCGGATACTTGATCAAAAGATGATCGCTGTTTTCCACGAGGCATAATTGATCGTGTTTTTGAAAAAACCACAAGAAAAAGACAATTGCCGAACTTGAAATCGTCGAAATCTCCAAGCCTTAAATAGCTCTTTGAAGTGGCGCCACAGGCGCGCGTGATATGCGTCTGCGCTGAAATTCTAATCATTTGCATATCTCACCTCCGCTAATGCATGTTGTAAATTTCATGTTATTTGCATGTTTCCTTCAGGGTGTTGCATTTACAGTGACCAGCAGTGTATATATATTATATATATATATATATATATATATATATATATATATATATATATATATATATATATATATATATAATTTTTATAACTTAAGTAACCCTAGTGAAATGCGTTCTTCAGATATCTTTTGCATATTTTTTGCACCCCCTAGGTTGAGAACCACTGGCTTAAGGTATGCCGAATATCAGCGGTGTATAAGCTACCGATTGTTAGTAACTTTCATTTTAACTTTCTTTTGTAAAGTCCAGTTATGTTATGTACATCATTTTTGTTTCGTTTTGATTAGAACCCTATGAACTACCGCTACCACTATCGCTGATATGCAACAATGGACGTCTGGGAAACCAAATGTGCACGTATGCTACATTGTTCGGTGTTAGTGCTCTAAACCATCGACATTTTCTCCCGCTTTCTTGCAACGTCAGGCACCTGAAAGGTATCTTTACTGGTCCAAGTAATGTTCCATCCGTAAATGAATCTCTGTATCCTAAACTGAACCCATGGAAGCTCAGACCTTACCTGGGACTTGAAGACGCAGCTATTCCACGGAATTCTAACTTTTTGAATGGGTAACATATGATATATATTTTTTATTATTAAACTAGCTGACCCGGCAGTGCTTCGCTATTGCTAGGTTTGAGTATATATATGTAGATTAAATGATCCTAATTGAAAGTTTGATATCAATTATTGTATTTAGTTGAAAGTAGATATTTACATACACATTATAATTTTTATGTTTCGGATTACATAAATTGTAATTACTGTTTTATTCAATTTTAAGTTCATTGCAATGCTCTTCTATATGCAATGTTTTGGTGATTCCATTTGGCATATATACAAACGAATCCCTTGGTTTTCCTACACGGGAGCATGCAACGTTGTCCATCAGGAAAACATGGATTCTCCAAATTCAGTGCACATACTTGCAATGCCCACCTTCTGATTTCCTTCAGATTAATGTTGTGTGGTAGCAATCCAGATAAATCAAGTGAATTTAAGAATTCAGTTGGGTAATTTACTGCAGTGGCGCACCCAGGATTTAATCTTGGGGGGGGGGGGGAGTTGAACGGATAATAATATATATAATGCAAATTCAATATTCATAATGTAATTTTTATTTCTTTGGGGGGAGGTTCCCTTGGCCCACCCCCTGGGTGCACCACTGATTTACTGCTTCATCTTTATCTATAACAGTATATATTGATTTGTAAGTAGCTGTTTCTACTGGTAACATACACAGCTTACAGACAACATATCTTCTTACGTGGGGTGTCAGAAAACACTCTCCCTCCTTCAAGACTAGGGGGCCATGACCTTACCTCTCGCCTCCTCATAGGAATGTTAAACATCTACATGATAGGTGTGGCTATCAGGGGTTGTTAGGTGCTGCCGTCCGTATGTTTTGTTTGAAAGTAGAAGATTCATAGATAATATCTGAACAGACATCGAACGAAAAATATTTTAACTTTCTTTCTACTGGTTAGATTGAGGATTTCAATAGCTTTAAACCTTCTTGAGACAACACGGACCATTTTGCAAAAAACCGCGTGTAAATCGGTTCAGTAGTTTTTTAGTTTATAGAGGACACACATACGAACATTGCCTTATATATATATAGATTTAGGGACGGAAAAATTCTCTTATGCAATGATTATTTTGTAACGATTGTTTTTCCACAGAATAAATTTTTGTATAAAGATCACTGTACATAAAAAAACAATAACTAAACAGTTTGAAATTCCATTTAAAAAAAATTTAATATTGAAAATTGATACCATGTTTAGTTTTCGGTGTATATGTGGTAGGCAAATTGACGAATCCGGCTTAATGCAATCATTTTGCAATGTGTCATGAGCCGTCATTTTGCAATGCGTCAGGCTAATCGGAAAATTATCAACAACCTTCTAATCAGTCTGATACATTTTAGGCTTAATGTATTAATAACCAAATAAACCACTTCGTGCAAAACTACTTACTGACCAGACTACTGGTCTGGGATGTGGTAGTCGGATGCTAAACCACTCACTGCTAGTGGGGGAGAATGGTGCGCCTGTGCCCAAGGCACATAGTATGACACCATATTTACAGACCGTTATATTGGCTGGGAATGGGCCGCAAAAATAATCGTTGAGGGCCGCGAGTTTGACATGCCTAAATTAAGGTATCTCTGGTGCTACATTTCGCGAATAGTATGCCGGAAAAAAACGATAAACTTGTACGGCGGTTTCGCAGAAGTCATTGCTTTCACAAGTAATTTGGAACCTGCGACGCGTGTTCGTTTTCAGGCTGCTTTTGACAGAGCATACTCCTCTGGGACTAAACAATGCTTTAGGAAGGATTGACTTTCATGAAGTCTTCAGCGGTATCAAATCATATGGCGAGATCGCTTGCCAATAGGGGGCCAATAAGACAATAAGTTCATACGGCGGATTCGTTGATGTCATCGCTCTCACGAATAACTCGGAACATCCGCCTCTGTGTTCGTTTTTGGGATTCATTTGGCAGAGCATATTTGCCTAGGAAAAATAAGCTTTACGATAGACTCCCATGAAGTCTTCAGCAGTATAACGTTATACTGCTGAATGGCTCAGCCATGGCGGACGTGGCGGAGACCGTATCGCCCCGTTTTCCTCGGGATTTTAAAAACTCAAATTCGAGTACCCTTGCCGCTCTGAGACACCGGACGCGTGAGGAACAAGAGAGGACGTCCTGAAAGCTCCCTATGCATTCAAGCGGCAGCGGAAAATCGGTAATTTCGATACTCTGACTTCACTGCTTTCACTGTTAATTCGGAATCTGCGCAAAAAGTGTTTTTCGAACCTTTTTGCTTGTGTATTTGCGTTGAGGACTTCTAAAAAATTTTATTAGTAAAATTTTTTATCCCTTTATAAGGGGAAAAAATACTTTTCCTCATTGGTTAATTCTTTCTCAGGTAAATTATTTTCTGAAATTTTACTCAAAATGAAAAATCTGGACGACAGTTTATTGAAAACAGAACAAAGGAACGCTACAGAAAATTAAATAGGGGCGCTTTTCAAGGAATTGTAGATATGCCCTTTTATAGATGGTAAATCGCACAAAATTCCACTCCGAAACAAATAGACATAAAATGCTGACATACAGCAGGACATACTTAGACGATACAGCTTTAAAATGTTGCACATAGCAATCTGATCGTCGTAAAAATATACGCCTTTCTTTTAAATTATTCACAAAGCTCTGACGTGTGTTTAAAACCAAGTAAATAATATACACCCGATACTCTTTTTGCACGGAGGATACGTTCCAGAGGCTACCATGAAAAAAAAAGTAAAAAAAGTGAACATCTAAGAATTGGAGATAGGTTCCATCCAAATATACTTAATAAAAAAATGCTAATTTTCCTATGAAATTTGGATTCGGTCAAATGAATTTCAATAAATATGTAAGAGCCAATTCACAAATCTTATTTTAATTATGTTTATACGGGTTAATTTTTAAATTGAAAAAGTGCGACAGTTGGAAGTAGTTAAAAAATAAATTGAATTTATATTTTATTTATACATACAAAGTCATTTTTTTTAAAAAAAAATAAGTGGGAATATTGTATTTTCTCAAACAGAGGTGTGTATTTACAACTACCGTGTTTACAACTTCAAAAGAAATTTATGGTTTAGCATGTTAAAGGTCATTTTTTTTTTCATTTTGGAACTTATTGCAGAAATTTGAAAAAATAAAATAATAAATATGTTAGTTCTAATTCTATTTCTTGATTCAGAAAACTAAAGAACATTTTAAAATATTTAATCATGTGAATATTAAAAAAATTTGTAAATATTTTATAATACACTCCAAAACTGACTCATGCTTTCAGGAGGTTCAATGTCTAGATTTCTTTCTTTGCTATTTGCGTCTATTGCTGAATGATGTCCAAAAAGTAATCAAGATTCTACACATTTTGTTAGATTGAACAGACCTATAGGAAGCCCAACAATTTTGATAAACATTCCTGCCGATGTAGTTTTAGTCAAGAATGAAGTTCTTAAGGGGACTCACTACTCTTAAATCTTTAAAACGTTCAATTTTTTGAAAAAAAATATATGTTAAAGCCTGATCATTTCTGAACAAAATAAAGCAAACCCCATGAAAATATTCCGCTTAGTTCCGGAGATATATGTATATTCTAAATATTTAATTACTGATCAAGTTTATGGTAAGAAAAATTTTGAACTCATTTTTCTCAAAATGTAATTTTGCATCATTCCGCAACTGATATCTCAAAAACTATGAAACATAATTCCATGAAATTTTTATCACTGCATAATCATGTTATTTTATTGCGTCTGAACTAGAATTATTGCAATCACTGCACATTTTGTTATTTTTTTCAGGGATAAATTAATGCAAAAATTTAAGGAAATTTTAAGTATATTTTGAGCAGTTTTAAAAAAATTGAAAAATTATTTTAATGTTTAATGCTTTATGTTCAATTGTATTTTGAGTTATTTATTTTAAATATAAAACAGGAATTATACATTTAAGTGTAAAATTAATTTCATAGTTCTGCACGCAAGCAAGTATACAATAAAAATGCTTAAAAAACCAAGGTATATCTAAAGAATTTAAATAAAATTATTTAAAATTATTTTTACAGTTGAAAATTTATTTATTAAAATAAATATATCAATTTATCATATACATAAAATTTGGAAAAATTGGGAGTAAATTGAAATAGTTACAAAGAGTCAAAAAGTGTGAAAATATGCCTTATTTCCTGGACTTAAGGGTCGTGAGTCCCCTTAAAGGGATTACAGTACGATTCATCTGTGAAAAACCCCTTTCACTTTCACTTGAAGATATCGGAATCGCATCGAGATAGTGCATTAATTGAAATAATCCTTTATGGAATTATTTTTTTCGAAAATTCTGTATCATCTCCCTTAAATTCAAACGAAGTCTTCTTGAAAAATTCCTTATTTCTGCCACCCCAAACGTCAAATGATTTCAAACTTCTTCTGGCCACTGTTTTGGATCTAATACTCTGGCCCATTTAGGTAAATTAGCTTCTTCATCATCTAATAATCTCGTTTCTATAGATATTTTCAGATTTTAATAAAATGAAATAGACATATTGGTGGGTCCTCCTTTTCATAACATGGTCCACGATACATTTTTCTCTCCTCTAATATTTGAGCAAGACGTTTAATCATTTTATTCGCACAATACAAATTTATGTTGTGTTATTGTAATTTCAAACTTAGCTCAGAAAGCTCTTCAAGAGCATCATCACACATCAATCCTAGTTCTAACTAAAAACTCGCAATTAAAAAAATTATTTTTGTTATATATTGACAATTGATTCGGCAGTTTCTTAAAATTTCGGTTAAGCCAAAATAATACTTAAAAAAATATTTCAGGTAGTCTCTTCTAACGAAAATACCGCGGGTTATTAACGTAGCATTACATATCGTTGCTTACCTCTCTTTTTTTTTGATGACGCATTTTGGTACTTTTCTGTTTAACTGTTTCCTGCTACTGGGTTTGGCCCTGACGATCAAAATCCAGGATTTCGCATGTCACGGTTTGGCGCGCTGCCAAAATTATAACTCGCGACGCCGGACAATTTTTTTCTCTCCGAAGGACCGTTATTGAGGGACGTAATCCTACGTTAAAACAGGTGCGGATACGCCGTATCTCCGCGTACCCCCCCCCCCCCCAAAAAAAAAAAAGATATATATATATATATATATATATATATATCACTGTACATACATATTTATAACACTATTTCGAAGTGAAGTGAAATATTAACTGGCGCTGCGCTCCGCTGTTCATGACTCCAGACTGGCAGTTGAACAGTGTTGCCGGGGGTAAGTTAGATGAAAAGGGGTGTTTTTAGGGACCACATTTTTTAGGGGCATTTTGGGGGGAGGGACATTTTTTAATATTTTGTACAATCGAGACACGTTTTTTTTAATTGAATTATAAGTTCCATACATATGTCAAATGTAAATTAACCTCCATTTCATTATGTAAGTGTGTATTTTCTATTTATTTCAATTTATCTTTCAAACAGGATGCCTATTTGGAACCAGAGTTTTTTTTTTAGGAAGGTCTAGGGTGATCTCAAGTTGGTGTTAGGGGGGGACAGGGCTATTTCGAGATGGCGCTAGGGGGGGGGGGGGGCTTAGTAGAGGTTCGCAACATAACCCAGTCAAAATAGGTTTTATGGCTAAAAAAATATGAAAGTTTTGAAAATTGGTGGAGATGTATTTTTATGCTAATGAACATACTAAAAGTCCCCACCGATCAGACTTGAGCTTTCGCCGCCATCTTGGAAAATGTGTACACTTTTCTGGTTTTTTGCAAGTAACTTGAGAAATATTGATTTTATGAAAAAAAAAATTGAATTCAAAAATTGAAGAACATTAAATTGTTAACCAATAACATTATTTACATTTTTTCAATAAGTCTAACACGAACAAAGATAATTGACTTTGAAAGGAGCGAACTATCACACCTGGGACGAGGATGCGCGGGTCATCCCCATCGCGATGGGGGGATGACACGCGCATGTGCACCAAAAATCTTGCATACTCACGTTTGTCAAACAAAATATAACCATATATTTCGTTTCTTCCCTCAACTGAAGAGGAAGCCAGTATGCATTCCTTTCGTTTGTATAACCAAATGCAGAAGTTGTTTGGGAATGAGTTGAAACCTTAAGTGTGGGGCTGGAAACGTCAAGAGAAAACCCTCGTGCCCATCACAACTATGGATGTAGTGGCTCCCGATTCAGTTTTAAGCATAGTGTTTTGCAACTGTAAGACTGACTGGGGAGAAAGATGCGTGTGTAGGAAAGCAGGTATTAACTGCACAACGGCCTGCAATAACTGCAGGCCGTTGCATGGGGTATGTCACAACGACATACCCCATTGCAGTTAAGAATTGAAGTTATTATTGCCCTGTAGATCATAACGATCCAATAAAAGGAACTGATGAATGAGGTGATGCTAGTTGACCCATAGACGATCTTATCAAGACTGATGACGCGAACAATTCCGTACCGAAAAAAGCACGTCAACTATAAAGTAGGTAAGCTTAAAAAATTATACACAGTGAAAATACTGTAAGGAATACATCCAAGTTTTTTACATTCGTTTATAAAATTAATAATGATCAATTATCTACATACCAAAATAAATTAAAGTTTATTTTCTTGTTTAAAGAAGGCCGCAATGAGGGAGTGAAGATAATTCAAAGGAAAACACCTGAAACGAGACTTGGGCGCTACCTCCATAATCAACGTGCATTTAATAGACAATATTTTGGTACGTGTTAGGGTTACGAAAAATGTATTTAATATTTTTAGTACAGAATTTAATTTCTTTAATTTTTGTCATTAAACTTTTTTTTACACAAAGTTAATATTTCCCAAGTTATTTACAAAAACACAAAAAAAGCCCTCAAAATCTCTAAACAACTCATGAAGATTATTGCTTTTGAAATCGGATATGTCCATGGCGTCAAAAACTATTTTTGGTAAAACTGTTTGGGAAATTAAATTAGCTAGGACTTTTCTAGCGTATGCATGGCCAGGCAACATTTTTTCTACTGACGTAGTCGCATGCATCAAAGTTAGTATTTATGTTTACCCACCTCCAACCTTTATGTACCCAATGAAGCCTAGGTATGACATAAAAATATAGAATCCCCCAAGTCTCAAAATACAACCTGATAACAATGGATTGGATTTTGCTGCAACTTTCTTTCGAGATTTGATATGCAGAGGTTTGACAAACGTGAGTATGCAAGACTTTTGGTGCACAAGCGCGGGTCATCTCCCCATCGCGATGGGGATGACCCGCGCATCCTCGTCCCAGGTGTGATAGTTCGCTCCTTTCAAAGTCAATTATCTTTGTTCGTGTTAGACTTATTTAAAAAATGTAAATAATGTTATTGGTTCACAATTTAATGTTCTTCAATTTTTGAATTCAATTTTTTTTTCATAAAATCAATATTTCTCAAGTTACTTGCAAAAAACCAGAAAAGTGTACACATTTTCCAAGATGGCGGCGAAAGCTCAAGTCTTATCGGTGGGGACTTTTAGTATGTTCATTAGCATGCCTAAACAAACATCTCCACCAATTTTCAAAACTTTCATATTTTTTTTAGCCTTTCGTCAAAATTGGGTCTATTTTGACTGGGGTAACACTGAAGTTGAAGGTTTGTCTTTGTAGGAGAATGATCTCCGACTTCGGGGACTGTTGTTTCTAAATACAGTTTTGTTTTTAGAAAGTTTTTTTTTCTCTTTTATTTCCAAATGCACCCAGGATCGGGCAGATGCAGCCCGTGAATGAACTTGGATTTTCCTGTGTTTTTTCGTGTCACTACTAGACAATAAACGTGCACGCTTACTGTTGTTTTTCGGTGGCGAAAAATTCCTCTCGTCACTGTAAATATCGAATGGCGATTCTACAAGTGCATCTTGAATAAAATTAACATCTTGTTTTCTTTTTTGTTTCATCGGTCTTGAATACGAATTCGGTTATCAGACGCTGTGGTTTCGTTTTTGTTACTTCTTCATACGATCCTTTATAACTTGCCATAATCATTTTTAAATCAAGTTGGAATGGCACGGCTCGCTCGACATTGTCCTCATTTGTAAGAAAACTAGCTGAAAACCCGCACTTCGCTACGGAGTACATTCAAATTAAATACAACGGTCAATGTATGCAATTAATGCCAAAAAAAAAACCTAAAAAATATTTATAATAAATACAACGGCCAATGTATGCAATTAATGCCGAAAAAACCAAAATATGCGGACCAAAATCGCAACGGATATTTTTATAGACAAAATAATATAGAAGAAAATATTCAAATTAAATACAACGGTCAATGTCATAAATTTGTATGTTTAATATACTTAAAACATACTAATTTGAATTAAATTCTTTAAAAAATTCCATCTCAATGAGTCTAGTGGTTAAATTTTATCTTTTACCGTATTTTGATATTTTTTTTTGTCAACTCGGGGCTTCGCCCCGAGGCTAGCTACGCTCGCTCCTCTGTTATGGCTAATAGCGAGATACATAGGGGTGATTCTCGGGCAATGTAACAGCTTCCATCCATTTACTGTTGCCACCTTTAATGTGAAAGGCGTTTCATCACTGTTGAATTATCAGCTTTAAAATTCAATTAAAAATCGAAAATTTAAGATATAGACTTGAAAGGAAGTTTATATGAATTACTTGAAAGGAAGTTTACTTGAAAGGAAGTTTATATGTATGCTTTCAGCTTCCAGATGATGTAAATATTTTCTTTGTAAGATAAAAACTCGAGGAGCATCGATATTACATCCTCATAAGAGACGATATTTCTTGAAAAACTGTGCTTCATTTTTCGATGAAAATATTAGTCTGTTTTAAAATATTTTTAAACAAATGATGTCTATTTTGAAAGAGAAATGTCTCTAGTCTTAGATTGTAAAAGGATCAAAATTCTACGATCATTTTTTGGCGAGTTATCGTAATCTGAATATAAAAAAGTCAATATTTTCCCACAAAACATAAAATTTAAAAAAACTTAAGGTCCGACGAAGATGAGACATGTCTTACTTTGGTACCCCCATTTTTCTGAATCCATTGATATCGCTCTCGACCCCATACCCCTAGCGGTTTCGGAGGAGATAGCGTGACAAGCTTTTGAAAGCGGCAGCGGGAGTTACTTTTTTTTAGAATAGAGAGATTTATTTCGTTGTTATGCACGTGAAGCAAAATTAATTTAGAGTATCACAAAAAGAAAAGAAACCATGTGATCAGCATTTAATAAATTAAATTCTAAACATTAATCTTTAAAAATTCACAAAAAATCAGAAAATGGAGGTAAAGATTCAAAAGAGATTTCATTTTAAAGAATTTTTATGATCTTTCTTGAGATATAAATATTATAAACCTCAGATTATTATTTTAAATGTAAACTTTAAAAAAATGTTACAAAAACAAGCTTAAAATTTAATTTAAAAGATCTAAGAAGAATTATTCAAAAATCTTTCTTAGTGCACCCCTACACTATAAGAAGAATCGCCATGCAAATTTTCAGCCCTTTAGGTCCAGCGGTTTGGTCTGTGAGTTATCTGTCAGTCAGTCAGTTACGGAACTGTTTTATACCTATAGATTATTACAATTTTTGCGTGACTAAAGGGCTTGATTGATTTGGCAAGAAATAAAATGTAATACCACCCAATTCAGTCTTCAAATTATTTTTTTATTACAGAAAAAAAAAATTGAATTACAGTGGAACCTCGATATATTGAACGTCGATATAATCGAATTCCTTGATAAATAGAAGTTTTTCCATTCCCCTTGAACCTGCCTAACACTCCCATGTTATTATTAAATCTAACCTCGGTATATCGAAATCCTCCATAATTCGAAGTTTTCTCGTTCCCCTTGAGGTTCGATATATCGAGGTTCCACTGCATTTATTTAATAATTCTCAAGTACTTACTTCTGTGGCAGTTCCACTGTATTTGTTTAATAATTCTCAAGTACTTACTTCTGTTGCAGTTCCACTGTATTTATTTAATAATTCTCAACTACTTACTTCTGTGGCAGTTCCGCTGTATTTGTTTAATAATTCTCAAGTACATACTCCTCTGACTGTAAGTGACTCTTTTATTTTACATTTTTTGTGATGACACAACACTGAAGAATTTACAGTTATCATCAAGTATGTACTTGCTTCAGCGTTTGAATTGCATCATTGCAACGGCCGATCTTACGGCACCCTGAAGTGCCGCGGCATTTCTGGTCTGGAATCATTACCTTAATATCATTTCTAGGATAAAAAGCACATTATGGAAGAAAAAATTAAAAAACGAAGATATCAATACCCTGAGATAATACAAATAGGACTCGTAAACAAAGGAGTATATCGGAACTATTGCCGGAAGAATAGCTGCAAAACTTATCTAACGGTAAATTTATATCTTGTTGTACACAAAGCTGTTTTCGAATTATCTGTTTTTCCTGTATTCCGCGAAAACCCGTGCTTCAACTAACACGTGTAATCGGGAGTTCCGCGCAGTTCGACAGTGATATGATAACACATCCGGTTCTGATGTCCCTATTAAAGATATATCATGAAGCTACAGAAGGAGGAGTAGCTCAGAGTTAAAAATGTGTCTCACATTTAGTCGTCGCTAATAGACGGCGCGCGCTCAGAGCTCAGGGTTTTGACACGGAAACCATAGTATCGATTTTTCGTACTTTTCAAGAGAAAACGTTGTTTTTTTAAGTGTGTATTTAATATGAATTCATTTATTCAACTTAACAATATATATATGAAACAAATTTTAATCCTTTTAAATACTCCTAACATGCTTTTTCCAAATTCGTTTATCTTATTGCAACAGAATACCGTCCCCTTAACTTTGGATTGCGACCTATATTCAACCAACATAAATCTATCTTTCCCCTAAAGCTGTTGCACGCGCGGACCATTATATAACAGTTATATAAGATCGAACCGGGTCGAACGCTCGAGAAAACATCACCCCATATGACGCGTTAAAGTCAGATGCTAATTCTAACCAATTAAAGTTCAGCGCGCCTGTACTCAAGGACATACAACTGGGGTTTTCGCGGGTGTTTGGGTGTCTGTCTACGTCCTGGAAACATGTCGTAAATTGCGCTACGGCTTTTTTAGATTGCTATGTGCTGTTCCGACAGCCCCAGGATGATATTTCTTATGCATAAAGTCCTATAGCTATTATAACTGGAATTTAAATAGTGTACTTGAGCCAGTAGAATATTACTTAATAAAGAACTGTGTAACCAGCTATGCGGAGTACAGTGGAATCTCGATCGATCGTTTTCGGATCCATCGTTTTTTCCGTAAGTGTCGTTCATTTTATCCAGTCTCAACGATCATATTGCTTTGTTATGTTTCCGCATTTATCGTTCATTTCAATCGGTCCCTTGAAAAACGATAGATCGAGATTCCACTGTATTATATTTTCTCGCCTGGACTTCGTCCCTACGCCAATCAGCCACTTTCTACGACTATATTTAGGACTTTTCCAGTTCACCGGCCTATTGCATCGCCCCGCGACAGTAATCATTACAACTAGTCTCGTAGGATACTCTCACAATTGCGAGGGAAACAGAACAGAATTTGGATTTCCAGACCAGGGGAAGAATCTGTGTGGATTTTCCCAAATGTGAGGAGAATGCCAGCGTAAACAACTTCGACACCAGCTCGACGCGACGTTTTTTAGACAACAACATTGTGGAATTTGTAGCTTCCTCTGTGGTGTTCCGGTTCGAGCTATTTCATTCAAGTATCATCTATATGCGCGATTATGCTCAGTGTTTGTTGAAAATTGTGAAAGATGAAGAAATTGTTTTCGTGAGGGTTTCGCAGTCTTTGCCCAGTGCCGTGTGACCTTCTACAGAGAGTATTCGTGGTACGCGTTGTGTGTTTTCGTGCTGCTCCAAAAGTTTCCACATTTGTGTGACCAACGTTTGTGTTCAAGACCTTCATCTGTGTGCGCGTTTTGTGTTCAATATCTCGTCTAGGGGCAAATAGGTGACTTCGAGTCGCCAAATTGAAAATGTGTTTGTGATACAGAAGCCGTGATATATTTTTCAACGTCCTTATGCGTCGTCAAGAGTTGGTGCTGCTCTTGTGGTGAAACGCAAAAAGATTTAATTTTTTTCTTTTCTCTTTTCTGAAAAACTGGGGTTGGATTGAAGTAAATTATTTTACCTAAAATTATGTTTAATATTTAAAGTGATAATACAATAATAGAAAGAACTGGGTAAAATTTCTAAATGTAAGATTTGTGGGGTATTTTGAAAGTTGAAATTTTTTAAATAGTTATATGTTGAAAACGTATTAAGAGTATTTAATGTGTAATAAGTAAAATTTTGCTGAAGATTATGATATTATATTAGTAAATTTTCCTTTGATAAAAAATATTTTGAGAGTATTGGTTAAAATATTGTTAAGATTAAATGTTTTTATAATAAGATAGAGAAATTATAGTACTGTTGTTCCCATTGAGATAAAGTATTAATATTTATGAAGTGTTTTAAAATATTTTTTCTTTTCATGATTTATTTTCAAATTGGAGAATTAAATAATAATAATAATAATAATAATAATAATAAGTAGTATTATAGTAGAAAATTTTTGTTGACATGTGTTTTTGTGGGTAACATCTGAAAATTATGACTTGTATTAGTAAATTCCATTGATATGAGGTATGAATGTTTATGAAATGTTTAAGATTTTTATGATTTTATGTTGATTGGAGAATTAAACAGTAATCTAAAGGAGTAAAAATGACGTCAAAAGATACAACCAAAACTGGTGAAAACCGGAAGTAGTGAAAATGAGGGAGAGAATAGGAATGAACCAAATTTAAGTGTTAACCATGCAAATTTTGTCCCTTTTGACCCCGAGTCTGGGATGAGACTCTCTCAGTGGCTCCATTATTTTGAACAACAATGTTCAGAAGCTGAAAGAACTGATGAGTGGAAGCTTCGAAATGTGAGCAGATTTTTGAGAGGCAATGCCCTCACCACGTTTATCAACCACTGTTTGGACATTAACGCCTGGAAAGAGTTAAAAGATACTCTGAGTGAGGAGTTTTTTTATCCCACTTCAACAAGTTTCAGTGAATTTTCTAACTTAAAATTCAAAACAGCAGACCAGATCACAAACTATTTCCATAAAAAGGTTCGCCTTGGCAAGGCCTTGGGCCTTAATACACAATTAATTTTAGAGGGACTTACTGGTGGGTTGCCCATCAACATGCGTCAATTGCTAATAATCAACACATCCCAGAACTTTTTGGATTGGTTGTAGATTGCCACCA
This sequence comes from Dolomedes plantarius, assembly GCA_907164885.2. Lineage (NCBI taxonomy): Eukaryota > Metazoa > Arthropoda > Arachnida > Araneae > Dolomedidae > Dolomedes > Dolomedes plantarius. The sequence goes on along the minus strand of OU015503.1, from coordinate 34,893,839 downwards.
AATTGACCCAAGTATAGAGAGAGGAAGACAGTGAGAAAAATAACAGACCAGAGTTTCAGAGACCAGTTCCTTTTCGCATGCATAGACCAGAACAACAGAATACCAGATTTAGAGCCCCTTTTCAGCCCTGGAGACCCAATTATTCTCCTAGGAGCTCCGATCCAACATTTATGCCAAACCCAAATATGAATATGAGATCTAGGCCCCCTGGCCACTATACCCATTATAATTCGAGTCCACTACCACCCGCTCCCTGCAGAATATGTGAGAGGCGAGGTATAATAAATGCATTCCATTGGGCGCAAACGTGCCAGTTTAGACAAAACAACCCAAGAAACACTCCTGAAAGAGACTCCCCTGAATCAGAAGAGCATCAACCTCAATATTGACAATTAATTGCATCCGGATACTTTCAAAATAAAGCAAGAAACTTAACTAGGAATTCCATTTCATGCGTTTTAGACACAGGATCCTCTATCTTACTCCTCCCCAGACATTTTGTGAACCAATATGGTTTTTTACCTACTAAGACTAAATTCCCAATTCATGTTAGACAAACCGATGGTACCATAAAGTTAGAAGAGAAGTGCACTATAGAATTGAAGATTGGAAAACTGATTAAGACAACTGAATTTTATATTTTGGACTCAAATTTACCATATGTAATCCTAGGATTGCCCGAATGTGGGCTTTTTAAATTAACAATTGACTGTGAGAAACGTGAAGTATGCTAACTGCAAAAGAGGATAAAATTGCAACAGAATTTATCTAAGTGCAGAATCTCGCTTCACATTAACAAGGTTTGTGACCCCGAATCAAGTCAGACCAAATTTCCTCCAGTGACTCATCCTCAACCCAATTGTAATATAAATCCAAATAATTCTGTAAACCCAGAAATCAAAACCTTCCACAACCAACCCAAACAAATGTATCATGAAATTAGTACTGAGTTTAGTGAGTTTCCAAAGATCTCTGTGGAATCAGATGAAACACCACAGACTATCATTAATGAGAATCCTATGCTAAATTCAGTACTACAGAAATTCAACCACATTTTTTCTAAAGACAAGTATGACATTGGTACAATTAGAATAGAACCTCAAAGAATCATTTTAACCTCAAAACTCTCTGTTAGCCAAAGACCATACCGTACTTCCCAAATTGAAGAATTAGAAATCAGGAAACAAGTAGGGAAATTATTAGAAGCAGGAATAATAAAATAAAGCTACTCTGCGTACTCAACCCCAACAACTCTTGCTCTGAAGAGGGACGAAGACAAAGAGACTAGACTTTGTATTGATTTTCGTAAATTAAATGCTATTACTAAGACAGATGCTGAACCTCTCCCCAGAATTGATTGTTTGCTAGATAAATTAAGTAATGCCAAAATTTTTTCCACCCTTGATTTGACCTCAGGATACTGGCATATACCTGTTCACTCTAAAGATACTGAAAAACTTGCTTTTGCACCAGTTTTGGCCTGTGTGAATGGTTACGCCTCCCTTTTGGACTAAAGAATGCCCCAGCTATATTTAATAGGACAATTAGACGAATTTTGGACAAACATAGAATTGATTTTGCGTGCCATTACTTTGATGATATTATAGTTTGCTCAGTCTCAGAAACAGAACACATTAATCATTTAAAACGAATTTTTGAAATTTTTCAGCAAGAATCTATTAAACTTAAGCAATCTAAATGTAAATTCATGCAACATAACATTAACTTTCTAGGATATGAAATTGAAAATGGCAGAATTACCCCAGATAATGCAAATATTGAAAGTATCGAAAAATTGAAACCCCCTTCCAACATTAAAGAATTACAAAGTTTTTTGGGTTCAGTAAATGTTTATCATAAGTTTATTCCAAAATATGCACAAATAAGATTACCATTAAATAGACTATTAAAGAAGGACATAAAGTGGGTTTGGGATCATAACTGTCAAGGATCATTTGAAAAATTAAAAAATTTTCTTGTGTCAAAACCAATTTTACAATTGTATAATCCAAATTTAGAATGTCATTTGTTTGTAGATGCCTCTCAATATGCTATTGGAGCTGTGCTGAAACAGTCGGATGCTTGTAATAACTTACACCCTGTCGCGTATTTTTCTAGAACTTTAAGAGATTATGAAAAAAAATTATCCCATTACTGAATTAGAATGTTTAGCTATTGCTGACAGATTTGACAAATTTTATCACTATTTACACGGGACCAAATTCACTGTTCATACTGATCATGCTCCCCTAGTTTGGCTGAAGAATGTGAAAAACCCAAGGGGTAGATTATTTAGATGGCCGTTAAAGTTGAGCATGTTCGAGTATGAAGTAAAATATCAAAAGGGTTCAACCAATTATGAAGCTGACATGTTATCCAGGCACCCCGTCTCCAACACCATGTGCACTTATTGGACTTAAATGAAATTAAGCATTATCAGAAGATGGATAATGTTTCACATAGTAAATTTTCAGAAATCAATGATGTAATAGTGTATAAGAAGAATGGTATTAACAAAATTGTTGTTCCTTTGTCATTAAGATTAAAAATTTTACATAAAACTCATGAAGAATTTGGACACCCTGGAATTCAAAGAATGATTAACTTAATTTCTCCTCAGTATTATTGGCCATTTATAACGAATGATATTTCTAACTATGTTAAACATTGTCACACCTGTCAACTTAACAAGAAACCCTGACAGAAGCGTTATGGATTAATGTAGGAAGTTCCCTCTACTGAAAAACCTTTTGAGTGCCTATCATTAGATACTGTTCGTGGATTTAATTGTTATAACTAAAAAAAAATACCTTCATATAATTATTGACCATGCCAGTAGATACATTTGGGCTTTCCTCTCTAAAAGCGTTATTACAGAAACTTATGCAAACTGTTTGAAAGAACTTTTCCAAGTACATGTCCCTGAAAAAATATTAACAGCTCGTAATGCTGCTTTTACTTCTTCCAAATTTAGACGGTTTTTGGAGCAAAATGGCGTGAAACAACTTTTGACTTCGGCCCACCATCCACAGACGAATTGCAAGGTTGAGCGTGTAAATCAATCTATTGTAACTCGTTTAAAGTGTAAAGTTAATTCTTCTTCCACTAAAGTACCCTGGACCAAATTATTAGAACAAGTTGTTAATGAATACAATAATACGCCCCACTCTGTGACAGAAATCTCCCCTGCCTATTTGCTTTTTGGCACCCTGCCTTACCCGCCACCAATTCATCACAATAATTATTATCCTCCTGTGGATCAGGCTCTTCTTTTGGCAAAAGAAAGAACTATTAATTAACATAACAAAAATAAAATTAGATATGACGCTCGTTTTTTGGCATCCAAATTTAAACCTGGTGATCAAGTAATTTATGAGGAGTTTAACTATCAAAATACACGTAAATTAAGTCAACCTTTTTCTGGCCCTTTCACAATCCTTGGACAATATTCAGACGTAAATTATGAAATAGATAAACCTAATTCCAAGGCTGGTCGAGCAACTGAAATTGTACATGCTTCTAAACTAAGATATTATCATTCACCTGACCCTTTTAAAAAGCATCATGAAGCCTAAACCCATGTTTGGACAGATTTTTAATTACTAATATGCTCCTAATACAACAACAGTAAATAAATATTCATATCATGTTATTTTGTGAATTATTGCTTACTTTTTATGTTCTAATGATAAACCTTCACTTGACAATGGTATAGAAAGGACTATACGAAGGTTGAAAATGTTATAGTATATTAATCATATCAACATTTAGTGTTCCTATATTTTTGTGTTGTAACGATTTTGAATATTCCATGCTCACCCTAACGAGTGGGTTAAGTGTACTGATATTTTAATTGTTAATCCTATAGTGATATTTTTAAATTTCCTGACCTGGGCAGACACACAAAGATGACAGTAATACAAAATTTAATTTTCAACACCTGAGTCAAAATTACTATTCCAAATTTTTGTCAAAATTGCTTTTTTGCTGAGGGAGCCGGCCCCTCACGCAAGTCTTTTCCGGAGGGGGGGGGGAAATTGAAACAAATTTTAGTCCTTTTAAATACTCCTAACATGTTTTTCCCAAATTTGTTTATCTTATTGTAACAGAATACCGTCCCCTTAACTTTGGATTGCGACCTATAATCAACCAACATAAATCTATCTTTCCCCTAAAGCTGTTGCACGAGCGGACTATTATATAACAGTTATATAAGATCGAACAGGGTCGAACGCTCGAGAAAACATCACCCCATATGACGCGTTAAAGTCAGATGCTAATTCTAACCAATTAAAGTTCAGATCGCTTGTACTCAAGGACATACAACTAGGGTTTTCGCGGGTGTTTGGGTGTCTGTCTCAGTCCTGGAAACATGTCGTAAATTGCGCTGCGGTTCTTTTATATTGCTATGTGCAGTTCCGACAGCCCCAGGATGATATTTCTTATGCATAAAGTCCTACAGCTATTATAACTGGAATTTAAATAGTGTACTTGAGCCAGTAGAATATTAATTAATAAAGAATGTGTAACCAGCTATGCGGAGTATTATGTTTCCTCGCCTGGACTTCATCCCTACGCCAATCAGCAACTTTCTACGACTATATTTTGGACTTCTCCAGTTTACCGGCCTATTGCATCGTCCCTCGACAGTAATCATTACATATATATATATATATATATATATACAGTGAAACCTCCCTTAACGGACACTCCCGAATAGCGGACACCTCTAATTAACGGACATTTTTACGAGTCCCAGTCCTTTTATATAGGACAATCTATGTTATTCCCTCTGAATAGCGGACACTCCGAATAGCAGACAGGTATTTTTGAAAAACTTGTCCTAAATCAATCTATTGTAACTCGTTTAAAGTGTAAAGTTAATGCTTCTTCCACTAAAGTACCCTGGACCAAATTATTAGAACAAGTTGTTAATGAATACAATAATACGCCCCACTCTGTGACAGAAATCTCCAATGAAGTAACAGATTGGATTGGAAAGCTTAAATCTTTGTGCAAAGGATATGATGACAGAGTCATTTTCAATGCCGATGATACTGGCCTCTTTTGCTGCGTCCTTCCGGACAAGACCTTATTGTTTTAAGGGTGAAAAATGTAGTGGCGGGAAAATTTCAAAAGAGCGGCTCACTCTTTTGCTGCGTTGCAACATGCTGGGAGACTTCAAAACTCCAATTGTTATTGGAAAAGCTAAGAAGCCTAGATGTTTCAAGAAAATTAATGTGCGAAAATTTAATGTTTCGTGGAAGTCAAATAAGAAGGCATGGATAACCACTGAGATAATGAGCGATTAGTTGGTGGAGTTAGACAACAAAATAAAAAATAAAAAGAGAAAAATCAACCTGTTCATGGACAATGCTACTTCCCATCCTGATGATTTAAAGCTAAAAAATGTTCATTTAATTTTCTTGACACCTAACACCACTTCGATGCTACAGTCACTTGATCAGGGATTTATCCTCAGCTTTAAAGTACGATACAGAAAGCTGCTTCTGAGACATGTGCTTTCACGGATTATCTCCTGCAAATCTAGCGAAGAGTTGGCAAAATCGGTGCCTGTTTTGGATGCAATTTCCTGGACTACGTCAGCCCTTAAAAAGGTGGAACCTGGGTGTGTTCTAAAAATGTTTTAAGAAGACGGGATTTTTGAGTAAAAGAAGTGGCAACTGACAGTGCTACCGAAAAGAGCAAAAAAGAACTTGTGGATCTAATAGCCAATTTGGATTCAAATGTCAGCGTTGAAGAGGAAGTCAAGATCGACGACGATTTATCCATTGAGGAAAAAAAACCTGCGTGTTACCAATTTCATTCATCGGGCCACCACTGAAGCACTGGCCCTTTCTGAGGATGATGATGAGGAATCGCCAATGGAAGACTGCAAAATCAAAGATTATTCGGAAGCACTGAAATACAGCGAACAACTAAATCAGTCCTTTTTGAACAATGAAGATTCGGAGGGACTAGCAAAGCTAAATCCTATGAAGATTCATCTTGAAAAACAGATTTGTTGTGTAAAAAAGAGAAATCGCACTTTGTTAAGAGATTTTTTAGCAGTAATTAAAATAATTTAGTTACTATACATTGTATTTTGGAATTGTTTAATGCAAGATAAAAGGATTAACACACAATGTTAGTAAATGTTAGTAAATAGTTATTCTTTTCTTGCCTAATTAATTTTTTCTTTTTAATTAAAATTGCAGCCGTAATTTTCATTCAAATGTCAAACAGAACAGCAAAAACTTTTTTATAAAAAGGTTGTCCTCCCCAATAGCGGACAAAACTTTTGGTCCCGTGACTGTCCGCTTTTCGGAGGTACCACTGTACATATATACATATATATATATATGTATATATATATGTATATATATATATATATAAATATACACATTTATACATATATATATATATATATATATATATATATATATATATATATATATATATATATATATTTTAAAAAATTTTAAATGATTTAAAAACAGCACGGCCATACAACGCAATGAAAAATCCGCCCTTTGTTGACATGTCGCGCCATCTGCCTGTGAGAGACCATAATTGGCCCATTTTTCGAAGAATTCTCCATCGAAGCTTACGCTCCTTCTTTAGCTGCATGAGATATATTTATTCACGTTTACACTACGGAAGCTCCTTCCATATTAACATATGTTAAGTCCGCTATGTACTAACCTTATTGGATTCTCGCATGTCAATATTAACCTATGGAGAAAATGTGTCCAAGGAAATGCCGACTTGGATTGAAAGATTTTTTTTTAATTGTACTCCGTAATAGACAAAGAAATTTTACACCTTGGGGGCATTTTTAGTCATTTTTAGTTAAAAAAATGGAAATACTATTTCAAAATTTAAATTATTCGGGGGAGGGGGGAATCTGGAATAGTGTGCTTTAAATGCTCATAAATTCCTTTGGTGGTCGGAATTTATAAAAATGAATCCTGTTGCTAGATGATGAAACGTTCAGCCTATCTGAAAATACTATTTTTATTGGACTATCAGCAATTATGTAGCTGTAAATATTAGACATATTTTCTCCATAGTTTAACATTTAGGTGAGTGAATCCAATAGGGTTAGTACACAAGAGCCTTAACAGTCGGATAGTTATTGTTGACTTCGGTCTTGCCCTATCCTTCAGGACCTCCCAAGACATTGCTGTTGCAAATTTTAGAACAGTTACATCTCATGACTTTTTACGTGGACTCCTACATCACAACGGCATTGCATCTTCTCCTAACTGCCCTCTTCTGGGGAACTTATGGATTTCAACCACCTTTTCACAAGTTCTTCTCTTCAAGACAAGCGCTTTTCAGTCGCAAATTTTTATAATAGAGCTCACCTCTACTGGGTTGCCATTGGCGAATTATGGTCATTTGACTTTCCCCGAAGTAGGAGAAAAGTTTTAACAGTAAGCAAATAAAAATAGATTTCAGATTCAGGCTACTTAAATAGAGCGATTTTAAACTTGGTCCGTAATCCTTGATCATAAACCCTTACACTATCTTGTCCTAGCTTTTACATTTCTTAAAGTTTTCTTCTTTCATATATTGAAAGACAAATTAATGTTTTTAGAAGCAGACTTTCTGTTACTTCGATTGATCTGCTTCTCAATCCAACCGGATGTGTCAAAAATAAATCATTCCAATTTTTATTACACCATCTTCCATAAATGTTCGCCACCATGAAAGTTTATATCTAAATACTATTTATCTTTTTCAGGTACAAACATCCGTGTTCTTATACGTTCTTCGATCACGTGAGGGAAGAACTGAGGCGAGAGTTCCAGTTTAAGGACCATCTAGTCCAGCATGCTCATAGTATCCTTCGAAAGGCTAATGTCCACGGTAAGTGTGATGTCACGTACGTGAGTGTGCATGTGAGAAGAGGTGATTACCTGAAGAGGTGGCTGAAAGTGTTCGAAGGGATTCCAGTTAATATGGAATATTTCCGGAAAGCAATCCAATATTTCCGCGACAAATACACCAACGTAATCTTTATTGCTGTAAGTGACGACAGACCTTGGTGCACGCAACACCTTTCTGCGCAGTTTGGAGTGTATGTTCCTGAAGAGGCCCCTTCTCCCGCCCATGACCTGGCCCTTTTGGCGAACTGCAACCATTCCATTTTGTCTTACGGCACGTTCGGGTTTTGGGGAGCTTACCTCGCGGGAGGGGAAGTCTTGTACTTTGACAAGTTTTTGAAGCCTGACACGACGTTTGCGCGAAAAAAATTTGTATTTGAGAAAATGTACCCATCGCGCTGGAAAGGTATTGTTACTGTCGATGTTTCCCAGATCTTTTCAATGAACAATGGGACAGTAAATGAGCAGAACACTACTGTCGTTACAGTTTAACAAATTTGGTGCGGGATTTAATCCCGCATTAGGCTTGGTTGTAATCTGGAGTACTAGTCAGTCTTCTGCCTGCAAAAGGAGCTGCAATCTACCATTCATCACCGGTGTCATCGTTTGTAAAGTAAAAATTCTTCTGTGTGTGTGTTTATGTTTCAGTCACTATTTCCTGTCAATATAGGGATATAATCCCTATATACACCGGACTGGGGGAACTGGCGTGAGCCCCAGGACCTTTATAACAACAACAACAACAACATTATTCCATTGACGTCTCATTGAATCTTGAATGATACGACTCTTCTGAAACCGTTAATGGACAATATCTTTGTATATTTGGACGTTGAACTGCAGGCCTTTTTGCGTTGTTTTGTTGCTTTTTGAGACCTGTTAGCCACTGACACTTGGCCACAGTTGTAGAATCATGCTTGAATGCAACTGATTCGCAGGTAGACCGTCTGTGGAGTGTCTATTACGACTTGTTTTTTTTAACCAAAAATTTTTTTTATGCTCTAGTTGTTGTTGTTGATGTTGTTTTTAATGCCGCCCTGAACACCGAAAGCTGATGCGCTACCGCTAGGCTACCTCAGGCCCTTTATGTGTTTTTAATTGAACGAATACCACGTCTTAAGATGTACTAAACTTTTAACTGATTTCAAACGATTCCTGGATCCGAGATTAAACGCTTTCTGAAACTCAAAACTGTTCTCAGTATTAATCAATATCAGTCACTTCTGTGGCTTTTCCTAAAGCTTTCTAATATTAATTTCTTTAAATCGCATAGATTTTATCTGAGACCGTACACGAAATCTAAATTTGTCACTTTTATACATCATAAAAAGAGGGTTCTTCAATAAAGATCCGCTTAAAGTAGTTCCTCTGAGTTCGTGATTGTTACAGTCAGAAGAACTTAATGCTTCTCTTCAAGTTTCGATGTAATCTATAAATATTGAACAATTCCATAACTGACTGACTGACTGACTGACATACAACGCACAGACCAAACCGCTGGACCTAAAGGGCTTAAATTTTGCATGGCGATTCTTCTTATAGTGTAAAGGTGTACTAAGAAGGATTTTTTTTAAATTCTTCTTAGATTTTTTTAATTAAATTTTTAAGCTGTTTTTTTAACTTTTTTAAAGTTTGCATTTAAAATAATAATTTGAGGGTTATAAAATTTATATCAAGAAATATCATAAATATTCCTTTATAATGAGATCTTTTTCGAATCTTTACCTTCATTTTCTGATTTTTGGTGAATTTATAAAGATTAAATTTTAGAATTTTATTTATTAAATACTGGTCACGTGATTTCTTTTTCTGGTACTTTAAATAAATTTATCGTCACGTGCATAACGACTATATAGACAAAAAAAATTTTTTTTTCCTGCTAATGCGGCAGACGATTGGACATTATCCAAAAAAATATTAAAATAAAATAAAAGATATTATGTTCCTCAAACTGTACTATATTAACTGTACTATATTCTTTAGTATATCCTATTAGATTCAATTTGAATATTTTCTTCTATATTATTTTGTCTATAAAAATATCCCTTACGATTTTTTTATAAATATATTTTTCTGGTTTTTTTTACATCAGTTGTATACATTGATCGACGTATTTATTTTAAATATATATATATATATATATATATATATATATATATATATATATATTTGGCATTAATTGCATACATTGACCGTTGTATTTAATTTGAATGTAGTCAGTAGCGAAGTACGGGTTTTCAGCTAGTACTATGTACATGTATGGATACATTTCCATGAATTGACAGAGCTTTCCAGTTGTGCGAAAAGCGATTTTTCTCAGGACTTGTAGTTACTAGAAATTTTCAGAAAAGAATGGTAAAATGCAGATCATAGCTTTAGAATATATTGCAGAATCTACAGTTCTCCCATAGCTATAATCTTTACAACAGAAACATGACATAAAAATAGGCACATAATTGATTAGTGTCGTGTTGCTACATCCAGTTTTTAAGTGAATTGGGCTCGGATCGTAAATTTATTTGGGTTAGTACAAAGTATTTATTTGTCTTAGGATTTATTTGGGTGCGTTGTGTTTAATATTTATTTTCTTGAATCCAACCCAAAGCTCTCGATGTCGAACTTAGCAACCGAACAAAACTAAATACTATTTTCAGTCTTAGATTATGTAAATTAACATCAACAACTTTCAATTTAGACAGACTAAAAAGTTTAGCATAAGAAAATTTAGTTTATTTACATACTTAATATTTACATGTAACAAAAGAATCTTTCAATTTCCGAAAACAATGCACAATAATAATTTTTATCTTTCACAATTTATATTTTAAAACCACTTTGCTAAGGTTAGGGAGCGTCCCGAGTGCAACAACACAATAACCTTACTATTAATTCAACACTATTATACCCTTTCACAAAAAAACTCCTTGCTAACGAAAAACTAAATTCACTTTGCCTAAATCGGAACTGAACAAATCAAAATCATTTATTTAACACTCACCCAATAATTCTTCATCAATTCAAGGTGCTCTCTTGGCCTTCTCGCCTCGCCTACGGTCAGGGATCACTTTGATACGCCGGGCAGGGGGCTAACTTTATTTCTGTCACGGTGAATTACCACTTCTTCTCTGTCGATCAATTGTAACTGGGCTCTCCTTGGCGCTTATCTTCACTATATTTGGACGGGCGCTGGGTATCTCTTCACGTCGTGAAACGGGATGGTGGGGCACTTCTCGTCGTTTAACTTCTCGGCTGGGGCACGGGAGCTGAGTCTCTTGGTCTCGTCTGCAATCTGGGTGCGGACCTCTTTATTTTACTTGGTCAACGCAGTCTCGCAGGTGCCTTAACAGGTTTATGTGGACTCCTCAAGTCCACTTACGTTTATTTATTTAAGACCTGCTGGAGATGGGGACCTACAGCCTCCCCGATCCAGACTCTTTCTCTCTCTTTTTTTCAAAAAACTCTCCAATATATTATTTTAATCCCCTTTCATACTTATGACTCCACCTCCTCATAAACTTCCATCAGCCAATCCGGCCACAGTAAACTTTTTATTTGCTGTACTCCCTCTCTCACCTTCTCATTGGCTTCTTAACTCAAAAACGTTACGCCCTCACTGCCTACCCTTGCGACCACCTGGTATTCAAAATGACTCCTATACGAACCGTACTGCCATAAATCTAACAATAAAAGGCTTTTGTAAATATAACGTCATCGTTTGGTTCCGTCACCTTATCTGTGTCTCCATCTCAGACCTTCCCCTCTTCATAAACTCATAAAACTGTCTTGCAACAGGCTACGTCCTAAATTGCTCCACTCAACTCTATAATTATCTGTTGGCGTTAAATTTGATTACGACCTTTATCGCAAACATGTAATAAAGCCAGATTTTTATTTAAAAGCGCTTTACTACAATTAGTTCTAAAAGTATTGAAAATATCCCATGAACGGTTAAATATGATTTTCACATGTATAGCAGATTATCTCTTTTGATTCATCAAATTAGTAATTTCCTTAAGGAAAAAGCTAACATTTTACGTGCTTAGGGTAAATTCCGGGTGAAATAGGTTTTAGATTTTTAGTCTTTCAAAATCAGCACAAACAAATCAAATTTGTTAGATGCCATAAATATTTTATTGCTCTTAAGCAAATCTTGAATTATAAATACAAACGAAGATGACGTTAACACATTAAAATCATCCATAATTTCCATCATTAAAATCAAAATAAATTTTCAGAATAATGTTCAGGTCTCTCTAACTTCAATAAAACTACTCTAAATATTTAATTTTATTTCAAATTCAACAAAGTGTCACATTTATGTTGCTGTTCTTAAAGTATAATATCAAATTCGTGAATTTATACACCTCCAGTGTATCAGTTGGCTTTGGAATCGCTTTTTATCTTGCTGTGGGTTCCTCCTTAAGGCATAGCCAATAATTTACGCTGGAGAGTGCAGAATTCTAAGCACGGAATTTCTCTAACTTTTTACTGCTGACTGACAAAGGGCAGTCCTCAACTACAATTCGGGATAGACGATGGTTCTTTCAGATATGTATTTATTTAGCATTTTTCCCGCAAAATAAAGTAGTACAACGCATCATCACCACTACTGTTTCATCACTACTGTCACACCACTACCGTCACATCATTTGTTGAACTCTATAGAACGTTTCTCCATATCTGCGTGCCCTCATCTACAGTGTGTCCGTTAATGATAGTGGGATTTAAAATGGCTATAGCTGTGCCACAAATCATGTTGCAGACACGAGTCATACGTTAAATGAAAGAGAAACACTCCAAGTTTATGCGTGCGGAAGCTTACGTGCAGACTCCAACTGACTCCGGGACTAGCGCGGGAAAATTCCGGAGAATTCCATTTTCCAGTTAGGCGGAGCTCCTCCACATTTTGCCACAATCGTGTCCGAATTTCTTAACGAAACATTTTGCCAGCAATTGGTCAGACGAGAAAGGGTGGCTTACCTGTCACCCAAACCTTACTCCCATGGACTTCTCTTTTTTGGAGTTATGTAAAAACAAAAGTGTATTCCATTCAAGTTCGAAATTGGACCATTTAAAAGAAAGGATCACTGAAGCTGTTTCTCCTATTCCGCCGCATGTTCTTTGCCGTGTATGGGAAGAGACTGAATGTCGTCTTGACGTCCGCAGGGCAACTAAGGGACAAGAAACTCGGAGATTTTCTCTTCAATTTGACGTATATTTCATTGCTCTACAAACGCTTTGTTCCGAAACTATAACCATTTATAACCCCACCATTCTTTTACGGACACACTGTATATCAAGGGTCGTTTCACGAGGCTTAACTTGTGATAAATCTCTCATGTAATATGGTTACCATCAACGGTTTTCTTTAATATGTTATTAGACTGGTTTGCGTACACGTTGACAGATGTCAGATCTAGAAATATACAGGGAGATTTTTTTTAAACTACTCAGAGCCATCTGAGATCTATCAATCGGAATTCCACCAAAATTGATAGATTTACTAAGGACGACATGGGAAAGAGTTTTCATGAAAAAAAAGTTCCAAAAGTCGCCGATAGGGGAAGATATGGCGCTGTTGTCGGCGCACCCGAGAATTTGCACAAAACGCAATTAAACCATCAAAATGCAAATTCATGACTATGTAGTCGACAGCAGCGCCAGTATTTCGGGCTATAAAAATAACAGGTCAATACCGAAAAAGTTGCAATAAGCAGACAAATGAATAACGAAAAAAATTCACTACAACTCCACTTTATGCAGCAAATTCACTTCTCCCTCCTTCAATGTGACCATAGTCCTGGTGGACGACACATTGCATGCTGAACACTACGTTCTCAACGGCCGAGCGTAAGATGTCACCAGGAATGTTCAACACAGTCCGGGATATGTTGTCCTCTAGGGCTGCCAAGTTAGAGACTCCACCAAGATACACCATGGACTTAATTACTCGAGATGCGTAATTTGAGATTGTAAGGATCACAGCGCATCACAGTTCCCCTTTTCACCGCTAGAGGGATACGCGCTCAACGTTTGGCGACGAATCGACAATCTTTCTGGTAATTCGCGCGGCAGGCGGGTCGGGGAGAAAATGTACTACGCAGCACTCGTTAATTCAGCATAGCATTTTATACTACAATCAACAAGAAATAACAGCAATAAACTGAAATAGAATTATAAATAAGTTGGATTTCATTTTATTTTTGTCATTTGCAAGCTAAATTGTAATGACTTTAAATACTAACATAATATTTGGAGTTGTGAAAGTGGGATAAGTTTACATATTGGTTTTCTGCGATTTATGTTGTGTCTGATACCTATCAGCATCAGTGCCTTTACCCTTTTTAATCCTGAGTCAAATATTAAGCTTTTTCCTATTCTACATTTTATCTCTTAAAATTTATTTTATTATAATATTACTTCTGTTTAATAATTTTCAGCTTTAAGCTGTTTATTTCGAAATATGTATACTATATGTGATTAATATGTTTTTAATTTTTCTTTTTTAATGCTCTCTCAATTCTTTTTCCACTCGTTTTCATATCTCTTATTTTTTTTTAGGGTGCTTTCACTTAATTGCATTTACCAAAGAAATATGAGTGGATGCTGCAGTCACGTTTGTAAATAAATATATATGTACGTTTGATGCTGTCAGTTTTATTTAGCTTTTTCACAAGAGATTCCAAATATTATTTCAAGCAATTCCTTATTTTTAGGCAAGTTTCAAGAAACTAATAAAAAATGATTAGCTATTATTTAAAATGTTCTCATATTGCAGTTTCTTGCATGCAATCGCATCAGAGAGCTTTAAAAAAAGGTGAAATTTTATTGGGGAAATAAAAAGCAACATTCAATCAGTATTTGTAAGAAATATCTTTTTTTTCTGCGTATATTCTTTTACTGTGTCCCTGTTTTTTTGTTTTGTTTTTTGTTTTTTGTTTTTTAAGGAAAAATATTTATATATAAATTAAATTTTGTCCAATATTTTTGGGAATTTTGGCACTACTATCGGATGAAACGTCTTTAAATATTTTGAATCAACGCAGTTTCATGAATTGTAATGAAAACTTTTTCACTACACTGACCATTTTGTTCTCTGATATGATTTTTTATGCATATTTATAACATGATATTACAACATTCATGCTTATTTTAATTTCGTAACATATAAGTGTTGAATAAGACAGAACATTAAGATTTCATTTAACAGTATATTTTATTTATTTATTCTTTTTTTCATACTTATAGTATTCAATGCCCAGAACCATGACTTTTGGCATTAGACCGATTATTTAATATATTTAAAACTAAATTTCGTTTAGCTTTAGTCCTTCGCACATCACTTTCTACAGGACGACCAGCTGGTATACAGCGAGAACCTTTAGTTACAAAGTTACGCCGCCGTGCAATAGAAGTTGGTTGCACTTTGATTTTACTCCCTTTCCTTTTATGAGATGAAAGTGCCAATCCCATAAAAAATAAAGCTTCATTAGTTTGCCCTGTAGTTTTAATTGCTTTTAATTTGTTTGTTATGCTGTTTACCGTGGATTTACTAACATTTAATGTTAATACTCTTTATATCTCAGCAAGAAGCAATGATTTCTCTTCATTTGAAGCAATATTTGGTTGCAATTCAGATGAAGAGATTTTTTGCTCTTGTGACGTAGAAGGAGTACTTAGATCCATGTTAGAGATGGCATCTCCAAAGGAATGTGTATTTGGATCAAGATCGGAATTTAAAGAATTGGAAGTATTCGCTTCTTTTTCAGTAAATCCCCCCAAAAAATTCTTTGGTGGACATTTATCCCAAAGGGCTAAAATAGCTAGTTTGTACCTGTTATCACAACTAAGAACTGGTGCATTTGGAAAATCCATTTTAAAATTATGATACAAAAAACATTGATGCTTACAAAATGCACCAGTTCTACCTGAATAACAGGTACAAAAACCAACCAAAGTGTTTACTAAATAACTTACATCTCCTTTTACAGAAGGAAGCCTGTAATTTATTTCATCCAATTTTTTTACGTCTGTGATTGTGCAGTCTTTAAATTTTTTGCACATTGATGTGCATAATAAAGTATGTTTGCGGACACGATTATGTGCATGTTCTAGTAACCGTGTAACTAAATACTGGTTCTAAACATGCACACAAAAATCTGCCAAAGCAACAATGTTAAATGCCTTTGTGCGACACAATATGATGTCTTTAATAATTCGCATTGTAGCTTCACAGAAATTGTTTGTGTTGTGATTTCGGTATATTACATCTTGGCGATATAACATAGCCCATTCTTCTTTATTTTCATAAAAATTTGAAAACGGCTTTGCAAATGCAGGGTACACCACACTGCCTGAATATAATGCTGCCACTGCGTTATCGAGATCTGTTTCTGAAGTAGCATACATAACCTAGGGGGAAAAATAGTAATGTTTTAATAAGCAAGTATGCCTTTTACAAATGTATTTAAATTTTAAAAAACAATTGTCAGTTTTTCATTAGATAACAACACATTTATATATAGTTGTAAATAATGATTTTCTCCCTTTTAATAAAAATTGTCAATCATATTTATATTTTATAAAAATAAACCCTTTCTTGAGTATGTATTTAATTTATACATTTTACTGTACAATTATTTTTTTATCAAAAAAATGTTGTCTATTTTGTTGTTATGCACGTGATGATAAATTAATTTAAAGTACCAGAAAAAGAAATCACGTGATCAGCATTTAATAAATTAAATTCTAAAAATTAATCTTTGAAAATTCACCAAAAATCAGAAAATGAAGGTAAAGATTCGAAAAAGATTTCATTTTAAAGGAATTTTTATGATCTTTCTCGTAATATAAATTTTATAACCCTCAAATTATTATTTTAAATGGAAACTTTAAAAAAGTCACTAAAACAGCTTTAAAATTTAATATAAAAAATCTAAGAAGAATTTTTCAAAAATCTTTCTTACTGCACTCCTAAACCATAAGAAGAATCGCCATGCAAAATTTTAGCCCTTTAGGTCCAGAGGTTTGGTCTGTGCGTTGTATGTCAGTCAATCAGTCAGCGAGTCAGTCATTTACGAAACTGTTATATATATATATATAGATAAAGAAAAAAAATGTCATTACATTGGCTTCAATGAGCTTTTATATTATGAATATGTATCAACCTGCTAAAAATACCATAAGGCTGCTGTGTTCTATTCTTATTAGATTCGCTCACTTCAGGGTTAACCTATTATTTGCAGCTACATAAATGCTGGCAATGAAATAAAAATGATATTTTCAGATAGCAAGAACTTTTCTGCGCCATGCAACACGATTATTTTTATAAATTGCGCGCACTAAAGGAATTTACGAGAGTTTAAAACACCCTTTACCAAAATTTTTTCTCTGAATAATTTAAATTTTAAAATATTATTTGCATTTAAAAAATTTAGAAATGCCCCTAGGTATTAATTTTCTTTCTCTTTTAGGGTGTACATTTTTTAATTTTTTTTTAAAATCTTTAAGAACTCAATTTGGCAATCCTTGGACAAATTTTCTCCAAAGGTTTACATTGAGATGATCGAATCAAATAGGGTTAGTACCAGGCCCTGGTTTTATATTAGGCCAGGGCCTAAGGGCCCCTGAATGTTGGGGGCCCCCAAAATTTTTATTTTAAAAGAAAAGAAAGAAAAAATTCCCATTTCAATTTTTTTTTTATTTTACCTTTTTTAATAACAATTTTTTTATACATCCTTTCAAATTTGATTGATTGGTTCATCATATGTATAGTTATATGTATAGTTCCTCATATGTATGGTATAGTGTATATAAGGGATTAATAAGTTTTTCTGGTTGCATTGTATTGGTGTTTTAATGATAAAGTTAATATGTTGTATTGCTTTTTGTTATTTGATAATGTTCTAGGCTTCTACGCTTCAAATAGCCAATTCTTGGTAAAATGGTACTTTCACAATGATTCATGATTATTTTTTTATTGTATGTCAGTTTTGGAAATTTTACACCCACCTCAGTGTTAGGGGGGCCCCCATCCCGAGTTGTGCCTACTGTCCACAATTTTCTAAATCGAACCATGGTTAGTACACAGCAGCTTTAAACGCAGCTTGTGATATTAAACATTTGCTTTTGAAATTTTTCGTTCCCCATGAATTACAGTATTTATAAAATCCGTAAACACTTTCATAAAGAAAAATCTTCTCTAACCAGAGAAATCTTAAAGTGAAACTGCACCCCAAAATTGTGCAATCAATACAAATTTTTTATTTGCTATTTGAAATTTATAATCGGTAATAAGCAACCACTCTAATCTAGCCTGCTTTCTTTTCATCCAGCAACATTCACTTCCGGATCTAAGACGGAAGCAGTTTACATACTGAGCAAGCACATTTTAACGGGTCGTTACGCCAAGCAGAAGCTCGTAAAGGTAGCTCTATCTATCGTTTTCATGAGTCCCGAAATGATTCCAAGTCGACAATGAGTGAGACGATAAGAAATTATAAATAATTTTAATCAGTGAACGGGCAACAATAAAACTGAAATATTCTTCTGCGGTCCTCACTTAGATAAGAACTATAGGTCATTTCTTCCTTACTTTACCTCTAACTGCTGGAATATAAGTATATTCCCTTTTAATATTTCTATTACCACCGTTGACTTCTTCTGAGAAGGTAAGTTTTACAGATTTTGTTTGTTTGACTAAGAAGTAGATTTTATATTTGGAGCAAACACTTTAAAATCGAAGCAGAATTAAGTAAATGTTTTTGAAAATATTAAAATGCAGTAAAACCTCGTTTATCCGGATTTGCAGATAATCCCGATCAGATTTTGTCGACATTATTTTTATTTAATGTTCACATTAGATAATAATTTTTAACTATGATAGCAAGAACGTAAAACTACAAGTACGCCAAATATTCGCTTTTTAATTTGATTCAATGAACTGTTCCTGCATAGATTGTACAATAAATTATTGTAATAAAATGCTTTTTGTTGAGTTTAAGAAAGCTTTACCAGACTTACCAATTCTTTGTTAAGAAATGATGTGAAAAGTTATTTTTATATTCTTTAATGTCTTGTAAACAATACTATGCAATTTTGTTACAAAACATAGTTTTCTATCGTAATAAACGGTAAGTCTGCTTAGTTAAGGATTTTGTTTTGCTTATTACCCATATTACCCGGATTAAAATACAGTAAAAATATGTTCCTCAAACTGTACTATATTAACTGTGCTATATTCTTTAGTATGTCCTATTAGATTTAATTTGAATATTTTCTTCTACATTATTTTGTCTATAAAATACGATTTTTTTATAAATGTATTTTTTTTACATCAATTGTATACATTGATCGTCGTATTTATTATATATATATACAGTAACCACCGATTATAGTGATCAGTGGTTATAAGAATCAACCGCTTACAAGAATCAATATCGCAAAAACAAAAACAAATGTATTATTTCCATGTTAAAATTTTCGCTTTAAAGAATCAATCCACCGGTTTTAAGATTCAGTTTACACTCTTCGCTTTCCTATCATTTTTCCAAAAAAGCCACTTAAACCCTTCAAAGGTATGAAGTTTTTCTTTATTCTTTTTAAAAGAAAGAGTGATAAAATGGGATGGAATTTAGTCGTAAAATGCATCCCCTTCTTTGTTAGACATAACATAATAGTTTCCCCTTAAACGCTTTAGCTAAACACTGTCCTATTACCTTGACACAGGGTCATCCTACCCGTGGGGATCCTATTTCACTTTTCTCCACTGACAAACAAAGACAGGGACTCTTTTTTTCCACCTCCTAAATCCTGGTTGCGGCTTCCTGAAGCCTGAAACAGATAAATCTTCGACGAAGTGTCCACTATCACTTAGGAAAATGTGACATTATTAGATTCAGCACGTTATCAAACCGTGAAACGTAAACTAGAAGGTGAATCTTGGCCTGAGGCTATTGGTATTGAAAGAGGTATAAACAGCATCCTGTAAACTTCATTACGTCAAACTACCATAGAAAACTTATTCTTGCACCCTTCTTGTATTGGAAATGTTAAACTGTTAAGCAGGTATGTTGTAACAAATATTGGATTACTTTCTTCTCCTATAATCATGTGTATCTACTTATAGGTCTAGAAATTAAGTTGTATTTTTAAAATTATAAAAATAATTTTAATAAAAGATAATTAACGTAAATTAAAGAGTATTTTATTGTAAATTATCTAATATATGTATATATAGGTGTGTGTATTCCTGTCCAAAAACCTAAATTTCGGCTATAAAAATCAACCGCTTATAAGAATCAAAAACAGTAATAACAAACGTGATTCTTATAAGTGGAAATCACTGTATATATATATATATATATATATATATATATATTGGCATTAATTGCATACATTGACCCTTGTATTTAATTTGAATGTACTCCGTAGCGAAGTGCGGGTTTTCAACTAGTATAATAATAAAAGTATAAAATATTCTACTTTGAATTTATGGTTTTTACTGCTGAAATTCATATTGGCTCTTTCTGTCCTCAGAGCATTGCCAAAATTTTAAAGAGATTTTCCACCATCATGAATTTCATATTCGCCCTCTATTCCGAGCTTCTTATTTCAACCACGTTTTAATTTTTCTTCTTCTTTAGCCACTAAAAAATTACCTGGAAAGACCTTGAACATTTGCCCCCAGGAGGAGTAATCCAAACGTCCCACCAGCAATTTGCAAAAATTATTTTTCCTTTCTACTCCGCAGGGGATATTCGATTGTCGATGATGCGAAGAGAACAAAGAAATGGAATGAAAGTTGGAACGTTCCTGTTACCACCCGCTGAATTAGAATAAACGGTTGACGAGCGGAAGGGTATGTGAAAACAAGTTATTGCATCATTAATGTGGGTCCACCGACGGTTCAAGAATCCCCTTTTGGCTTGCTGCGTGGTTCTGTGTGTGCTGTCACTTGCCTATCTGCACACGAATATTTTTGACGTCTTCTGTTTGATCCCACGAGGTAAGTGTACAGGTCTAAATTAGTTTTATCCTCTCAATTCGTAGCTACTGCCAATTTTAAAAAAATTAATATCTGTAATATTAAAACTAGTAGTGGATCTCTGCACAGGCGCACGAAGCTCGCGCTTGCAACCTCCAATTTTCAGGGGCCTCCGAAAGTCAGCGGCTTCAAAAAGCGATACATTTTGCTAACCACTATCTGAACTCGAGGTAGCCTTAAGGCTGCTATGTACTAAGAAAAAAAAGTCGTGCTTCCCTTTTCCTCTTCTTGCAGACTCTTGTGGTGGGAGGAGTCCAGTTGACAGTTCGAGAATTCCACCCCCCTAAGGATTGACATTTAGAGGGATTGTAATGGCTCTCTCTCTATAGGGGGGGTTAAGCGCTTCCCTCAAATATTTTATTTAAATTATATTTTTGTCAACTAGTTACAGGTACATAAATGCTGATAATCAAATAAAATTGGTATTGTCAGATAGCGTGAACTTTTCTGCAAAGCGCTACAGGATTCATTTTATAAATTTCGTCCACCGAAGGAATTTATGAGCGTTTAAAACACATTATACCCAAATTTTCCCCGATAATTTAAATTTTAAAATATTAATTGCATTTTTTAAAAATAACGAAAAATGTACACAAATGTAAAATTTCTTTCTCTCTGACGGAGTACAATTTTTTGAAAAAAAATCTTTGAATCCAAGTCGGCAATCCGTGGGCAAATTTTCTCCATAGGTTAACATTGAGGTGAGCGAATCCAATGGGGTTAGTACATAGCAGCCTTAAGGTAGCGCGCTGGTTTTTGATGCTGAGGGTGCTAGTATCGAATCCCGATACGAGTCATTAAATACCTCCGTGTCTAGGCCGGATATGGGCATGTTAAATCCGTATACCGGAAAGTCCCTCTATTAGATCAGAGAGGGGGGAGAGGGTACGATCCCCCCATATGTCACCCCTGGGGTGGGGTGCTCGGTCAAAATTAAGGTGGCAAGTAGCTAAGACGGACCCCAACCCTTGAGGTGCTATATATACCGGAGACACACACATCTGCCCGAAGCGTATGTGGACCTGGTTGGAACTTCCGCCCAGGGGGGCATTAGAAACAACAACAACAACAACAACATATATGCCATCTTTTTCTAGAGAATTTGTTGTTTGTTGAACAACTAACGGCACAGTGGAAGTTTCTACTTCCTAATGACCAGAACAATTTCATTTTCGACCGTAAGAAAATACCTTAATCAATAAAAAGTGTCTATTAATTGTATTTAGAGAAAGGAGGACTCAAAACTAGATTGCGCTTGGAGGTCTCTAAATGCTTCATCCACCACTGATTAAAACAGCAGTACTCTATTTTTTTAAAAATGCATGTTTGGGAACTTACAGCCTTTTTAAGAGAGTTTGGAATATAAGTACAAGTTTACACTTATCTAAAAGTGTCTTTCTAGATAAGTTCTAATGACCTCCCCCGTTGATTCCATCCGGACAGTTCTTTGTTTTCTATTAGAAACATATTACGTTTGTATTAAGCATATACACATTCGTTCACATTACAGAAACTTTGTAATACGTATTCACATAGTGCTTATCATACTAACGTTTTCTCAATGTAAACAAAACGGAAAAATTTTCTCGTTGCCGTTTTCAGTCGTCGACTAGTCGTGATTCATTTATCATTTCACACCAGTTCAGATTGACAGGCCGGAACATCCTCCCCACCCTGGTCAACCTCAAGAGGCATGACCATCTGGACTGGTCGAGTCACATCTTTCCCAGAAGCATGCAATATACATCACCGGCGTTCTCCAAGATGGTCCTTGGTAACCCTTATAGCAGTCTATAGATCGGAGCGAAAGTCAGAATCAGGTGAAAAATTACACAATGATGAACTGCATGTGATCAATTTTATAAAACTTAAAGTTGAACAAATCTGTTCCAGTAGTGGAAAATGTTAAAGCAGGGCTTTTCGATATATGTACATGCACAGGGGACAGTTGAACTGGTTCTTTCACTGGTGCGTGCCCAATAAGTATCTTTTACAGCGCTCTAAGTACCCCTCAGTTGAATTAGCTTGGGAACCTGTCTCTGTATTTTTGAACTCGATATTGTGATTTACTCTGAGATGTACGAAGCGTTCACCGGGGAGGAATCATACGAACTCAAGCATTCCTATATGATAGTGGGTCCCGGCAGCACATACTCTTTCATATTACTCGATGATGTTGTTGCAAAATCGAAAGTGGTTCAGTAGCAAATTCAAAGAATAATCAAATAATCAGATGCCCGGCTAAACAATACAAACAATTTTAATAACCCACAAAATAAATGGCGAACATAAGGGTTAACCCAATCAAGGATACGAGCATCAAAACCTCGTTCGAAATAGGACCTATCGTCTCATATCAAAATCTTATTCTGTCAAGTTCGAATCACAATCTAAACCTAATATATTTGAGTTAGAGAGGGTACGAGATTATCTCAGTCAAGCAGCACCACCAAACGTCGTCTATAACCATTTACGCACAGTAGCGCTACCTAACTGAAACTTTCTCAACAATGTTTCTTTCTTTCAATCCTCAACTTTTGTAAAAATAAAACACTGATATGAAACTCTCTCCAAGCCACCAATTACCATTTTGCCTTCCGCTGTTTTGCCGCGATGAAACTTTCTGTTCCCACACTTAAAATCTGTTGACACTGCATTCGGAGCTTTACGTCTCGTTACTACATAGACTCCGAAATTATTGAAATGATCTGGGATTGGTTTGACATATCACGTGGTCAATGTACTGCGCTCCGTGATTGGTTAAAATCTTGCACTAGTACTAATGGTCTGACGTTGAGACTACGCAACGCTCCGAATTCAGTGTGAACAGGCCATTAATCTCGTCTATTTTAACTGTTCCCCAGTCCATCCTAATTTCACATTTTTTCTCAAGGCAAAAACACATCCATCCTACAACCGTATACTCACTCGTTGAATTCCTGATCATTCTTCTAATTCTTATGATTATTAATCCACATACACGTAATCTGCATAACACTTATGTTAGAAATGCATCTTTAACAGATAATACAAAAAAATGAGGAAAGACTCAAACGAAAGCAAATGCACGTCAAACTGTTTACAGGTTTATTAGAGAGAGAGAGAAAGTTTCTATTCGGCGATTACAAAACTCAGGGTATCGTTAAGTTGAGCTGAAATTGTAGCACTGCTTTGGCATAAATACAGTCGCACAAGAAATCAATTGTTAACACTCCTCCTTAACAAAGCATGGCTAAAAAGCATATACACTAACTTTGAAACATAAAACACGTGGTTAACTGCTTCACAAACGTAAAAACACTATAAACACATGGTTGGCTGCTTCAGAAACACAGAAACACTATAAACACAGATTAGCCAATTAAAAAACTGCATACACTACAAACACATTAATTATAAATATCAATAATTAAAACCTAGGGGTTTTCTTAAGTTTACTAAAATTTTCCTTGAGAAATTTTTAGGGAGGTCAGCAACATTATTAATCGAGGCTATATACTCTAAACAAATAACATTCTATTCTATATAGTCCCGGAGGAAATGAAGCCTTATGTCGATATGTTTACTGCGATCAGATGTTGTTTGATTTTTCGCAATAAACATAGCCGCTTGGCTATCTATTTTCACGGGCACAGGTGTAGGGACAAATTTCTCCAACCAAGTTCTTGCATTAGACTTCTCACCCACAGCACTTCCTTTGTAGTACGGGATAAAGCCAAATACTTACCCAGCAGAAGATAATGCAGTACAACATTGCTTTTTACTCAACCAAGAGACTGCAGCACTACCAAAAATGACCACATATCCACTGAAGGACTTTCTGTCCACATGGTCTGCACCCCAATCTGCATCAGAAAAAATTTCCATTGTACTTCCAGTCTTTCTGAAGGTGAGGGACAGGTGCTTGGTCTCCTTGAGGTTCCGAAAGAGGTGTTTAACGCTCCTCTAATGTAATTCAGAGGGTCTCTCATTAAATTGGCTCATGTAGGTGGAGCTGAATGCGATGTCGGGACGTGTTCCACGGGCAATGTACAGCAGACTTCGAATGGCTTGCCTATAAGGAGTCTCGTCACTCTTCTTTATGTTATATCATTATGCATCGTTTACTTTGTAGTGTTTTACACTGGGATCTAAAGGGGGTGATGCTCCCTTGGCTGAACTTGCCCCAAAAGTTTCCAGTATTTCTTCAATGTAGGCTGTTTGATCCAGTGTCAATAAACCATCAGCTTGCTTCTGGATTCTCATGGATAAAATTTCATTTGCTGCTCCAAGGTCTTTTGCTTGGAATTTCTGCATAACTTTATGCTTAAAAGTGCTTATGGTTTCTGAGATTCCAACAATAAGCATATCATCAACATAGAGGCCAAGATACAGTGTTTTCTCTGGCTGATAATAAATGCATATATCACTTTTTGAGCGCAACAATCCTAGTTCTTTCAAGAAGGTGTCAAAACACTCATTCCATTCTCTTCCAGCCTGTTTTAGGCCATACAAACTTCTTTTGAGGTGACAGACGAGATGTTCTTTACCTTGTTGTTGCGTCCCTTCAGGCTGCAACATGTAAATATCTTCTTTCAATGTTTCATTCAGGTAAGCTGCGGTGATATCCATTTGATGGATTTCCATGTCTAACTCTGTCGCATAAAGCTACGAAATTTCGAATTTTAACTATTAGATATAAATTTTTCGCAATTAGCTCTACTCAAATAAAAGAAAGTGTGACAGGTATGTCTTTGCTCATAATTTCTGATATTTCTTATACGATCACGACCAACTTCACCACAAACTCTATGTCAAGGACTAAAAGGATTTGTATAGACTTTATTTTTATAACGGGAGAAAGTCTCAGAGTAATCTCTATCTGGGACTTGTGAATAGCCCATTTGCAACCAAACGAGCTTTAAATTTAATCACTTCTCCTTGTACCCTTAATTTTCTTTTTAATACCCATTTGCACCCAATAGGTTTGGTATTTGCTGGTTTTGGAACCAATTCCCATGTTTGGTTGCTGTGCAGGTTGTTCAACTCTTCTCTCATAGCTTCTCTCCACATTTCTGCATGAGACTTCATAGCTTCTTCGAGGGTGATTGTATCCTCAATATTTTGGGTGGAAGCTTGCTCTTCACTGACCACTTTGTATAATATTGGATTCCCAACGTAAATTTTAGGTTTCCTTACTCAATTGCTTCTTCTGACTTCAGGAGATTTTTCTATACCTGCTGTTAATTGTTCAGGACCAGATTCTTCCAAGTTTTGCTCAGTATATTCGACATCAGTTGTATCATCTGCTAGAGTTTCAGGGGGGAATAACACTGATTTCAGGAACTTTATCATTGGATCTAATGATGACTAGTTCATCTTCCTTTTCTGGCTGGCTCCTCCTGAATGGGAAAACAGTTTCATCAAACTTTACGTTTCTACTAATAAAGAACTTTTCTTCTTCTACATTCCATAAATTGTGTCCTTTTATGTCTTCAGGATAACCAATAAAAACACATTCTTGTGCATGGTTCCCCAATTTTCCCTTTAGCTGTGTTTTGTCAATTTGTGCATAAGCCTTACAGCCAACGATTTTTAGATTATCAACTTCTACAGGCTTTTGGGTACAAAGTTCTTCTGGTATTCTTCCCTGGATAGCTTGTGATGGACATTTGTTGCGTAAATAACAAGCAGTAGAACACACACAGCATCTGCCCACAGTTCATTTCGGATGTTTGAGTCGAACAAGAGGCATCTGGTCATGTCAAATGATGTATGGTTCATGTTCTCGGCAACTCCATTTTGTTGTGGGGTTATGGGAACAGTAAGCTGTCTCGAGATTCCATTTTTAGTTAAGAAATCATCAAATTCCTTACTTAAATATTCTCACCCATTATCGCTGCGTAGAGTGGTAATCTTGAGGCCCTGTAGGTTTTCAACGTTATTTTTAAATTCGATAAATTTCTCAAGGGCTTGGTCATTTGACTTCATCGGTTTCACCACAACATACCTTGAATAGTCGTCAACAAAGGTGATAACATATTTGGAACCTCCTTTTAATGTGGTTGTTATAGGTCCCAAGACATCACTGTGGATTAGTTCTAGTAACCTTGTGGAATGTTTAGGTTCCCTAATTGGAAATGGTTTTCTTTTCATCTTTCCCACAATGCATGTTGAGCAAATGTCACTTTCTCTTGGGGTCTCTTTACAATCGTCATTCGAATCGTCTCTATTGACAAGCCTCTTTACTGCATTTTTGTGAAAGTGTCCTAAACGTCTATGCATGAGTTCTTCATGTTTGGAGATGTGTGCTTTATGCATCTGCTGTTCTTCAACATTATACAATCTTCCACGTTTATGGGCAGTAAGGATGATTTTATTCTTTTAGTTGGGATTTCTAATATTAGCCCTACCATTCTGAAAAGAAATGGTCCTACCCATGTCTTCAATTCTTCCAACTGAGAGGAGGTTACTGTCAAGATTAGTGACATACAACACATTTGCTAAGGAAATGGTTTCTGTCCCACACTCTCCTGTGGACCTCAAAATGCCAGTTCCTATAGCTTCAGTTTTTCAGAGTTTGCTATTACAACTTGTGATTATATTCATACTAAACTTTCAATTTTTCTGTTTGTGAGCACATGTGCTCAGTGGCACCGTTATCAAGGAACCATTCATAGACAGGTTTATCCCCACAAGTATCAATAAGTAGTGCTTGATGTACATCACTTGACACTCTTTGGTTATACGATACAGTCTTAGGGATAGGACATTTTCGGGCAATATGTCCTCACTGGCCACAGGAAAAACACCGAGTTATTCTTTCATTATCTCTAGGATATTTTTTGGATGCCTCATGTCCTTGTGTTTTTCTGCTGTCTTTCGGTTTTAGTGCTCTTTCACCGACAGCTTCTTGTTCATTTTCTGCACTGTGATGGAGCAATTTCTTTTCTTCTACTATTAGGCGTGACTTAACGATTTTTGTGAACAAGGTATCTTCATCTTGTTCTAGGTTTAATATCAAGCCTTCATACTCTTTAGGTAAACACATAAGCATGACAAGGGCTACTTATCTGTCCGTGAAGCCGTGTCCGCAAGATGACACCTTACGATGCAATTCCATAATTCTTCTTAAATAGGAGCTCATACTTTCACCAGAATTCATTCTTACATTAAAGATTTCTCTTAGTAGAAGCGTGTGTACTAATCCAAACTTCGTATGGATATCCTTTAGAGTTATCCATGCATCTTTCGCCCTTGTACAATCGGCGATATCGTCCAAAAAGTTGTCTTCTACAACGAGGAACAGGAACGTGAGAGCCTTTCCGTCAATTTTACTCTCTTCTGCTTTCAATTCTAATCCGCAACCAGGATCAATTATTTCCCAATTGTTCTTTTGCACTACCGCAGCACGAGTACGGATACTCCATGCCGTAAAATTATTTCCATCTAGCTTATGGATCTTCAATTCATCCATGCTGTCTGTTAGGCCTAGCTGCGCACGGTGAATTGTTTTTTTTTTTTCGCTTCGTCTATTTTCGTAGTTATCTGTTATCTCTTAACTCGCGTATAAAAAACTTCTTCAGAGCACTCGTGCTGATAACGTGTTAGAAATACATCTTTAACAAATAATACAAAAATGAGGAAAAACTCGAGCGAAAGCAAAAGCACGTCAAACTGTTTACATGATTATTAGAGAGAGAGAAAAAAAAGGTTGCCATTCGGTGATTACAAAACTCAGGGTATCGTTAAGTTGACGTGAAATTGTAGCACTGCTTTGGCATAAGTACAATCACACAAGAAATTAATTTTTAACACCTTAATCTACTCTAACCAAACCGAGAACCCTTTTTCATGGACCTTTAAAGCATTGTGCGAATTTTCACCGCTTCCCACCCATCAAAGGCTGTGAAGCATTCATCAATTTCTTTCGGCCACCCTTTTTCAGATACACCCTTCTTTTAGCTAGTTTCATAGCGGTTTGGCTTGGCTAGGTTTGGAGCGTTACGGTAAATTTTTTGCTACACAAGGGCTAATTAGACCGGGACCTTCTGCTTAAAGCCAATTCCAAACGGCTACAAACGTCCATGCCAAAAGGGGGACTCGAACCCACAGACTGGTACCGAAAGCCAGCGCCCTAGCCATTCGGCCATCATCCTACCAGTTTCATAACGGACTTACACATATCAGAAATCATACTATTTGCATTCATGCCGTTTTTTCTGGGACCAATTAATCAAATGTTTCTCACCCATTAACTCGATTTTTATCAGATCTTTTAAATTCACACTTACTATCCTCATTTTGGACACGAAAATTCAATGAAAGAGCACGGAAATAAGTGAAAAAAGAATTATAAAAGTTAGTAATGAAGAAAATCCATAATGTGTTCATATTTTATAATAACGGTGATAAATTTATTTTAAAATGTCCTTGATAAGTAATAAATTAATTAAGGATATTTCAGCCAATGTTCCAAATTTGGCAATACATCATTACATTTGGCGTCTCTCGCGAAATGTTAAAACTGAGAGACGTGGTTGCCATATTTCGCAATTTATCGCGTGGGATTGTACACTACAGTCTAACCCAGGGGTTCCCAAACTTATCCAAGTCGTGGCACCCTTAAGAGAAGTAGAATTTTTTCATGGCACCCTTGTCATATAATAGGGGAGACCGGGGCTAGTTGGCATAGATTTTGGTTTTTGATTTTTCTATTTTTTTATGCAATACTTGGAGAGATTCTGGTGAATGCGGCGGATAGCTTGACTCTTTGACTACAAAATCATGTAGTATCCAATAATTAAATCCGTGTTTAGGTAATCCCAAAAACACTTTTACTAAAAGTTTCCAACTATGTCAACTAACCCCGGGTGCGGGGTTAGTTGGCATACCCCTAGGGGTAAGTTGTCATAACGTGATATGAATATGGATACTTAAGTAAAACATAGCAATTTTCGAGAAAAAACATTTTATTTTATCAAAACTTGGTGTAACATGGCTTTTTCTTAATCGCTCTTTCAACCGCGATTCTATTTTTGGTAGGAGTGTCTGTTAAAATAGCAGAAAACCTCCTTTTTTGACCACGGTTGGATTGCTGTCGCGGCACGGCTTTGGGGAAAGGGAGAATTGCCTCTGGGGTGATATGTCGGGAGGATGATGGAGTGGCCACCAATGCCGGTGTACCTGGAAGGTCATTTGTCGTTAGAGCGGGTTCTTTGAGTTCCCTTAGCTCTGGTTCATCGGCAGCTTGTGTAGCCTCTGGAGCAGGGCGATCGGTGATGGAAGATGGCAAAAAGTTTGAGTCCTCAAATATGTCTGGGTTGAATGGACAGATCCCACTCACTTGAAATCCAGATGTAATGTTGGACGGAATCACAGCTGATTGAAAGGCTGTTTTCCTAATTGCTAGGATATCGTATATGGTTAAAGTTTTGCCTAGATGACTGGTCATCCAAGCGTCACAAGCCGTGTTGACGAATTTTTTAAGGGGTCCAAATACAGTTCTGTCCAATGGTTGCAATTTATGGCTGCAGTGTGGAG
Organism: Dolomedes plantarius; assembly: GCA_907164885.2. Taxonomy (NCBI): domain Eukaryota; kingdom Metazoa; phylum Arthropoda; class Arachnida; order Araneae; family Dolomedidae; genus Dolomedes; species Dolomedes plantarius. The sequence goes on along the minus strand of OU015503.1, from coordinate 34,863,380 downwards.
GAAGCGATAGGACAGTAACCCCATTTCCTTTGAACAAATCGAGGGCCTCGATGGACAAATGCGAGTCATGGTTATCGAGGAGAAGCAGCACAGGTCGCGCTTGTGAACATCTGGTAAAGTGGATAAAATGTTGGGCAAACTTCACAAAATTGCGTTCGACCATCCAACCTGTCTTGTTGGCATCGCCGCTGAAGCCCTCTGATCCGGATCGCACGAAACATTCATTGAACTTGGCTCGTGGAAAAATGAAAAATGGAGAAATAGCACTTCCTCCGGCAGAGATGCAAATAGCCAAAGTAACAAGGGTACCTCTTTCAGCAGAGGTGATCAGCCCAATTTGCTTAAACCCTTTCCGTGCTATTACCTTGTCTGGCTTTTGAACGGTTGTAATCCCAGTCTCGTCCATATTGTAGATGTCCTGTGGTTCGAATCCATGCCTGTTCAGTACTGTTTGGAGTAAAGTGAAAAAGTTTCCGACGTTAGTCGTTGAAACTGATGGCTTGAGCTAGACTAGTGGCCTCAGGTGTTGGAATAGATAAGGATTTGTTTCTGTTCATAAAATAAGAAAGCCAATCAGGTCCAACCATCATGCTGAGCTAATCTTTTGCCTTCAACATTGTGAGCTTGAACGGCCTCGGTCACCCTCTCCATTGGTCGATTTGCTCCGTCTGTTTCTCTCTTGTATATAGCTATGCCAACTGACCCCATACCTAACTATGCCAACTAGCCCCACAGGGAAATCCAAAACAAGATGAATACCACACAATCCCAAACATCAGAAACAAAAGATTATGATACATGCATGTAACCACAGTTAACCACTCTTTCGAAAATCGTCATCAGCAGCACCTCAATTTGATCTACAGGTTCACCAGATCAAAAAAGGTTACGATGAAAAAATTTACTCACCATTCAGAAAAACGATAAAACAGGGGTTCTTCCTTTGTAATGCTTTCAAGCAGACTAAAATTTCGGTGGATGGTGCACCTTTACATACACTTTACATATTAAATTAGGTGAAAAGTAGTGATTTTAGGAGCCATATTTTTTTAGGGGAATTTTGTGGGGGGAATATTTTTTAATATTTTGTACAATCGAGACGCGATTTTTTTTATTAGATTATAAGTTCCATACATATGTCAAATGTATATAAACCTCCATTTCATTGTGTAAGTTTGTATTTTCTATTTATTTCAATTTATCTCTCAAACAGGATGCCTATTTGGAACCAGAATTGCTTTTAGGAAGGTCTAGGGTGATCTTAAGTTGGTGTTAGGGGGAAACAGGGAGATTTCGAGATGGCGCTAGAGGGAGGCGCTTCGTAGAGGTTGGCAACACTGCTTCATCAAGGAATAGATCTTGTATCAACGCAAACTTCTCGGTTTGGTCTTCTGCGAAGTACTTTGCAAACCAGTCACTTCGTTGTGATAGGTGCTCTCTGAAAACTGTCAGCATGCTACGTGAAACCTTTTCTCCACTACCGGTCATGTACTGCTGCAATACAGAGGTCTTTTGGAATAATAGGTCTTTTGGAGTTATATCGGAATAGTCCTTAGCAATAGATTAGATTGGAGATCATGGGCACTTCGCGGCACCCCTGATCTGTCTGCGCGGCACCCCAGGGTGCCGCGGCACACATTTTGAGAACCCCTGAGTCTAACAAGTTTTGGCTCAATACTCTATAAATCGCGAAATATGCATTTATATTAGATTAAAGATCTAATTACTTGCGACTGGTTGTTCAAAATGCAAACACAAGAGCATTAGAAATTATTGCTTCAATTTCGCTTGCAATCTTCAAGCAGCGCGTAGCTGTCGCCGTCTTGAATTTCGCTGTTGTTCTTCGGTCGTTTATGATTGGTTGGTCGGAATCACGTGAGCTAATATCTAACTTTTTCAATGCTAAACCGAGAAAAGGAGTACTGGAAGCACCGCATTAACACAGGAGAGTTTTCATCCACCTTCAGTACAAAAGACCATGTGAAAGAGTTACCCATGGATGTTGTACCGCGAAATTCTGTCGTGTGATAGGGATACTTAAGGCTGCTGTGTATTAACCCTATTGGATTCGCTCACCTCCATGTTAACCTATGGAGAAAATGTATCGACGGAGTGCCGACTTGAATTAAAAGATTTTTTTCAATTGTACACCGTATCAGAAAAAGTTTTACGATTTCGGACATTTTTCGTTTTTCTTTTAAATTACAAATAATATTTTAATTTAAATTATTCGGGATAAAAATATGGTATAGTGTGTTTTAAATGCTTCTCAATTCCTTTGGCGGACGAAATTTATAAAATCAATCCTGTTGTAAGGAGCAGAAAAGTTCAGGCTATCTGAAAATACCATTTTTATTGGATTATCAGCCTTTATGCAGCTGTAAATAGTAAACACGTTTTCTCCATAGGTTAACATTGAGGTGATCGAATTCAGTAGAGTTACTAAACAGCAGCCGTAAGGTATGTCGGCGAATTTGTGTGGTGTATTAGCTTATTGTTAGTAATTATAACTAAATTTAACAGAGCTAGGTAATTATAAGAAGAATGTAGACAAAAACAATACAGAAATCAAGCACTCAGGGCTTCACGCACCAGAGGCAAGATTCTGTAGTAGTGCCGGAACTATACCAGAAGTAAGAGGTAACCGACTGGTCTCGTCACCAGGGATCCTAACCAAACCAGTTACCTCAAGGAGAACTTTCTGAATAGGATGCAGGTATAACCAAAAAACATCCCAAGGCCCCGAGTTCCCCGATGAAACAGTTAGTCAAAAGAAAAAGAAAAGACGCGGACAACTTACAGTAAGGGCTCAACGCACCATACATGCAAGTACACATGCAATCCTAATGAAAAGACAAAGATGCATTCATACCCTAATTCAGTAGGTGACGGTTATGGCAAAATTGTTAGTAACTTTTGCTTATTGTTAGTAACTTTCGCTTTCCGTTCTTTTGTAAAATTAAGTGCTATAATCTATCATTTTTGTTTCGTTTACATTAGAACCGTGTGGACTACCACTATCATTAGAATGCAACGCAGGACGTCTGGGAAACCAAATTTGCACGTATGCTACTTTGTTCGGTGCTCTAAACCATAGACTTTTTCTCCCACTTTCTTGCAACGTGAGGTACCTGAAAGGCATCTTTACTGGTCCAAGTAAAGTTCCATCCGTAAAGGAATCTCTGCATCCTAAACTGAATCCATGGGAGCTCAAACCTTACCTGAGGCTTGAAGACTCAGCTATTCCACGGAATTCTAACTTTTTGAATGGGTAAGATAAGATTTTTATCATGTTTAAGGACAAATTTTTTTTCTTATTTATTCATATTTTGTCATGATTATTTTTCCATCTAATAGATCTTTATATAAAGATCACTATACGTAAAAAAATTAGAAGAATTTGAAATTTTGTTTTAAGGGTATCCGGGACAAATTTTAAAAAAATTTTTATTTATTGAGTTAAAATTTTGAATTTATTTATTTTTTTTGTGATAGTCTATATATATAAAACAGTTCCGTAACTGACTGACTCACTGACTGACATGCAACGAACAGACCAAACCGCTGGACCTAAAGGGCTGAAATTTTGTATGGTGATTCCTCTTATAGTGTAGAGGTGCACTAAGAAAGATTTTTGAAAAATTCCTCTTAGATTTTTTAATTAAATTTTTAAGCTGTTTTGGTAACTTTTTTAAAGTTTGCATTTACAATAATCATTTGAAGGTTATAAAATTTATATCGAGAAAGATCATAAAAATTCCTTTAATAGCAAATATTTTTTGAATCTTTATCTCCCTTTTCTGATTTTTGGTGAATTTTTAAAGATTAATTTTTAGAATTTGATTTATTAAATGCTGATCACGTGATTTCTTTTTCTGGTACTTTAAATAAATTTATCGTCATGTGCATAACAACTAAATAGACAAAAAAAATTTATTTTCTTGCTAATGCGGCAGACGATTGGACATTATCCAAAAAAATATTAAAATACAGTAAAAGATATGTTCCTCAAACTGTAATATATTAACTGTACTATATTCGTTGGTATGTCCTATTACATTTAATTTAAATATTTTCTTCCACATTATTTTGTCTATAAAAATATCCGTTACGATTTTTTTATAAATATATTTTTTTATTTTTTTTTACATCAATTGCATATATTGATCGTTGTATTTATTATAAATATATTTATACATATTTTTGGCATTAATTGCATACATTGACCGTTGTATTTAATTTGAATGTACTCCGTAGCGAAGTACGGATTTTCAGCTAGATAACCATATAATTTGTAAACAAAATCACATCATAAAACTTCTCATAAAGTTTTAAAAAAAATTTTTATTTAAATTTTTTTTTTAAAGTGGGGTAATTTAAAATCGTTATAACTGGAAATATTATTTGTCGAACTTCAAATTGTTTTCCTTTAATTAAATAGAAATTTATAAGTTTTAATTTTGATTCAGCGTTATTTAAAATATTAATTTTGAAAAAATTAAAAATATTAAAGTAAAAATTTCAAAAAAAGTTATGTAACTTATTTTTTAAAAATCATGTTTTCAAAAGTAAATATTTTTCAAATTTTCTGAATCCAAATTAAAATAAAATAATTAAAAAAGACATTTTCCAAGTTTGAACCATTTATTTTTAACGGTTCTTGACTTATAACAATTAAAAGACGAGAAATGGTGAAAAAACCCATCATGCAGAAAAACGCATGTACCGGTTTAAACAGATTGGCTACTATTAGAATGTTGCAAAAAAAATTAATATCTCCTGTTCTAATTAAGATAGAAACATGATTTAAGTGGAAAAGAACACAAAATATTTAATGTAATAAAATATCTTCAAAAATTTGAAGAATTTTGTTTTCTGGACCCCCTTAAAGAAATTTAAAATTCAAAATTTAGAGCATGTTTAGTTTTCGGTGCATCTACCGAACCAATAATTCTTTTTGCATCATCGTTTGTCCTTAGTGTTTCGTTTTAGTAGTACAAAAGTTTCAAAATATTTGTCTTCAGAATTTTTAAAAATATTTTGAATACTTTTAACTTTTCATCTCTATAAATAGGGAAGAAATCATTTTTTTGCCTGTCCTTCGCATTCTCAACGTTTGCTGTTATAAATGTTTTCGACTTCAAGTAGGCAAATAAATATGAGCTTCGGATGCAGACTACGTCGATAGAATGATTGAGACTCGAATTTTCCAATTTTTAACACCTAGGCACATAATTTTTTGCCCCATCTTGTCCTAGCTTTTACATTTCTTAAAGTTTTTTTCTTTCATACATTGATAGACAAACTGTTGTTTTCAGAAGCAGACTTTCTATTACTTTCAATGATATATTTCTTAATCCAATCGAATGGTTCAATTTTTATTACATCTTACTTCATAAATCCTTGACACCTACCTGATAGTTTAGATGTAATGACGATTTATCTTTTGCAGGTACGTACATCCGTGTTCTTACACCTTCTTCGATCACGTGAGGGAAGAACTGAGGCGAGAGTTCCAGTTTGAGGACCATCTAGTCCAGTACGCTCAGAGTATCCTTCGACAGGCTAATGTCCACGGCAAGTGTGATGTCACGTACGTGAGTGTGCATGTGAGAAGAGGTGATTATCTGAAGAGGTGGCTGGAAGTGTTCGAAGGGGTTCCAGTAAATATGGAATACTTCCAGACAGCAATCAAATATTTCCGCGACAAATACAGCAACGTAATCTTTATTGTTGTCAGTAACGACAGACTTTGGTGCACGCAAAATCTTTTGCAGTTTGGAGTGTATGTTCCTGAAGATGCCCCTTCTCCCGCCCATGATCTTGCCCTCTTGGCGAACTGCAACCACTCCATCCTGTCTTACGGCACGTTCGGGTTTTGGGGAGCTTACCTCGCGGGAGGGGAAGTCTTGTACTTTGACAAGTTTTTGAAGCCCAACACGACGTTCACGCGAGAAGAATTTGTGTTTGAGAAAATGTACCCACCGCGCTGGAAAGGTATTGTTACCGTCGATATTTCCAAAGTGTTTTCAAAGAACAATGTGACAGCAAATGAAGAGAACAAAACTATTGTTTAAGTTTAACAAGAAATTTGTTGTTAAACATCAGAAATTTTGCGTGACCAATACCCCTTAATCCATTGTTGGTAACGCATTTGATAAGAAATCCGTGTAAGAAATGCGATGATTTTTTCATAATCGCAAAGATTTTTTAATGTAGTCGGATCCAACTTATGTAACATTTCCTTCATTATTTTTTACAGTTTAATTTTCTTTTTAAAAATGAATCAGTGTTTTGAAAGTATAAAACATCATATCGCTCATCAAATGCTAAATAATTCTGCTGACTGATTATGTTGAATTTCTCTAGAAGGTGTTTGCCAAATGTGTGCCAAATATTTATAAAGACTCTCAAAAACTTTTTTGTGTTGGAGCATAAAGTACTTAATTTAATCCTTTATGTAAAATACATTGTTCTTCAAATCAACATTATTTAAGTTTTTCAAGGTATCAAGCAGCCATATACAGTATTTCATTAAGAACCAACAAGCCATATATATATATATATATATACAGTCAAAATTTTTTGACAAGAACAAAGCATATTATCATCCACAATTAATTACTTTTCTTAAACGTTTTTGCTAAATATTCTACTTTTCACTTGAATTTAATACCACTCTCTCCTTACGCCAAACCACTTTGTCTCTTTCGAGAACATACTAACACCGGCAAACAATGCCATTTAAGAAATGCCTGAAAGGACTAGCCATGTGTAAAGTGTACATTTGTCCATTGAAGCGTCACTGAATTCTTATGGATATCATGCTTTTAAAACTTTTCATTTAGCTTTGGGTAAAAGGGCGAAGAAATGCTGGCTTTTTTGTGTAGAGCGCTGTCCGCCGCTGACGTTTTGCCACAGTTGTAGAATAATCAACGAATATCTACAGGCTTATGGTTGAATGCAACCGATTCGCAGGCAGACCGTGAATACGATTTGTGGTTGTTACAGCTATTGTTTACTCTTTATTGAGTGAAGACAACCTCCTAGCATGTCTAAACCTTTTCTCTGATTATAAACGATTTCCGGATCGTAGATTCAACACTATCTGAAATTCAAAACTATCTGAAAGTCAAAATCAAGCAATACCAGTCCCTTCTGTGGCTTTCGAATACTTTATTTCTCCCTCTTAAAATCATATGAATTTAATGAAGGACGTATAGATCTGCAACTTATTTACTTCACAAAATCAGCGTTCTTCCCAAGTCCACTTTGATACTTTTGAATATTTGGTTTTAATCTTCAGAAGTAATTAATGTCTGTCTTCAAGTTTCGGACACGGGTGTATATCTAGTATACAGTTTTTGTACAGTGTAAAACTATATACATGAATGTCTACAAGGTACTTCCTTTTTATAGCTGTCTTAGCAAGATAGGAGAATTGGGACGTTTCTGCCCCAATAATTTGCCAATAATTTGAGGGTTATAAAATTTATATCGCGAGAAATATCATAAAAATTAATTTAAAATCAGATCTTTTTCGAATCTTTACCTCCATTTTCTGATTTTTTTTGCATTTTTAAAGATTAATTTTTAGAATTAATTTATTAAATGCTGATCACGTGATTTCTCTTTCTGTTACTTTAAATTAATTTATCGTCTCGTGCATAACAACGAAATAGAAAAAAAATTTCTTGCTAAGGCGGCAGACGATTAGAAATTATCCAAAAAAATATTAAAATACAGTAAAAGATATGTTCCTCAAACTGTACTATATTAACTGTACTATATTCTTTAGTATGTTCGATTAGATTTATTTGAATATTTTCTTCTACATTATTTTGTCAATAAAATACCCGTTACGATTTTTTTTATAAATATATTTTTTCGTTTTTTTTTACATCAATTGCATACATTAATCGTTGTATTTATTATAAATATATTTATACACATTTTTGGCATTAATTGCATACATTGACCGTCGTATTTAATTTGAATGTACTCCGTAGTGAAGTACGGGTTTTCAGCTAGTTTAATATATACATACAGAAGGAATTTAATACAAATTTGTATTTATTATTTTATTTAATACAATTTTGCAACAAATTTATTAAAAATAAACACCATATATATCAAATGGTAATCGTTTGTTTCCTGCCAAGGCAGACATGCGCAAATTTCCTTTTCCGCTATAAAAAGGAAGTACCGTCTACAAGTCCACGAAATGATATGTTTTTCCAGTTGTCTTATAAAACTTATTGTTCTAATGACTTGTACTTACATTAAAACATTAGGAAAAAATCATAAAGCTAACAGGCCCGTGCGATCACAGGCAAGGTCTTGTGTATGCAATGTATGCAATTAATGTGAATACATATATATATATATATATATATATATATATATATATATATATATATATATATTTATTTATAATAAATACGATGATCAATGTATACAATTGATGTATATATATATATATATATATATATATAAAAATCGTAAGGTATATTTTTATAGACAAAATAATGTAGAAGAAAATATTCAAATTAAATGTAATAGGACATACTAAAGAATATAGACAGTTAATATAGTACAGTTTGAGGAACATAATATCTTTTATTGTATTTGAATATTTTTTTGGATAATGTCCAATCGTCTGCCGCATTAGCAAGAAAAAAAATTTTTTTTGTCTATTTAGTTGTTATGCACGTGACGATAAATTTATTTAAAGTGCCAGAAAAGGAAATCACGTGATCAGCATTTAATAAATTAAATTCTAAAAATTCACCAAAAATCCAAAAATGGAGATAAATATTCGGAAAAGATCTCATTTTAAAGGAATTTTTATGATCTTTCTCGTGATATAAATTTTATAACCCTCAAATTATTATTTTAAATGCAAACTTAAAAAAAGTTACTAAAACAGCTTAAAATTTTAATTTTAAAAAATCTAAGAAGAATTTTTCAAAATTCTTTCTTAGTGCACCCTTACACTATAAGAAGAATCGCCATGCAAAATTTCAGCCCTGTAGGTCCAGCGGTTTGGTCTGTGCGTTGTATGTCAGTGAGTCAGTCAGTTACGGGACTGTTTTATATATATAGATACATAATATATTTTACTGGACCAAAAGTCTGCTATTTCTGCCATTTTCAGTGTTTGGAAAATTTTTCATTAAAATGATAAAAAATGTCTTTTTATGTAAAAAAATGTATTTATTGTTTCCAGAGAAAATAAAAAATGTGTTCAAGTGTTTAAATGGAAACAGGAGGATAAAAGAAATATACAGCTGCTTTGAAAAATTGCAACACACAAAAAAAGTAAACATATCCGAAGTGTGTTTTAGAGCAGAGCTCAACAACCTTTTATCTTCCACGGCACAACAACGTTTTTTTCGATAATTCCGCGGCACACCACAAGAAAAAGCTTGCAAATATATAAATTACAATAAATACGTATATGTTTTTATTAGATAAAATAAACACAACAAAATTGCTCTATGTACCAAGATAATTATAATCATTTAAGTTTTATATAAATCATTTTGAACTGTACACCAACACAAGAACAAAAATATAAAATTATAGTTTACAAGTAAAAAAATTTTCCCTTTAAATTTTTATATTAAAATTTGTTTTTTGGTCTTTACTTAAGCATAATAAATCAAAGTTAATTTAAATATAACAAATTTATTAATGAGATATTAAAGATTGTTTTGATAAATGTGCGTTTTATATTTGGCTCTATATTAGAAAGAGCTACAGTTCATGGTCAAGACCCTTTAAATATGATCGTTTGTCATTTTCAATTAGAACCAGTGTCGAAAAACTTTGTTCGCACAAGTATGTCGTAGAAAAAGGAAGCAAATTTGCAAGGGCCTTGTCAGAAATTTGTGGATATTCTTTCTTATCTGAAATCCAGAAATATGACGCTCGAGCATACATACAATGTATGGCTAACAACATGTTTTTGCCTTGTGTAAAATTTCGTCCCAGAAAAATTACATATTAACAAAAAGTTAGAGGAATATTTTACTTAGAAAAATTTCAATTTAATGCGGTGGTTAATATTTTTATTATCATAATGGATAAAATCACCGCGGCACAGTCAAGATCACCTCGCGGCACACTAGTGTGCCACGGCACAGCGGTTGCGGAGCACTATTTTAGAGGGTCAATAATTGATTACAAAAAATATATGAACTACTGACTTTCAAGAGGCATTGAGTACCAGAAAAAAAAATTGTAAACCCACCTGGAAGATAGATAATGGCTAACGCAAGCATGAAGAGAAAGAGAATAAAGGTACTTATTTCCAAATAAACAAAAAAGATAAAAGAAGCAAGTGCAAGTGCAAATGCACTTTTATTTTATCAATGTATAGAGCTCTTCTGCTCACTAAAAAGCTTTTGCCCATTTTATACAAGGAGAATGAATTTCAAAATGAAGAAATTCATTCGAGAGCGGGTAATGGCGGGAGTTACTATGATTCTCTTAGGTGGATTGTATCCACAATTGTGGTAGAATGCCTTGCTATTGACGTCCTTGCCCCCACCTCTATGGGGTTCTGGTCAGAAATTTGTCTCTATCCAGGCTACGACAGGCATGGGTCTTTGACATAGTCATAATGCAGGTTACGATGCAATTATTAGCATCTTAAGCCAATTTCTGCATACCTTTGGGTAGGTCAGTTCTTATTTTGAATTATACAAGGAGACTGGAAATCCCCATGGTATTAAGCAACGAAAACCATTGTAATGGGTATCGGCCAGCCAGTCATCATTTCAAAGATTACCAGCACCATATTTATACTTCATAATTAAATTCTGTATATCTATTCTAGCAAAGATCCATTTGTATTGGATCTAGTATTTCTCGTAGTTGAGAAGACACAAACATGCCATGCAAATCTTCTTAACTTTCCTTCTCACTTGATTTTTGTAATGAGTTTTGGGGCAAAAAGTATTGAAATTTGTGTTTTGTCACATGAGCAAGTTTCTGGACTAGAATTCCCAAGTCGGTGGACCCATCCATGAAATTGATTCACGAACCCCTTGGGGGTCCATGGACCACAAGTTAAGAAACCATGCTTTAGTACTTGGAATGTAAAATATACCATTTACCTGACCAGCATTTACACACAGAGTATAATAATTTGATAGAAAACATCTTTTAAAGTGTTAGTATTCTTGAGTGCCAAATTATTGTATGTATAAATCTGGAGTATGATATCAAAAGTTATGACTAGAAATAAAATTATTTTCTTTGTGCTGTGATTAACATCTCCAGAATGCCTAGTTAAACCAGCATTGTTCCTCCTTCGAAAACATGGTCTCTTTGGCTCTTTTCTAGAAGTAATGTTAGAAGCTTTGCAAGCATCCCTACATGTCATAGCATTATTTCTTAGCAGGCATGCATACCAGTTCATTACTCAGTGAAATGTTAGGAACTTCATGCTCTGTTGCTACTGCATTATTTCCACGTTTTTATTAACTTGCTTTCTTGTTTGTGTGTGTGTTTGTCCAGTACAAATCTTGCAATCGATTTTTAACTAACTTCCCGACTGGCTAGACATTTGAAACTTTTAGAATAGCTCAGAACACGATGACAATGCATTTTTTAAATACTTTTAGCCATCTTTAAGCAGATTTTTACCATGTTTTTGTTATTTTCAGTTATTTTGTTTTATAGACTGGTGCAGCCATCTATCGGCCGGAGCGGGAACGAAAAGTTAAACGCAAGTTAACTTCCAATTAAGTTCATTTTCTTTCAAGTTGGTGGGATAATTCACCCCAAAAATTTTAAAAAAGTATTTATTAATACATAGAATTGTCAAGTTTATATGATTCAACAGAAAATTTAAAAACATGGTATATAAAAACTTCTTTTTATCTTGTAATTATTTTCTTCTTCAGTAGGCCATTTCCTTAATTCTCTGCCTAGTGAACCACTAGAATTCTCATATGCACTGTCGGAGGATTCAATCTTAATATTTGACAATTTAGCCTGCACATAAAAATTTATGTCCAGTAAAAATGAAAAATTATATTAAAATATCTAATCAATAAAAATAAATTTAAAAAAAAAAGGTTAAACAAGTTCCCAAACTCATCATAACTTCTCAGCAATTAATTTATACAGAATACAAAACTAATAAAAGTTTGAATTTTAACCAAAATTCAGACTTATTTTATTTTTAAAAAATTGCAATTTTGGAAAATAAATTTTAACAGTGCAGGAATATAAAACCTCATAAAGAAACTTGGACTCAAGGCATGATAGTGTATTGGACTTCGGATTGAAGGTTCTCATTTCGAATCCAAACGAGCTTTTGTGTCTACACGGGCACATTTAATCCATGGTCCAAAGTCTCCTTCCAAAAGGTCAGGTGGATGGGGAAGGTACGAGCCCTCCAGATTTCACCTCGAAGTGTGCTCAGTCAATATTGAGGTGGCACCAAGGAAGCAGTGTTGACTCACTTGTGTGGTGCTTCCAGATAAAAAGTAGTAAACAATTTCCATCGAAAATAGTGTGAATGTCTCGGGACAAGCATTTCTGTATCAGCTACAATAACATATGGAAACTCAGTGCTCTGTTGTAGCACAAAAATAGTCCTATAAGTTAAATCATCATAAAATTATCTTTTTAAGTTTTTTTTGCAATGCAATATTTTGAACTAGAGGTGTCAGTCAGATAAAGTTACATGCAGTACATGCTTGCTGCATTATTCTTCATTAACGCAAGATTTTTTAATTTTAGAAATTTTAAATTAAATAAATCATAAAATAAGAAGTTCATCATCCCAATATTAGGAACAGCTGTTCCAGACGCATCCCCTTGGTGAAAAGTTAGCGCCAAAAACTTTTGGCGACAAAATCCTGCTTTCGCAGACCTGTTAGGCTTAAACTGTGAAATGTAAACAAAAACGTCAATGGCGACCAAGAAAGAACAAATTAGTTGGAAAACAAACTTACTGCTGGCTTATTGAAACTCGTAGCCGCACTCTGGAACTTCGCTTCGCTCAGATACCCTTCTCCAATCCGCTGCGCTCCGTTACGCACTAGTCCAAAAACATTACAGAAATCCCCAGCCGCTGGCTTCGCCCCTAATCCACTGCCAGTAGTGGCCAGTAAAACAAATCTTCCGCTGTCTGTAGCGGTCAGTATAACAAACTTTTCTCTGGCTGTATGAAGTAGTAGGCGTAAACAGCAATTCTCTATTCCAAAATCTATTGCTCACCTGTTTCCCATAAAATCGATGTTAAGCAACAACCTCAATTCAATCATGTCACTCATTTTACCACAAGCTACACTCTAAAAGACACAAAATAACATTTAACTTCAAGCGCCGCATTTAAAATCAACCACCACGTTATCAAAAACTCAAATGGATAAACATCCTCAAGATGTTACAAGACTAACGACAACCGTTTAAATTAACAGTTAATTTCAAGAAAACTGCGGGCGTTAGCCAATAAATTTGCTTGATAGCAAAATAGTTATTACGCATGCGCGAGCGTCCAATATCTTTCCACGGTTTCAAAATATAAAGATTGTCTTATTTTGGCACATTAATCGCGTGCTTACCACGCCAGACAAAAAAATCGCCAAACTTGGCAAGGGAGTATGTCTGACGCAGCTGTACCAAATTAGATTTAACTATGAGCAATAATAATTTAAGAAACATACAAACAAAGAAAATATATCTATTGGAAAAAGTCAAAAGAACTTATTTCACTTGCTAAATTTGAAGCTGTAACAGTACCCTTTCAATGGTTCTGTAATAAGGCTGATTAATGATATTGTCCAATAATTATCTATTATTCCTTATGATTATGACCTTACTACAAGAGTAGGAATACTGGGCTAGAAAATATATAGGCTTAGATTAAGAATTAAAATTATACGACCTTTAACATGCTTATCGTGTCCAATCTAACTTTAACTGTTCATTTACATGATGTCCTGCATTTCAGAAACCAGAATTCACTTCTTTATCGAACAATTCATTTATGTTAATAGCAACATTTTCAGTTGTTTCACTCCTCTTTAATATCAAGAACTTAATTAACAAACCAGGATATAATAAAAAGTTTTCTGGGTCTTCGTTAGATACTGCAATATACTTTAAAACCGCAAAGATACTTTAAAACCAAGACAGCATCTGGTCAAAGGGAGAAATATGTCGAGCTTATACATTTTCATCAACACACTAAATTATACTAATAATTCATTCATTTTTAATCTACTGAGCCCCAGTTTTAAATGCTTGAGCTTAAAATGAAACTGATAGTTTTGTTCTTCCTATTTAGCTTTAGTAAAAATTAAACTATTTTTTTTATTATTAAAAAACATAAAATTATTAGATCAAATCCATGAGTCCGTGCACATAGGCGTAGCGTGCTTCCAACTTTTTTTTTTCCAACTTTCTTTTTTTTGGGGGGGCGGGGGGGGGCACGAATTGAATTCAGTGAGGACCCTCCTCAGCGCATTGACTGCCTGACGGTCCTTAAAATATAAAGTATTATGATTTTTTTTTAAATTGAACAACAATAGAATTGATGTTTAAGTAGTATTCAAAAGTTATACAATGAGAAAAATAAATATTTTTTTTTCCCAATGGCAAGTATTACAGGACAACAGATATCAAAAAGACAAAATTACAAAATTACAAGAACAAGATAGAAAAATGACATCCGTTAATCCAGCAACTTATGTCTGACAATCCAATAAGATAGAATGCCGGTTTTGTAGATCATTTTGCCGTACTAGACGTTGCCCAGAGTGCACCACGAGGAGGTAGACCTACGTTGCACTCCGTGAAAAATAAATATAATATCAATAAAATGAGAAAAAGATATAGCATCGAATTTTCGCTATGGATCATATCATTGTTAAAAACTATGATAAGGCTAAAAGACATAATCGGAATCCTCAGTTTCACAGTTTGAAAAAGCGGGAAAAAACCAACTTTCTTAAAAGTTTTCTAATATTTTCCGATTTTAACTGAACTTCTATTAACGTTTTAATTTATTTCAAGTTAAGTTGGGGGGGAGAACATGACCCCCCCCCCGACGCTATGCCTATGTCCGTGCACCCTAGCAAAATCAAGCACCAAAAGTGGATACGAGAAGAGGTCGTCAAGTGCAAAGCCCAAGCATCAAGGACATGTTTAGGAGAAGCCGGATTCTCCTTACACTTAGTAGAAATTGGGAAGACCCTGCTGCCATATTCAAAAGTCAAACATTTTAAATGTCCACTGATAAGCCGTGTGATCAGATCTATCTCCCAGAAACTCTAGGGCACTCCTGGGCGCTTCCGGCCATACCAGTGATGGACTAGAGGTGTGAGCCAATCATGCCTGTCTCTATTTTTTCTCACCGAGAAGAACTCGAGGAAGCTGGTGGAATAGTCAGTTGCCTCTCTCTTGGTGGAGCCCCTCTTAGCTAAGCTATCAGCAACTTCATTTCCCGTGACATGAACATGGGAGGGAATGGAAGTGGATATCCCAATTCTTGGCCAAGTGTTTCAACTTGTCGAGTGTTTGAGCACCGACGTAATCACTAACTCGATTCCAATCCTTCAGGGGTTTTATTGAGCTTCGGCTGTCAGTAAGAATTATTTCTTTTTAACCTATATATATATATATATATATATAAGCAAATTACCACTCACTCACTCATCACTGTATAGTTGGATCCGTAAGTCCTACAAGCTGAAATTTTTAATGGTGGTTCCTCTTAGGCCCTAGGGGCACAGTAAGAAAGCTTTAAAAATAATCCAGCACTTTAAGGGGGTTAAAAGGGGCTTAAACCTCTAAAATAAAACACTGACTGACTAATCACTATATCTCTGGCACCACAGGTCCTAGGAAGCTGAAATTTTGCATGGTGGTTCTCTTAGGCCCTAGCTGCTCAATAAGAAAGCTTTTTACAAAAATCCAACATTTAAATGGGTAAAACCGGAGTTTAAATCCCCAAAATAAAGAAAATCTGAAACCCATATTTAATGTTGCATCACGGTTATTAAATTACATATAGTAACTCATCTGAGGAATGACACTTTACTGCTAATTTAAATTAAATTAACCAAATCACATAATTGGTAATAGTAATGCATTCCACAGTGAAGCAATAGAATTTAGCTGCTACTTTATAAATGACTAGCTGAAAACCCGCACTTCGCTACGGAGTACATTCAAAGTAAAAACATCGGTGAATGTATGCAATTAATGCCAATATATATATAATAAATACGACGATCAATGTATATAATTGATGTAAAATATATATATATTTATAAAAAAATCGTAAGGGATATTTTTATAGACAAAATAATGTAGAAGAAGATATTCAAATTAAATCTAATATAAAGAATACTAAAGAATATAGTACAGTTAATATAGTACAGTTTCTAGAACATTTCTTTTACTGTATTTTAATATTTTTTTGGATAATGTCCAATCGTCTGCCGCATTAGCAAGAAAAAAAAATTATTATTTGTCTATTTAGTTTTTATGCACGTGACGATAAATTTATTTAAAGTACCAGAAAAAGAAGTCACGTGATCAGCATTTAATAAATTAAATTCTAAAAATTAATCTTTAAAAATTCACCAAAAATCAGGAAATGAAGGTAAAGATTCGAAAAAGATTTCATTTTAAAGGAATTTTTATGATCTTTCTCGTGATATAAATTTTATAACCCTCAAATTATTAATTTAAATGCAAACTTAAAAAAAGTAAAAAAAACAGCTTAAAAATTTAATTTAAAAAAATCTAAGAAGAATTTTTCAAAAATCTCTCTTAGTGCACCCCTACACTATAAGAAGAATCGCCATGCAAAATTTCAGCCCTTTAGGTCCAGCGGTTTGGTCTGTGCGTTGTATGTCAGTCAGTCAGTGAATGAATGAATGAATGAATGAATGAATGAGTCAGTTACGGAACTGTTTTATATATATAGATAGTATGAACTGAATTAGCAGACTAAACAAAATACGTATAATTACCTCAAAATTCAGATCAGCTTCGATGTCTGTAGCTGACGTAACAGAAAGAGGCGAATCATTCAGCCTGGTGATGGCGTCTTCGTGAGTCACAATATCTTGCAGGAAGGGCATTTGATTAAAATGGGCCCAATTTGGTTGGGATACTCATCTTGACAGACTGTCCATGCTATTCCTCTTTTTCACCTCTCTTAAGTAGTAGGATCTCAAATGAGAAAATTTTCTCAGGAGACTATCTTTAAAATGAAAAAAAAATAATAATAATAATAATATGCTAACATATTTACCATTCTTTATTACAACCATTACTGATGTAAAACTTATTGTTATTTAAAAGAATCCTTATTAAAAATGAAAATTGTTAATCGTTATTTATTGCTATTAATGATTAACCATACTAAATAATGATTAATGATATCTAATAGAATCATCAGCCCAAACAGCATTAGGTACGATTGCCCCCCAGTGCTACCCTTTCC
Organism: Dolomedes plantarius; assembly: GCA_907164885.2. Classification (NCBI taxonomy): domain Eukaryota; kingdom Metazoa; phylum Arthropoda; class Arachnida; order Araneae; family Dolomedidae; genus Dolomedes; species Dolomedes plantarius. The sequence goes on along the minus strand of OU015503.1, from coordinate 34,845,898 downwards.
TTTTTTTATTGTGGATATTAAGAAGGTGCCTTGTGTTTACGTTTTGCATTTTCCAGAAGCTTCATGAAGTAGTAGTTTATCAGAATTATTAATATTAATGATTCTGTTAATTATATTAAGGTTATATAACGAAACCAAATTTATAAAAAAAATTATTTACTTAGGGAATTTTTATTATTATTATTGAAACTGGAATGTTATCTAAACTATAATTTTTAGGGAGGGAGGAGAAAAAGGCCTTTGCAGAACAAATTTATTCAAAATCATATTGCATGTCTTTTCAATGCATATATTAAGTACAATACAGTTTTTATGTTGTTATGAATAGTTCATACACACTGTTGCATGATGCGCCATCTATTAGGGTTTAACGGAGTTAAGGGTTTTTACAGGTTAAAGCATAAGTGTGACGATTAAAATACGAACATAACTATTTTTCTTTCCTTTTAAATTAAAAGTCAATAGTAAGCACGGATTTCTGCCGTTTCCTATTTAGGGGATCAGCATGGTCATAAAGGGCTAGATTTTTAAGTAGTTCGTTGTCGATTGATTTATGAAAATTAATTGTTAAATTTTGATGAAAATTTGGAATTGTAGGATATATAGAAGGCTTGGAGGTCAACTTCAGTTACAACGTCATAGCTAAAAGAATGCTTTCACTCACAGTTCGCACGTTACATTTTTGGAGGAGAACTGAGAATTTTAATCAACCATTCTACGTAAAATACAACACATATATATCACACACAGTGGCGCACCCAGGATTTTTTCTTGGGGGGGGGGGCCGAGATAAATGGATAAAAATATTTATATTGCATGGGGGGGGCCGAGATGAACGAATAAAAATATTTATAATGCAAAATCAATATTTCTACTTCTTTGGGGGGGGCCAGGGCCCCCTGGGCCCCCCCCCTGGGTGCGCCACTGATCACACAATGTTCTGTTGTCGTTTCCGACATTACGTTTTCTCGCTGATATCTACCTCACATGAATATCAGAATCACTCTATATATTTGCGCATCTATAAAAATTACGAAAGTGTAAGTAAAAGGGGTTAATGAAAAGAAATATTAACAAGCTTTTATTTTGTGTCACCTGATATAAAAATTACTAAAATATATATAATTCTAAGGAACGCGTCGGGAAAAAATTTAGCAAAATGCATTCACTTTGAACCCTGTGAACGAACAAAACTCATGTTGATATTTCTACACAAAATTTTAAATATTTTTTCCCACCTACAGAATGTAGAAGAATGGGGGAGAGGAGATTTTTGGGGGGTCCGTAAGAATAGGAATCTTAGAACGAATCTTTTCGCTGTGCATCAGTGTTGGCTCTTGATACCTCAGTATTTTTAAACTGATTCCAAAATGTATTCAATAACTCGATCAATGTGTTAAAATACTCTCTAAAAAATAGTTTTTTTACTTCTTATAAGCTTTGATGCTTTCCCCAACTCCCTTATATCATCATAGTGTCTTGATATGGTATTAGTTTCTGCATAAAAACATAGATGGAGCCATCACAACTGATTCAGAATGTTTCTCTATAAGACAGGGGTTTTCAACCTTTTTCGATCCACGAACCCCTTTTTGTGTATCATTAACTATGCGTACCCCCAACAAAAACCCTTTAGTGTTATTAAAATGTGTTATATTAGTTAAAGTTTAACTGTTAAACTGTTTAAGTTTATTGCGGATAGGTAATTTAAATTAAAAACAAGAAATTTTATTTTAATGGACATTTTATTACAAAGTTTTTATTAATGAGACATAAAATTAAAAAAGTCTCAGAAAATAATTAATTAGTGGGAACTCTGGGCTTGTTATTTTTTACAAAGTTCATCAATGTTCGGCTCCAGCTCGTTCCAATTTACTCCAACCACAAATACAGTAATAACGAGAGACGTGTTTGCTTGCTGCTTTACTGAGTTTTCAGTTTTAAATCATTACTCAAACTTTTGTCACAGTTAAATTCTAGCATGTTTCACTATAATTTGGTATTTTTTTTATAGTTAACCGCGTACCCTTACAGATTTTCGCGTACCCCCAAGGGGTACGCGTACCACCGGTTGAGAACCATTGTTCTAAGGAATAGAGTTTTCAGAAAACATTTTAGATCATATTACAATATGATTGCCAAGATTTTTTCTTGAAAATGCTTTTACATTTTTATAAAATCTTGAAAAATGTACTCATATCTTTACTTTACGCAATGTCTCTCATCATCAATTATATGCAACGGTAATTTAACGAAAGACATAACTGTTTACATATTATTACAGTAAAATAACCAAAATGTCCCCTTGCCTCATTTTCGTCCAAAATTGTAGAATCCTCACCGTCAAAAGAGTTAGGGATGCGACATCGATGTCGATGTTTTAAAAACATCGATGTTTTAAACATCGATTTATTGAAGCCGATGTTTTTTTAACATCGATGTTTTGTGCTCGATGTTTTTTTTAATGAAAAAGTACCGTAATAAAAAAAATTTTCCACGTACCACAATTTTCACACTCAGTAAATGTAAGTCTGAATTCTGAAAAGGACGAATACAAAAGGGGGAATGATTCCTTAGCAAACAGACAAATGGCAATTAACAACCAATGAACCAATCAGAGCGCTTGGAATGTTCCTGACAGTCCAGAACCTTCCATGGGGTTTTATTTTACAAATAGTATATACACGAGTGCATCCATTTAAGTTTTTGTTTCGTTCTGGTTTTATATAAGTTGACGTTAATATTATTAGTAAGATGCTTCCCAAAAGTACCGTTTGGGAATATCTTTACAAAACCACTGACAAATTGGCGAAATGCAATATTTGCCTTAAGTCCCTCAAAACTTCTGGCAATACCACGAATTTATCTGGACATTTGAAGGCAAAACATGGCGGTATTTACAACGAGAATTTTGAGTCATCAATGTAGCCCAAAGCAGCCAAGTTTTTGTCATTTGTGCCTGCCCAATCAGAGAGTAAAATTAAATCACCCCCTCCCCCCACGACTAACGGAAGTAACATTAATGTTAGAGATTACTAAACCAGTTTTAAAAAATGGATGTTCTAAAACATCGATGTTTCAAAACATCGATGGTTTTTGGGCGATGTTTTATTAGCATCGATGTTTTAATATTGAATATCGATGTTTCAAAACATCGATGTTTTGTTATCGATGTCGCATCACTAAAAAGAGTCTGAAGCGATCAGAATCCTACCCAGTCTATGCAGGCCTAGTTTTTTGAAAACGTGGTGGAATTTTTGACCGGCCCGTTCAAAGCCTTGATCTTGAGGTCGATCATCAGTAGTTGCCAACGCAGATTTTCAAACTGAATGTTTGTTTAGCTGTTATTGCATAGGCAAGACAGAATATATACAGTGCGTGTAAAAACTTTAAGAATAGCAAACAATTGTAAAAGTTTTGATAAATTTAAAATGAAATAATTGAAATGGAAATTTAATATTGATCATAAAGTTGAATTACTAATATAAAAGTCAATAAAATGTATCTGCGAGCTTTGTATTGCGAAAAAATTATAATTATGCAAACAAACGCTATTTTCGCATATGTAAAAACTTTAAGGACAACACTATTTTTTTATAGAAATGTTACGTAAAATTATTATAGATTTTCACGTTAAAACCTCTTGTGTATAGTGATTTTTCTGACATTTATATTAAGAGTTTTGTTGATTTTATACTCATGCCAAAAGCAAGTAAACTGACCGAATATGAAAAAGGTGTTGTTGAATCTTTTGCATTGTCAGGAATGAGTTGTCAGTCTCTTTCAAAAAAGATACGAAGATCTGAAACTTTCATCAACAATATTTTAAGGTTAAAAGACGAGTACGGGAAAAAAAAAACGCTGGAGGCAGAGCAAAAGACTTGTCAGCCAGAGATGAAAGGAGAGTTTTAAAGTTTGCATCAACTGGAACATACTCAAGTAAAGACATTTTACGAACAACTGGGTTCAATGTGGGCTAGAAAACAATCTGCAATACATTTACTCGATCTGGGAATTTCCCGTACGCAGCAAAATTGTGGAAACACTCTTCACTGACAGGACACAATACCCAGCATTTACAGTTTGCAAGATAAGTGATGACTTGGGACGACAAATGACTGCAGGTTATTTTCTCCGATTAAAAAAAATTCAAAGGTACATCTAAATGCTTAATTCAAAAGTATATTCAAAGCTTAATTCAAAGGTCTTTCTGACCATCTCTCACCTGTTGCATTTCTGGCAGGGGAAAAATAAATTTTTCAGCAAAATAATGCGCCTATCCACACTACCCATAGGACAAAATACTAGTTCCAGAAGAAAAATATTGAAGTTTTGCAATGGCCACCCAGAAGTCCTGATCTACACCTTATCGAAACCTTGTGGAGAGATCTAGAAAGACGAGTTTACAAAAATGCAAGGCATTTTTCCCCAGCTTCAGGACTCAGATCTACGACTGAAGATGAAAGGTACAAAACCAGTCCCGAACTGTGAAAAAATTAATAATGTCCGTGAAAGATAGAATATTTGAAGTCATTAAAAACAATGGTGGGTTCACAACATATTAAGTACTTGTTTCTTCATTAGTGTTTTGTTTTTATTTTCCTGTCCATAAAGTTTTTACACAGGCGGAAATAGTGTTTTTGTATAATTATTTTATCTTCGTAATAAAATACTTACAGATAAATTTTGTTCACTTTTTTATTAGCTTTTCAACTTTATGATACACATTATAGAATACTTTTTTTCATCTGATTTGAAATTTATCAAAAAATTAATTTTTTTGCTGTCCTTACACGCACGGTCCCAAACACGCGAGTTTTTACACGCACTGTATGTATATATATATAGATATATATATATATATAGGAAAACCTCTCTATGACGGCCAGTAATGATGAATTGAGTGTAGATTCCTTAAACTCTTATGAATAAGTTTTATTATTCGTAAGAATAAAAAATATATAGTTCCACATTATTATCGGTATCGATCACACACACATTATTATCGGTATCGATCCTCATTATTATTAGGTATCGATCTTCCTGTACTTTCCCCTTATATCATTGAATTTTCTTAACCTTTTTCGATTTTTTGACCCCCTTGATAATCTTGGAAAACCTATGGACTCCTCTTTCTGATAACAAAAACTTATATAACGGCCTGTTCATACTGAATCTGGATCATTACGGAGCGTCAGAGTTAAAAATTTTAACCAATCACGGAGCTCAGTTCATTGACTACGTGATACGTCACACCAATCACAGGCCATGTCAACAATCTCGGAGCCAACGTAGTTTCGTAACGCAATGATCCGGAAGTCACGTGAACGGGCCTTTAAAAACTTTTCAAACAAAAAATGTGGAAAGATCATAAAGCAACAAATAGTTTTAAAAATTCTAATTATATTCGATTATACACTATCTGGCCAAAAGCATCCCTACACCCCCCTAAAGAAGTGGATCTGGCAGGCGACGTAATTAGATGCGTAACCGAAAGCTATAAAAGTGTTGGTAGTGATTTGTCAGGTCATATTCATTTGTGAGACAATGAGTAAGTCAAAGGAGCTTAGTGACCTTGATCGTGGCATTATAGTGGGATGCCACCTTTGTAGGAAATCAATTCGTGAAATTTCGGACATTCCACAGAAGCCAAAATTCACTGTGAGTGATTTAATTGTGAAGTGGAAACGTCGAGGCAGTGAAATTGCAGAAAAACGAAGTGGCAGGCCGAAAAAATGTGAGCGTATCCGTAGTGAGCGTATCCGTAGAACTCAGAAAAGGGTAGTGAAATAAAAGTCCTCGTGATTGAAATCACTCAGGAGTTCCAAAGTTCATCCGGTGTTAGTGCTAGCAGCAGGACTGTTCGTCGAGAGTTAAAAAACCTGGGATTCCATGGTCGTTCAGCCGTTTACGAGCCGAACATCACTCCCCAGAATGCGAAGCGTCGATTGCAATGGTGCAAAGCTTACCTTCATTGGACTGTGGACGTATGGGAAAATGTTCTTTGGAGTGATGAATCTCGCTTTACAATCTGGCAGTACGATGAACGCGTCTGGGTTTGGTGGATGCCCGGCGAGCGCTTCCCACGTGACTGCATTGTGCCGACTGTTAAGTTGGTGGCAGCATCATGGTGTGGGGGTGTTTTTCATGGTTTGGTCTGGGTTCCTTAGTTTCTGTGGTTGTAAACATCAACTCTCAGATGTATGTGGACATTCTGGACACTGCTGCTCTCCCAACTCTATGGCAATATTTCGGGGAAGGCCCATTTCTCTTCCAGCTGGATAATTTCTCCATTCACACATCGAGACTTGCGCAGGCATGGTTTGACGAAGTGGGTGGTCAAAAACTGGACTGGCCTTCTCAGAGCCCCGATCTAAATCCCACTGAACACCTTTGTCACGAATTAGAACGCAGATTACGTAGCCAGCCAAATCGACCATCCTCACTGCCAGCACTCACTTCAGCTGCGATGGACGCCTGGAAGTCAATTCCTATGGACACCTATCAAAAACTGGTGGAAAGTCTCCCCAGACGTGTGCAGGCTGTCATCGATGCAAAAGGAGGACCAACATCCTATTAATATATGCCTCAGGACTCTCCGAGTCCGTACCACTGGGCGTCCGGATACTATGGCCAGATAGTGTATTCGTATTCTAGATGGGGAAGGATATGCATAAAATAAAATACAAAGGTTTACAAAACATATCAATGTATTACAAAAACAAATGTTTGATTTAATAATGTATTTGTAATTTAATGAAGTATTATTTACCGAATGAATTCTGCACAGTTGTTCATCTGATTGAGTGCAAATTCAGAGGCTACCTCGTGTTTTTTTATAGTTTTCAAATTGAACGCAGGCATTTATTTTAGTTTCAGATAAAAGGCCTCGACCGACGACCGAGTTCCTGGACTAGAACTCTCCAGCAAGTGGTCAAAATGGATTCTCGGACCCGCAAAAGGTCCATGGACCACAGGTTAAAAAACCATGCCTTTTATGGTACAACGTTGGTTCTCCTACTGAGTGCTCCAATAGTAATAAAACCAAGAAAACGCGCAGAGTATGTGGGCGAATGTACGCAGGTTAAAATGGAAAAAATGTGTCTACTATTTAGAGCTACATAAATGCTGATAATCTAATAAAAATGGTATTTTCAGATAGCCTGAACGTTTCGGCACCTCATTTTATAGATTTCGTCCACCAAAGGAATTGATGAGCGTTTAAAACACACTCTACCAGATTTTTTTTTCCGAATAATTTAAATTTAAAAATATTTTTTGCATTAAAAAGAAAAATGCTCCAAAGTGTAAAATTTCTTTCTCTATTACGGAATACAATTTTCTAAAAAAATTTTAATCCATGTCGGTAACCCTTGGACGCATTTTCTCCATAGATTAACATTGAGGTGAGCGAATCCAATAGGGTTAGTACACACTAGCCTTAAAGAACGGAACATAGGTTGAGAAAATGCATGGCAAAATGCTCTCGTGGGAAGTTTTCCATGCATTTCATCATCTTCAAGCACTCAAAATTTTGCACCATAACTCCTGATAGACGAGTATTCTTTCCATTGTGGACATGAGGCATGCAATTTGTCTAAGCCACCAGTAAAAAATTATAGAAATTCTGCAGTTTTTCGGAACTATTTTCCTTCCGGTGTACTGATCGGCTAAGTTTTGCTGCGGAACCCGCAACAGTGACGAGGCCGAGGTACAAAGCTGCTGGGTACGATGGACGTTGGTTGGTTGAGAGCTCTATGGTCAACTTTCGCTATACGAGAGCTGGGCCTGGGGTAGCGTCGTGGTATCGCGTTTACCTTCGGACTGGGGTAGCTCAGTTTGAATCACGACGAACTTTATTCAGTACCTTCGTAGGCTTGATAGGGGTCCGTTCAATCCGTTTACCGGAAATTCCTTCTATGGGGTCAGTGGGTAGGAGAAGGTACGAGCTCTCCAGATGTCGCCCCTGGAGATGATTGGTCAAAATTGTGGTTTCACCTGGCTGAATCGGACTCCGACCCTTGTGTTGCCATTAAAAACCTGAGCCGAACCCTTAAGCCCATAGTATGGATTTAGTCTGGCATACTCCTGCCAGGGGTCATAAGTCACATAACACAAAAGCTTATTAGCCTTTTCCTTACGGGATGAGATGGCATGTATCCCAAGAATACAGAGCCAAGAATGAATATATATATATATATATATATATATATATATATATATATATATATATATATATATATATATATATATATATATATATATATATATATATACATACATATATATACATATCTATACATACATATATATATATACATATATATAAATATATATATATATATATATATATATATATATATATATATATATATATATATATTTGGGGATTGTATTATCCCAAGGCTCCGGCTATGAGCTGTATGTCGCCGTGTACGCTATGGGACGACAGCGCTACCAGGATTTCTGTAGACGAACTGGACGAAAGTGTTTGGGGGGAGATAAGCTTTGGGGGAGACGCGGGACAGAGGCTGTCGTGCGCTAGTATTAAAGGACGGAGCTCCTAAGAGAGAACGGGGGAAAAGACCCCGGAGAATGGGCCTAACTTGTAGCTACAGGCCGAAGGGAAGCGATGGTAAGCTCACGTGCTCTGGAAGTCTGAGTGACTTCCAGCAGCCCAAGCTGGTTGAGTGCTTGGCAAATCGGGTTGAGGAAGTCTCAGTGACTTCAGAAGTCCAAGTGGTAGAGTGCTTGGCAATACTGTCATTACTGAAAAGGTCAACTATTATATGTTAAATGTTATATGTGTGAACTGTGGTGTCAAGTAAATAAATGTCTATTGTTATTATTAGTGAGAGACTATTTATGAGTCATCCTGAGTCTTGTATTAAATGTGGGCTGCTAGATTGGTTATCGGACGACTAGTTTAGCCCAATCAAAATGAGGCATCCCACATACACACACACACACACACATATATATATATATATATATATATATATATATATATATATATATATATATATATATATATATATATATATATATATATATATATATATACATATATATATAGGTATACATACATTAATAGGTACATACATAATAGGTATATACATACATTAATAGGTAGTATGATAAGCAAAACATGTGTTATATTAATAAATTTTGAACGATGCAATCCCTTCTTTTGTTCGCTTGGTGACAACTTGTCTGTGATGGTCGACTACCCTCAACAAAAATTGTTTTTGTTGTTCGTTCCTAACCGATTCGTTAAAACTGTTTTTTTATCAGAGCAATTCTTCTTTCTGCGGTATCACTGACCACCTTAAGATCGTTCACATGGCTTCTTAGAGATCACTGCACTATTCTGTCACGTTGTGGATCCCAAACAATTCAAAGAACGTCTTTGTTTTATTAGTAACGAAATGACTCAGGTCTTTTCCTTCAAAAAATAGGGTTTTACCCTCTAATCGTTTATTTCCTTTTTCTTTACAGGTTATGTTTCTAAATTTTTAGTCATATTTTTCTTATCAGCCTGCGTAATACGTTCGTCCAAAAAACCAATCCTACGTTTGTTTCTGACAGATACCAAAGGTATCTCTTAGAAACTGTGAGAGCACTTTTTTGACGTCTGCATCTGGGTAGGGGCTAAGAAGCTGTAGCATATCCAAATCATTCTTTTGAGCCCATTGACTTACAATTGCCTCGTGCCAAAAGCGAACATATATGAGGCTGACAAAATGTGCAACTCGTTTCATACCTTTCAATTCTCGTTGAGGAATATTCAACTGTTTAGAGAACAGAACAATTTTAAGTGCTTATATTGCCTTAGCCATTACCTTGCTTGATGCAGAGTCCCTGGGAACCTGAAGTTGTTTTTAGACTAACCTCCTAGGTGCAGGAGTGAGAGTGTTAATAACTCTTAGTAGTCTTCTCTTGGATGACTTCCGTCTTTTAGGACATTTTGGATGTAGTTAACCATTTTCACTCGTTGTTCTTCTAGAAAGCCTTGAACGGGACTTTCTTCATCCAGCATTGTCATGTATGACATCTTATTAAGTAAAGCCCGCAGACTTTGGAACTTCCGAAAAATCTGGATGTCAGGACCACCTGGTGGTAAGCCACAATACTCCTCAAACACTACTTTTAATATTAGTTCATGGGTGTGATGACGGCAAGCCAACCACAACAATGTTCGTCCGAATTCCCTTTCAATTCTGGTACACGCCCCTTCAATCAGTCCTGTATTAGATGATGTAGTATCAAAAGATATACCAATGATATTGTCACGTAGCCCAAATCGGTCCACTTCCCGAATAACTACTTCAGCCATCTGCTCACCAGTTCATTTCAGGTCAACAGGTACGGCAAGCAAATGCTCAAAATCTTTGCCAGTCACTAGAACTGCAACTCTCTCTTCCAATGTTTTGACACTCCCGTGATCAACTGAGGCAACAGTTTACTATCCCAATGCAAAACTAAATGAGGAAGATTTTCAAAGAGTGACTGTTCGATTTTCTTTGCCATATACTTCTATTGATCACCCGAGCTCGGTAAACGGTAGATGGAGATACGGTTAGTAATAGTTAATAAAGTTAGGATGAAGTTGATTAATATAACACATGATTTGTCTATCATACTATCTATTAATCTTACTGTCTAGATTTAATATTATTTTAAGTTTGTGATTTCTAGTTTTCCCAATAAAAGTAATTAACATTGAAAAATCATATTTTTTGCCTACTTTTATAAAACTGATCAAAGTGTGCAACCTCTAAATATTATCCAATCTTCTTGAAATTTGGCATGTATATCTTTTACATCACTGAGACTCGGGATGTAAGCAAAGTCATATGAAAATCACATCTTTGGAAAAATTAAACACCCTAATATACATACATACATATATATATATATATATATATATATACATATACATAGCCTCGTAAGCTAAAGGTTAGGCAGAGACCTACAGTTAAAAGCTCTGGGTACGCTAGAGGTGTATATTTGAGCACGTATTTACAACTTGTGCTTCAAACCAGTACCTGCAACATTTTAGGATTCTGAAGCTGTGCGTCAGTTTCATGCTTTGTAAAGGCTGCTGAAGAACGGCTTCTGCACGAGTGCAAGCGCACGTGGATATGTGTCAGAACTGCTTTCACCGGATGAATGAGTTACGGCCACAATATTCTCCGTAAATAGACTAAACGAAATCGAAGCTTAACACACTGTTCCAAACTCACTCTCTTTTACAAAAGCGACGGAGCATGCGCCTCACCAAGCATGACCAAAAGATTTAATTACGGACTTTTCTTTTTTAGCACATGTGGCATACCCTGCAGGTACAAAATGGATATTAGTGTGAAAATGTATAGTAATTAATTCAGATTAAAAATAAAAGTCGGGCTCAGTCCAGTTTAACCTCAAAATTGATTTAATTTTTTCCAGAACACAAAAGTATCGGAAAAAGCACGCTTTTCTTTCTTTTTTTAAGCTTCAAACGTGTGACAAAACTTGTAGAATAAAATAACATCAACCGTAAGTTATTGTTGTTGTTGTGGCTAATGTACCCAGGCGGAAGTGTTCCAGACCAGGTCCATATAGGCTTTGCAGGCTGAGAAGTGCGGCTCCGGTTTACCATAGAATCATAAGGTTCGGAGTCCAACTTGGCTAGTTGCCACCTCAATTTTGACCGAGCACCACCTCCCTCCCGGAGAGGCATCTTGGAGGATCGTACTTTCTCCCACCCTCTATGCTCTCATAGAAGAACCTTCCGGTCTACGGATTGAATGTGGCCATATCCAGACTAGACACGAAGGTATTTAATGGCGCTTTACGGTATTCGAACCGAGCTCCCTCGGCGTCGAAAGCGAACGCGCTACCACTTGGCTACCTCAGACCCATTGCAACCGTAGGTTTCTAAGATGATTATACCGCCAGATACAACACTTTTATGATGTACGAATATATATTCTGCTGTACATGTGTACTACAAGTTGGCAGAACAAAATTCTTGAAAATATAACACATTTTTACTTTTGTTGCCTTAAAACGTACGACAGACATAGCAGAATAAAATAACTCAAACCCCATTTATCTGTGATGATTTCAACATTTCATATACTGTATATACGTACCGTGGTCTACGCTTCACTTGAAGCAAAGCGTACAAAATTCTCGAGAAAAAAAATTCACTATTTACGTCTTATAGTGTACTACAGAGCTTTTAGAATAAAATAACCAAAACCACATGTTTCTATGATGATTTCAACAATTCTATGCTGTACTGTACATATGAACCACGTTCTTCTCTGTACCTGAAGCAAGGGGCACAAATTCTCGAAAAATAAATTAATTTTTTCACTTCTTATTATGTACTATGAAGCTTTTACAATTAAATAACCAAAAACGCATTTTCTATGATGATTTCATTGACTGATTTCAATGATTTTATGCTGTACTGTATTAGCGTGCTACGTCTATTCTTTAAGCAGCGGGCACTAAATTCTCGAAAAAAACAACATTATTTTCTTGGATTAAAACGCCTTAAAACCAAAGCAAAAGTTTTAAAAAAAGGCAATTAGTTTCGCTTCAGGTGGGGGGGGGGGCATTAGGTGGGATTGTCTTTATAGACAAGTCCCAAGTCTGGAGATGATAAAACTACTTGACATAATTAAGGAAACATCAGAACTTTCTAGATGAATTACGTTGAAGTCGGTGGCAGTAACAAAGACACGTCAGGGATTCGTCTTTCAGAGGTATGGGAGGTTAAAATTTATGTTCCCGAGTCCAAGTAATGAGTAATCTTAAAAATATACAAAGCAATTTATAGAGAAAAAAAGGCAAGATGGATTAAGAGGTAATCGAAATATGATCAAATGCAGTGGTATTTCGGTATTCGTCGTTAATTAATACCGGAAGACACGACGAGTACCGAATGAAGGTTTCCTATAAGAAGTAATGTAAATTAAATTAATTGCTTCCTGAAAACCAGAAATTTCGCATTTTACTGGGCAGTTTATAAATGGATAGGGTTTTTTTTATATACAAAATCTTTAAACGAGACAGACATAATTTAAAACAATAATTAGATAAAATAAAATAAAATCCATCTTCACTCAGCCAGTACTGAAAGGACTTGATGGCCTAATGGAACAGTTGTGAAGAAGTGGAGGAGTTTGGTTATTGCTTGGAAGGGGAGTCTCCTTCCAATAAAACATCAAGCGCTTGCACGGGGATTCTTTCTCTTTGTTAGAAAATTATCTGTTTATATAAATGTTCCTTCACCTTTACTTTAGGTTATTTTATTTATAATTTTTATTCCCTGTTTTTATTCCCCCGCTCTCGTGAATCGTAAACAGCTCACGTTAATGTAACGCGACAAAATGAACGAGACGTTCATTTCTCCGATCGTACGTCTTTACTTATGAGGGAGTGTCCTTAAAGATTGTAATTTTTCACTGGATGTTTTCCTTTATGCAAATTTCTAACCACGCTCTGTTACTAGAGATGTATTTAAAGGACCTTGTTGTTCAGTCTTCACTTCACTTGGAAACAAAATATCATTAATAATCGTAATAAATTTCGTAATGCTAAAAGACAACTTTACCCCTTAATTGCCCGAAATAGTAAATTGAACTTTAGTAACAAAATGCTCATTTATAAATCTTTCTTAAGACCCTTACTTACGTATGCTGGACCCAGTTTGGTCGTGTGCAGCGGATTCCAATATTAAAATTCTGGCTGTTGCTCAAAACATGACTATTCGGCAAATCACTAACTCCCCATGGTATTTTCGCAATGTTGACATTTATAGGGAGATAAATCTCCCCACTATTCAAAATTATCTTCAAAATCTTACTATTAACTTCCATAAAAATTTACCAAATGATCTTATTAAAAATCTTGCCGATAAAAATCTTGAACGACCCTGCTGACCTAGCTAACAAGAAACGGCCCTGTGCCATTCTTGCTCGTAACTTTTAATTGCTTGTCCTGTTCTTTGTTCACTCAGTCTCTTTTTTCCCCCATGTTTTAGCTTTACTTGTACTATCGAAGCTTTTTGCTTTCCCCACTTTCAATTTTCCTTCCTACTTTCGTTTTTTTATTGATCACTGAAGTTTTATGCATTGCTATATCATCCTACAGTGGAGGGTCCGGCCCATGTACTGTAGTTACCACTACTCTTCCTGAAGTTCCTGAAGTCTTCACTTCGGTTGTCATTCATTTTTCAGGTGGATGCTTTTCCCCTAGGCCGTTGTATTTCTAGGACAGTAAGATTTATGTTTTTTTACATCTTGTTCTTTTTGTAAATCTTTGTTTTATTTTTGTCCTTATCTAAATTTAAAATAAAATGTTTTTTTTGTACTTTAAAAGACTTATAATTTTCACCACACTTATCCAACACGTAGTTAAGTTCTATTTGTTAGGATTATGAACATTACTCTTTTCAGTCTCTTCAACACCACCTATCTCTGTTTACCCCAGTCAAAATAGACCCGATTTTCACGAATGGCTAAAAAAAATATGAAAGTTTTGAAAATTGGTGGAGATGTTTGTTTAGGCATGCTAATGAACATACTAAAAGTCCCCACCGATCAGACTTGAGCTTTCGCCGCCATCTTGGAAAATGTATACACTTTTTTTGTTTTTTGCAAGTAACTTGAGAAATATTGATTTTATGTGAAAAATTTGAATGCAAAAATTGAAGAGCATTAAATTGTGAACAAAAACATTATTTACATTTTTTAATAAGTCTAACACGAACAAAGATAATTGACTTTGAAAGGAGCGAACTATCACACCTGGGACGTGGATGCGCGGGTCATCCCCATCGCGATGGGGGGTTGACCCGCGCATGTGCACCGAAAGTCTTGCATACTCACGTTTGTCAAACCTCTGCATATCAAAGCTCGAAAGAAAGTTGCAGCAACATTCAATCCATTGTTATAAGGTTGTATTTTGAGACTTGGTGGATTCTATATTTTTATGTCATACTTAGGCTGCATTGGGTACATAATGGCTGGAGGTGGGTAAAAGTAAATTCTAACTTTGATGTATGCAACTACGTTAGTAGAAAAAAATGTTGCCTGGCCAGAACGTGCCTGGCAACAGAAATGTTGCCTGGCACATACGCTAGAAAAATCCTAGCTAATTTATTTACCCAAACAGCTTTAGCAAAAATAATTTTTGACGCCATGGATATATCCGATTTCAAAAGCGACAATCTCCATGATAGTAGTAGACTCAGCTCCCATAGTTGTAGACTCAGCTTTGGGGAGTTTCACAAAGAGTGTCTATCAAAAAGAAAACAATGCAGTACATTAATTCTCTCATTGGGAAAAAGGGGACACTTGAGGGATTTTTAATTCTACCCTAGGTACGTTGATCAGGGTCATGAAGCTTTGTTTTCCACTTTTTCAATAGTGTAGGAGCCGAATCTTATACGTTTCCTGGTTCGTTTAGTTTAGATGGACTGTAAATTATTCAAATGATATGACTAAATACGAGTATCACAACATAAAAAATTTATTTCCGAATATTTACCGAACCATAAAAGTATCAAAATGCTAATGTCGACCATAAGACATACGAGAAACACCGACCATACGATGTACGAGAGGTTAATCTGTGCTAACAAACTCTTCTAATACTGGGGGGGGGGGGCGCTTAAAGCAGTGGTCCCCAACCCCCGGGCCGCGGACCGGTACCGGTCCGTGGATCAAATGGCACCGGGCCGCCCAAGGAACATTAAATTATTTCCATTTTATTTACTGTGGTGTAATTCTCTCAGGTTAGTGCGACTTTGTCGGGTTTGTGCTAATTTATACCTTTGTAACAGAAGAAATCTTGTAACTATTTTAAATTAGTTTATTGTTTATTAAACATTTCAAGATTATGAATTAAAATTGCAGTCCTAGTCCCTCTCTGCGGGCCGCGGTAAAATTATCAAACGTTGACCGGTCCGCGGCGATATAAAAGGCTGGCTTAAAGGAGCGTTTGGCGATCGCCAACGTGGACATTGGCGCCAACAAATAGAATTATCAATTTCCGGATGTTCAATGTAATCCTAAGGTGCTGAAGGACTAGCGGGATGTTAAATGTCGGGATAATAATTCAGAACAACCAAAAGAAGCAATATCCATTGAAAATCCACCGTTAATTCAACATTATCGATTATCGCTGTGTCAGTAACCTCCAGATATGAACTAATTTTATGTCTAGTTGAATTTTAGCCAAATTCGTTACGTTCATAAGTGAAACTGAAATGTAAGATATACGACGTAACGTGAAGTTCCAATAGAAAAGGAGAAAATATGACCCTTTTGAAGCATTTATGAATAATCAGGCATTTCTGATGTGTACTATTTTCAGATAGAACATTTTTTTTAAGCACAGTTGAATTTTTATGAAATTTGTAATGTGCAAACACGAACATATGATATAACCTACATTTAAACGGATTCACGAAGAGATTTAAATGGAACAGGAAAACTTATATTGGTTTTAGAGCATTTATACACATAACAGAAGTATGGGTTTGGGGTAGCTGTAGAGACAGGCGAGTTAGCATCAGAGGCGCAATACCGCCACCTATCGCAAGGTAAGTGGTACTAGTCAGAACGCTGGAGGTTGTTGTAGAATTCAGACGTGTCTGATACGCTCTTACGCATAACGGCAAAGGTGATGGCAGACTATGGTCGTGTCCGATATATTCTTAGAGAGAAAGTTCGAAGGTTATTGTAGACTCCGAACGTGTCTGGTATGTTCTTCGGAACGTTGAGGTTATGTTAATATTTTTTTCATGTAAATAATATTCTTCTACATGTAATATAGTCTCCTGTACTTATCCGTGCTGTGCTCTATTTTGGAATAAAATACATGTGTTTGAAAGAGTTGGTACTTGATTGATAAAAAGAACTCTTAACTCGGTATTCCTCACAGTAGCCCAGTGGTAGCGCGTCGGCTTTCGGTGCTGAGGGTGCTCGGATCGAATCCCGAGAAGCGCCATTAAATACCTCCTTGTCTAGGCTGGATATGTGCACGTTAAATCTATAGATCGGAAAATCTTTGTATGGTGTCAGAGAAGGTGGCAGGGGGTACGATCTTCCATATGTCACCCCTAGGGGTGCTTGGTAAAAAGTGAGGTGACACCTGGCTCAACCGGAATCCGACCCTTGTGCCATTGTAAACCGTAGCCGCACCCCTCAGTCCGTTAGCGCATTTGGACCTGGTCTGGAATACTTCCGGCCAAGGGTCATTAGAAACAACAACAACATAACAGAAGTGTACGCATTTAAAGAGACAACTTATATTTTTCTCTTTAGGGTTTTCATACGTGATGGTAGATGTGTAATGTGCAACCTCACTGCCAGTAAATTATGTTTCTATATCTTTCAATTCTTGAACCGTTTCGTTTATTTACCTTTATCGTTTTTTTTTTTTCATAGTGTGAGATAAAACCGAAAACCGTCAATAGACATTTATGCATCCAAAAGGCACAAACACCTAAATGCATTGGCCAAATCTGATACGGAGGCAAAAACATTTGCATTGCATGTATTTGCATGCATGCATGGCAACACACAATGGTAACGATTGTAAGAAAAGTATACAAAATTGAAATTCCTAAACTTGTTGAATATCAAACAAGTACAGCAACGCACCATTTTTCGGTAAATTTAGGGTGATTGTTCTCCAAAACATTCTTTTTCTTATTCACTTACCTCCTGTTTATGCGGATAAATGATGCATATCCTACATCAATCACTGCCAGTTCTTACTAATGTCTCCACTGACGATGAAACAAGGCTATGCGTTATTACATTTCGAGCACTAGGAATTGGAAATTTACAGGTTTCAGCTTTCCGATAATTTAGTTATTTATTTTTCAATACTGTTATTGGTTAACAAATGCATTTTTTAAAGGTTCAGTGTTTAACGAAAACATAGTGAGTAAAAGTCTCCAACATGCTTTGTTTACGAGATTTATTTTTCTTTCAAAATATTTTTTTTTCTTTCGAGAAGTAAACTCGGGATTTTTAATGCATTATTTACATACGAAAAGAGTACGGCGGTTGCAGTACAAATAGAGTGCTGGTTCTAAGTTTTTCTAAATTTTTGTAACTGTTTGAGTTTCTTTTGCAAACTCGGACTGTAGAACTATTATTAAAATTATAAATAGTTGGTTTTACAGTGCTGCGAGGTTTATTAAAAATTAAATTTACATGAGGATTTATTAAACGATGAAAAATTTATTAAACTAATGAAATTTGCAGCTGTAAAGTTGGAATGACCTATCTCAGAGATGCCTATTATGTGAGGGGGTTTTCTGCATATATAACTGTATCTGTCTATCCTTATATGTACACATACATACATACACTCTCACATGTAAACACACGCGCACACACACACACACACACACATACAGGGTGATTTTTATTAAACTGACACTACTCAGAGCCACCTGTAGCGCGATAAATCAGCCGGAATTCCATCAAAATTGATAGAGGAACTAAGGACGACATGGGAAAGAGTTTCCGTGGAAAAAATAGTTCTAAAAGTCACCGATAGGGGGGAGATATGGCATTGTTGTTGTCGGCTCACCCGGGAGTTTGCATAAAACACAAGTAAAACATCAAAATGTAAATTCATGACTATGTAGTCGACAACAACGCCAATATTTTGGGCTATAAAGATCGGTGCGGAATCTGTTGCGTCATCGCTTTACATAAGAAAGAGTCACCAGTCGCTTTTCTTCCACTTGTATGGCCACCTCGCTCCCCGGACCTAACCCATGTGACTTCTTTCTGTGGGGTTATTTAAAGTCCAAGGTGTATCTTGGTGGAGTCACTAACTTGGCGGACCTAGAGGACAACATATCCCAGACTGTGATGAACATTCCTGGTAACATGTTACGCTCGGCCGTTGAGAACGTAGTGTTCGGGATGCAATGTGTCGTACACCAGGATGGTGGTCCCAGGGATGGTGATAAATTTGCTGCATAAAGCGGTGTTGCAGTGAAATTTTTTTGCTATTCATTCGTCTGCTTATTACAACTTTTTCGGTATTCACCCATTATCTTTATAGCCCGAAATACTGGCGTTTCTGTCGACTACGTAGTCGTGAATTTGCATTTTGATGTTTTACTTGCGTTTTGGGCAAATTCTCGAGTGCACCGACAACAACAGCGCTATATCTTCCCCTATCGGCGACTTTTGGAACTTTTTTTTTCTTTCACGGAAACACTTTCCCATGTCGTCCTTAGTCCCTCTATAAATTTTGGTGGGATTCCGGTTGATATAGATCGCCTCACAGATGGCTCTGAGTAGTGGCAGTTTAATGAAAATCCCCCTATATATACATGTGTGTCTGTGTTTGTGTGTGTGTGTGTGTGTGTGTGTGTGTGTGTGTGTGTGTGTGTGTAGTCGATATGTAGTCGTGAGTATTTGATGAGAAAAGCACACTCATAAGGCTGTTCGCACATTTTTTAGACAATTTTGGTAAGCGGTAATAAAAAATCGTTTGCAGCAAAAGAAATAATTGCAATTGTACAATGTTTTTAAAAGTCAAAATTATCGTCTGCGGCTTGAAAGTTTTGTTTTTATTCAAAATGGCGTTTTTAACAAAGCAGTGGTTCGAAGGCTACATTTATGCTCTTTCCGAAGAGAAATATGCATACTCCGTTATCCAAAAACGATGTGAGACTCATGGTTTTGTGATATCTAAAGCGTCGATAGGTAATATCGTGAACAAGAAAGGAAAAAAACGTCAAATTGGAGCCTCAAGTGGGACAAAATTTCCAAACAAGTATCCAAGGAAAAAACGGACATCTTCGACTATTGCAAAGGTACGTTGTTTAATGTTAAAAGAAAATCCCCCTAGTCAAAGGACAGTTTCGAAATCATTAAAATGCTCAGTGTCCACTGTAAACAAAATGATAAACGTTGATTTAAATCTTAAGAAAGCGAAAAAACGCAATGTGCATCGTCTTCTTCCAAATCATATCGCTGAACGCAGGACACGCTGCAGAATTCTATATGAGAAACACTTATCCAAAGAAAAATGGAAAACAATTGTCACAATAGATGAATCATGGGTGTATTTAAATGATTGCAACAAAAAAAGAGCCATTTATTATCATAAAAGGGGAGAAAAAAATTTAAGTACATGGTTCAAAGAATCGAAAGAAAGTTTTTCTAAGGGATTCATGATTGTTGCTGGTTTTTCTTATAATGGCAAGTTAAAAATAAAGAGAGTGGAAAAAAATGTCAAGATTAAATCCAAATATTATCGGGAACATATTTTATCGCCAATTTTTCTGAATGAAATACCATCGCTTTACCCACAGTGCCATCAATCTGTGAGACTCCATCAGGACAAAGCTAGCAGTCACACATCAAAATCCACTGTAAATTTCCTAAAAGAAATGGAACAAAAAACTGGTATCAAGGCCATACCCTTCACTGATATCCCTACTAAATCTCCCGATGTATCACCTATGGATTTTTGTGCTTTCGGACTTTTAAAATCTGCATTATCCAAACGTCGTCCCAAAACCCTTACAGCACTCTGGAAAGCTGTTCAGGAGGAATGGGATAGAATACCTCTTCTGACACTTCAAAAGGCATTATTATCCTGGAAATTGCGGTGTCGAAAGATAGTTCAGAATAAGGGATGTCAAATAGAACATTTAAAACACAAGAATTTTATGTAATTTAGTTTTGTGAATACAATATACATCGTCTAAAAAATGTGTGAACAGCCTCTGTATAGTCAGAGATACACGAATTACACTTATATTATTCATCATGAAGCACTAAGAGGCCATCATTCCAACACATCACTATCAGGTAGACATTAAATAAGGTAGACACACAATACATCGTTGACAGAAGTGGCACACATGACGATATAAGGTTTAACAATAAGGGTTCCCGGACCTGCGGAAGCGTGAAAAGACAGAACGATACATCGGACAGCTGCGGAAGCAGCTTGAAGACAAGACAAGAGCAAAAAAAGAGAGCGAAAATCTCTGTTCAACATTTTATACTGAATGTTTCCCCATTTTAACGCTAAAGCTTGGAATATTCAATTGACTACAATCGGACATATGACCTATACATGTGGGACATGAGTAATAATCGAGTGGTTTTCGAACATGTGATGTATGACGAAATAGTCGCGTGGTTCGGAATGACGCGCCTATGATTTCTGTTAGTTATACATTATCAAGTGTCTGCGTAGTGATCAGTACGTGTATTAAAGGGTAGAATAGATGGTCAATTAGTTTATTTCTAGGTCACAATTTGGAAGAGGGCTGTACTTTATTCAAAAGATAATTTAGAGTAGCCTTTAGATTTATAAGACAATTAATAATGGTGGGGAGTTATTGTTACATATATATACAGGGTGGTTATAAGAAAACTTTGATGATATGGATCTCCAGCGGCTGTTCCGTTCAACCGATCGAGGTCACATTTCAGATATAGTTATTCAGAGGTATGAGCTCAGGATTTTGTGAACGGCAATAAAGTGGAGCTCATGGTTACGATTGTAGGTATAGAAACTCGAAATCGTCGAATGGCAACGTCCACGTTTTCCCGTCGCAAAATGCTCAGCGCATGCGAAAACCCGAAAGAGCGTTGGAACGGTACGTATATCACAAAAAACGGACGCGTTATTCACGCACAAAAAACAGCTCTGCAAACGGTTAACATAAACACGATGATGGCACCCATGTGGAAAATGTGTAATCCAAATAAAAGTTTTCATTTGTCCAGTCTGTGTTGTCATCAGTGATTGGTGTCTTTCCTCTGCTATATGCAAATTTCCTCCGTGCGTCCCGATCGTGTCTTTGTTGGCCGTTCGCAGAGCTGTCTTTTGTGCGTGCATAACGCGTCCGTTTTTAGTGATACACGCACCGTTTCAACGCTATTTAGGGTTTTCGCATGCGCTGAGTATCTTGCGACGGGAAAAAGTGGGCGTTGCCATTCTAAAATTTCGAGTTTCTGTACCTATAACCGTAACCATAATCGCCATATTTTTGCCGTTCACAAAATCCCGAGCTCATACCTCTGAATAACTATGTCTGAAATCTCATCTCGATCGGTTGAACGGAATGGCCGACAGAGGTTCATATATTGGCAAAGTGTTTTTATAACCACCCTGTATATATATGTGTGTGTGAGAGAGAGATAGAGAGATACTAGGTCTCCAAAATTAGTAACTATAAATACCAAACAATGCTGATAAGATAGCAGCATTCTCAAATATTTTGCCAAATATTGAAGTAATATAGGTATAACCAAAAGACATCCCAAGGCCGGATAATAAGCAGACCGTTTACTAAGCAGGTATTCCTTTTGAACAAACGGAACTCGCAGTTCGTATCGTCAAGTAAGGATGATGATGGCGATATACGTATATTAAGATGGCAACAATAATTGTGACATGGACGCAACAACAATAGATGAGCTGTGTTCTAGTGAAAGACTGATAAGTTGACAGTATTGTTTGTTTTGAATTAACAATTTAAGTTTTTTTTCTGCCGAAATTGACGTTTTTGTTTCTTTTTATTGCAAATTTTATTTATGTTAATAAATATTTGTGCAATTTTTAAATAAAATATTGAAAAGTTATGGGTGCGTATTATAGTCGAATTTTAATTTTTTCCGAAAATTTCGCGCAAAATCAAGCATGCGTATTATACTCGGGTGCGTATTATAGTCGAGATTTTACGGCATGTTTTATAAGAAAATTACAAAGTATTGTTTACAAGACATTAAAAAATATATAAATAACTTTCTACATGATTTCTTAACAAAGAGTTGGCAAGTCTAGTAAAGCTTTCTTAAACTCAACCAAAAGCTTTTTATTACCATAATATATTGTGCAATCTATGCAGGAACTGTACATTGAATCTTGCTGAAAAGTGAATAGTTGGCGCACTTATAGTTACTTTCTTGCTATCATAGTTAAAAAAAATTCTAATGTGAATATTAAATAAAAATAATTACAAGATAAAAAGAACTTTTTATATACGACGTTTTTAAATTTTCTGTTGCATCATATAAATTTGACAATTCTATGTATTAATAAATACTTTTTTAAAAAATTTTTTTGATGAATTACCCCATCAACTTGAATGAAAATGATCAAATGCGTAATAAAGAGAGCAATTATAAGAAATTTTCAAACAACAAAATTCACTGAAAATGAATTCAATTCTGCTTAAAGATGGCTAAAAAAAGTATTAAAATAATGCATTGTCATCGTGTTCTGAGCTATTCTAAAAGTTTCAAATGTCCAGCTAGTCGAGAAGTTAGTTAAAAATCGATTGCAAGATTTGTACTGGACAAACACACTAACAAACAAGAAAGAAAGTTAACAAAAACGTAAAGATCTGATCCGGATTATCCGGAGATCAGAATCAACGAGGGCCGGATAAACGAGGTATTACTGTATATATTGTAAACCCTGTATTAAAAAATTGAAGACTTTTAAATGTATGGAATATGCATGGAGCATATTGAAAAATTCTCGCACTTTTGAAAAAAAATTGAAAAACAGGCATTATTCTACAATATAAAAAAAATCCTTATTTGGGATTCTAAGAGTCTTTAATGTAGTCAAAAAGAAGATTAATTATTCTATTGCTGTATGTAGAGTTAAAAATTGAAAATTTAAAATTTAATCCCTTGTCCCCACAATCTTTAATCTCACTTAATATTTAAAATCTCCACGCGACACCTACAGGCCTAATCGCAAGAGAGCTATTTTAAATATGCACAGATCTAGATAGACGATCTGCCTCTGCTTTCGTTCATCGGCATATTTACCCAGTTCATGCACATGTCCACCTAATCCGGTTTCGAGGAGATTGTCTCAGCGGCCCAGAGTCGCTTGTGTAGTCCGTACTACGCCCTTTTTCACCCGCCACGCACACTTTCTTACAATGATTTGTTTACGCTCAATGGCAAAAACGTGCGTTCAGTGTTAGGCTAACTCCACTGGTACGGAAATGGGAGTGAGCGCTTGAAGTACACGCAAAATATCAAGATGACTTCGTGTGGCTTGGAGTCGAGGTGTAAGCGGTATCTTGTGAAATTTTATTCAATGTTATTTGAGTCCGGAAAGCAGATAAACTGTAGAGTGTTGAGAGGGGCTAAAGATGCTTAACCCTCTGATTGTTTATCCCGCGATTTCCACGTGCAACGCAAATGTAGCGACGTTTGCGGGAAATCGATAGATGCGGGAACATAGCAAAGAAATATGACTGTCGCGACTGGATGAAATAAACGACACATACGGGAAAACGATGAGTCGGGGAACGATCGATCGATATTCCACTGTACACACAAACACGCACACACACACACACACACACACACACATATATATATATAGGGTGGTCATAAAAAACTTTGCCGGTATATGGACCTCTAGCGGTCGCTCCGTTCAATCTATCGAGATTTCTGATATAGTTTTTCAGGGGTATGAGCTCGAGATTCTGTGAACGGCAACAACGTGGCACTCACGGTTACCAAAATCCAAAAATGCGTTAGAACGGTACATGTAACACAAAAAACGGACGCGTTATGCACGCACAAAAAAACAGCTCTACGAACGACCAACAAAACACGATCGGGGCGTTCGGAGGAAATTTCCATATGACAGAACTTTTTATCGGTTTTCTACGCTGAATATCTGGCGAACGTCGTTCTGTGATTGGTGTCTTGCCTCTGTCATATGCAAATTTCCTTCGTGCGCCCCGATCGTGTTTTTTTGGCTGTTCGCACAGCTGTTTTTTGTGGGTGCATAACGCGTCCGTTTTTGGGGATACGCGTACCGTTCCAACGCTCTTTAGGGTTTCGCTTGTGCTGAGCATTTTGAGACGGGAAAAAGTGGACGTTTCCATTCGAAAATTTCGAGTTTCTATACCTATAACCGTAACCGTGATCGCCACGTTGTTGCCGTTCACGGAATCCCGAACTCATACCTCTGTATAACTTATATCAGAAATCTCATCTTGGTAGGTTGAACGGAACGACCGCTAGAGGTCCATATATCGACAAAGTTTTTTATGACCACCCTGTATATATATATATACATACACACACATATATATATATATATATATATATATATATATATATATATATATATATATATATATCCAATATATCATCGATAAATATATATATACTTCTTTTTTAATTGGGCGTTTTTAGGCCCCTTTTTTCAACAGGCCTATTTTGCCCGGGGTTAAACGCAACTCTGTATCCACGGGCATTTTCTTGTTTTTTCATTAAATTATGCTGAATCGTCTATCTGCGTAGGAAAAAACTGTAATGGTTCGAAAAGTACTTTCATTGAAAGAAACAGAAACGCAGTTACCAATCATTCATAAAAAAAGAAAAAAAAATTTATATCTAGGACTCTGGAAGTTAAGCGACTGTTGGGCTGACTAACGTTAATTAACATTGAAACGGTAGTTTACGAATAACCTTTTGATGACTAACATTTGCATATTAAAAAGTTTCTAAATGCAGTCAAAATGGCATGTCGTAGAAAGTGCCTGCACGTTATATCTGACCTCGAAAATATAGCTGATTTAAGCATTACTATAATTACAGTTCATTAACACAATCTGTTCTACATTACGTAGTATGTCAGTGACTGTCTGTTTCTTTCAATTCATAATTTTCTATTACATTCATTTAAGAGATTACATTCTTTTTATTGCTCTGTAATAATTTCTCCATGCTTGATTTAACGAAGCCCTTTGTTTTAGGATCTATGTTAACAGCTTACACTTTACTGTTTAACTTCGGTAATTTGACTTCTCGAACTTTATTGTCGAACAATTTGTACTCGCGGCTTGGTATCTATGTAATTCCACGCCTTGGAAGTGAGTCGTTTCTGCCCGAATCACAGTAATGATGCAATTTTTAACAACCATTATGACTTAAAAAGTTGTTGTTGTTTTCCTATGCAACCATGTTTTCTATTTCAAAACGGGGCCATTTATAGGAATGCTTGTTATACGAACGTTGTTGAACTTTATTGAACTATTGGAAAAGGAATTCCTCAAACGGTGACAATTTCCTATTTTTTTTTTCATTAGCCAGTTTTCCCATCTTTTCCCGATTTCGCTCCATTAAATCAGCTTGCTTTAAAATTTTCATGACAGTTTTTGACTATTTTAGGAAAATTTCATTGAGTTTTCTCACTGTGAAAAAACGTTAAATGCATATTTTAAAATGGAAATATTTTAAAATGAAAACGTTAAATTCGGGATTTTTTATCGGGGATTTTTTACAAGTATAGAAACTAAATTGGGACTGAAGAAAAATGATGTTATATGCGGGAAATCGTTAAATACGGGTTACATTAAATCGGGGTTTCACTATATATATATATATATATATATAGTGGAAGGTGTACAGTGGTACAGTATACAGTGGAAGGTATACAGTGGAAGGTATAAGGACACTTGTCAATGAAGACATTTTCGCTTTAACATTTTCGCTTTAGAATCGTTGGTTGCTTTCAATCGAGGCACCGTATAGGTGCGACATTTGGGGGAGATCATACCTTCTCCTACCCTTTGTGACCCTCATAGATGGGCTTTCGGGTCGATTGATTTGACGTGCCCA
The DNA here is from genome assembly GCA_907164885.2 of Dolomedes plantarius. NCBI lineage: Eukaryota > Metazoa > Arthropoda > Arachnida > Araneae > Dolomedidae > Dolomedes > Dolomedes plantarius. The sequence goes on along the minus strand of OU015503.1, from coordinate 34,819,232 downwards.
TATCCGGCCTAGACACAATCAAAAGGTTTGTTGTCATATATCTATCAAAGCTTACTTTGACAACTCGATGTCACTTGAGTCTATATGTATAGAGCAGGGATTCCCAACCTTTTTCCTACAGCGACATCTTTTAAAAGAATGATTTTCTTCATCGACCCCCCTCACATTTTTCTCCATAATATACAGCATACAACATAATTATAACACTAATAATTGCACATAAAGCACTTAAAGATAACAATTTGACTAAGAATAGGAACAAAAAAATTAGAAAAAGTGGTTCATTAGGTTTATGTTTTATTATTTTTGTAGTATTTTAATTTTTAATTTCCAAAACATAAACAACTTTTCAGAAACACAGATTGTAACTGTACAAAAGTTCGATTTCAATTAATATGGTGGTTGTGTTTCATGCATTGATACAATTTTTTTAATGTTTGGCCTGAAATTGCTTATCATCGTATACAGTCACAATAACTAACATAACGAATATAAATATATATTTTACTAAACAATTTTACGGACTTATAAGTAATTATAATATAATTTCATTCGACACATATACAAATGCGTCATGACATTCGACTTTAGATGGGTGGATCACTTCGCCCTATGCAAATCTGTATTTATACATATTGAAACGGATATAATTATCTAATAATTACATTCCTAAAAAATTAAATTAAATTTCGAAACAGAAAAATTTATCATAGACCCTTGGAATACTATAGACCCTTTTTAAACTTCCATCGACCCCCAAGGGGTCCACTTGGATCCCGTTGGGACAAGAAAAAAAATTTCTAAAATTCATTAAAAAATTAAATTAAATTTCAAAACAGAAAAATTTATCATAGACCCCTGGAATACTATAGACCTTTTTAAACTTCCATCAAGTGTTCTTTTTTCTGCCTGCATGACAGAATAATTGTAAAATGACATCTCCTAAGGTGCTTACATACCGTCTAGATAGTAAATAAGATAAGGTAACTTTAAATAGTATTAGTATTAATTGTTATCGGTGCACTATTTCTATAAGGTTTTTTTTTTTATTTTGAGACCTATTATGGGAGACCGGTTGAACGTAAAAATAGGGTTGTGGTTTAAAAAAATAGGAGGTCCTGCCATGTGGATATGCCAATCGAAGGAAAAAAATAATAGTATAAGGGCAATGGTCCGGTAGTGGTGGAGCGACAAAATTCCCATGTAAAGCTTTTTTTTTTCCCCAATGCGGAAGGTACTTCTTGACACTGACCGTTGAAGATCACGAAGTCTTGCTGGCTACTTTATTATGGGAGCACCATATAGGTGAGCCAGCATTGCTCCCTATTAAGTGGACGACACAGTAACGACCAAACCTTATTCGGAATTTGGGCCTAAGATCACCGCGTGGCAACCCAGAACGCTAACCACTCTACCTTACCCCGTGTAAAGTCTGCTGGAGAAGCGTGCGCGAGCAATGTAAACATTTGCTCTACCGCTAGAAGGCGTGCGCGAGCTCACTTCTTTAGCTTAAGTTTTAAAATCACTTCATTTGTATTATCTTTTAAATTGCTATTGCCTTTGTATCTACCTAAGGCGCTCAGTTCAGTGTCAGATTTGGTGTGTGTATGGTGTTCTACGATTAGTCCTAAAGTAAGTTATTACGTTATATATATATATATATATGTGTGTGTGTGTGTGTGTGTGTGTGTGTGTGTGTGTGTGTGTGTGTAAGTAAAGAATATTTTAGAAAAAGAACAATAATTAAACAATTTAAAGGGGGCTTAAAAGTAAAACTAATTTCTAACGTTAAATATCATTATTTGTCATATTTTGAAACGCACCACGAAAAGGGAAATTCTCGTTTTGAGAAGTACCATGGGGAGAATCTAAATTTAGTATCAAATTATGTCCCACCCATGCCTCATCTTCGGTGCAAGCATCACGAGAGCATGCGCAGTGATATTGGGAGCTTTTGAGACAATAGGCAAGCAGCAGACTGAGGGGATTAATTCGATGATAGCAGACGCGCGCCAGCCGGGTCCGCGGGTTTTGTAAAATGGCAAGCGCTAAGATATGCGCTACTTTGGAACAGTGGTTGCTAGAAGATAAAGAAATAAACATGATTAATTGGGACTAATGTGTGCTTCCTGAGTTTAGACTGCCTTCCAATATACTGCTAAATAACTCAAGGATATTCATGACTTCGGTGCCACGAACTGTAATTAATATAACGGGCGTGAAACGTATAAATTGAACAAATTATAATTAATAATAATTATTATAATATTACAAATAATAATTATTTGCAATTCCACTATAAATTGAACATGGAGATTGCATTTTTGACCTCAAATGAAAGAAGTTGTGTGACTTTGCCACTTTGCCTTTCACCGCCTCATACATGTATATACATATATATAGTTACACCACTTTGCTTTTCACTACCTCATATATGTATATACATATATAGAGAGATAGATAGATAGATAGATAGATAGATAAATTAGTTCTATAAGGTTTTTTTACTTTGATACCGATTTTGAGAGAATTGTTGAATAATAGAGTTGAGGTGTCAAAATAAAGGTAATTGTCTCTGAATGTAGGTATAACAGTTTTTTGTCAATCAAATAAAGTTTACATATGATGTTTAATATTATTTTATTCTTTTAAAAAAAATAACCCTCTATTTCGACGTTTGACAAGTATTTTTCCATCGCACACTTTCAACTTGAAAAGTGTTTGTTACAGATTATTCCGTTAGGGTACCCACTAGGGCTGCTGTGTACGAACCCTAGTGGATTCGTTCACATCAATGTTAACCTATGAAGAAAATGTGTCCAAAGATTGCCGACTTAGATTTAAAAGATTTTTTTTTTATTTACTTCGTAATAGAGAAAGTAAGTTTACACCTTGGAGCATATTTCGTTTTTTTTTTTAAATACAAATAATATTTTAAAACTTAAATTTTTTGGGGAAAAAATCTGGTGTAGTGTGTTTTAAACGATCACTTATTTCCAAGGCGTTTCCGAGAGGTTTTAAAAGGGTTTCTATCAAACATGAAAAGTTCGCAGTCATACATACATGAAGAGGACTTTAAAAACAGCGAGTAGTAGTGTTTTTGAATGAAACAAACTTATCAGGTTTGGTAGTTCAAATATTTGCTTTTTTGCATATTTGCTACTTAGGTCAGATTACAGCTCTCTTTGTTATCTGACCAGACTATCTTCTGTTGAACGACATCCTCTATTCTACTCAGCTAATATTTATTCGTATCTGAAAGCTTTCAACCTCTGAATAAGAAAAAAATAGTTGTCTTGCTTATGTCATTGAAGAGACCGTGTTAGCATAGGCGTAGCGCCGGGAGGGGGCACGGGGGGAGGGGACCCCCCCCCCCCAACTTAACTTGAAATACATTAAAATGTTAATAGAAAGTCAGTTAAAATCGGAAAAATTTAGAAAACTGTTAAGAAAGTTGGTTTTTTCTCGCTTTTTCAAACTGTGACACTGAAAATTCCGATTGTCTTTAGCCTTAACATAGTTTTTAACAATGACATGATCCATAACAAAAATTCGATGCTATATTTTTTTCTCATTTTATTTATATTGTACATATTTTTCTTATTGCATAACTTTTGAATACTATTCAAACATCAATTCTTTTGTTATTTAATTTAAAAAAATCTTAGTATTTCATATTTTAAGGACAGTTCGTCAGTCAATGCGCTGAGGAGGGCCATAACTGAATTCAATTCGTGCCCCCCCCCCCCAAAAAAAAAAAGAAAAAAAAAGTTAGAAGCACGCTACGCCTATGCGTGTTAGTAAAAGGTATTGTGAGAAAGTGCAGGGTATTTTAGAATTGGCAATCAAGAGAGTTACCAAAGATTGGTAAAATTAAAATTAAAAAATTATTTTTCAATTGATATTAACGTAATAAAATCTACGAACAATTTTTCTTTTCGTTTTATCACTTTTTTTATGCTAAAATACTCGAAAACTAATTAAAAATTAAAAGAAAACTCTGAGCAGAATAATAACAGCTTGCCAGAGTTGGTTGAAGAAGCAATTGCCAGAGTTGGGGAAAGAAGCAATTTGACATTTCTAAAGAAATGGAAGAATAACCCCTTGGAAATAACTAATAGTCGAATGACGTGTTACTGTCGGAATCAGTTCAATTCCTGTAAGGAGTTAATATGCGCAAGGCGAGAGGATTGCCCCGGGTCTCATCCTATCATCTGCAATTAAAATATTCTAATTCTAAGAAGCTCACTATCTTTCATCCATCCTTTTCTTACATTCAGTTCTTGAAATTAAGCGTCATCGGCTTACAAAAGATAGGAAACAATCGAAAGACAGACAAATTAGTCAAAAAGAGAGAGAAAAATCAAATTAGGCGTCATCGACTTACAAAGAATAGAAAACAATAGGAAGACAGACGCATTAATGAAAATAAATAAATAAATAATAATAATAAAATATAGAGAGGAAAAAAAAATTACCCCAGGAACAAATAAAAATAAAAATTTGCTTCTGTTACGGTAAACGTTAAAACTGAAAATGAAACGTGATTCAAATGAAAACTGCCAACTCCCTTGTCATAAAAAGAAGGATGTGGAGCAAATATTGCCGCTCACTTGATGCAAAGTAAATATGCATCTCTGCCATCACCAATGACAGTCATGGGCTAAAATTTAGACCTTGTAATAGAATGTATGCCATAGTTGCTAAATACGCTGAAAACAGACCATACTGCATGCGCGTACTTGTTATAAATTTTACTGCTGCTGGAATAAAATTCCCGTCATTTCGGCCCACAGAAATGTTAAAAAAAACTGTGGAGCAAAATTTCAAAAGAGAAGTACAGGTAGCCCTCCTACAGCACGGCATCTTACAACACGGTTTCGCTCTAACACGATAAGATAAATTGCGGGAACCCTCGTATAACACTGCAACCTGTAACACGGTTTCGCTCTAACACTATTAAAAAATTGCGGAAACCTATCTACAACACTGTACTTCTATAGCACTAGATAACATGATTTTTGCTTAACACATTTAAAAACTAAATTACCTTAAAATAATGGCGGGGAGGAATAATGAACTATAGTGGCTTTGCATGAAAATGTATAAATACATTATAATTTATTCATTTATAAAATTACAACAAGGCCTAAGCTTAGCTGACAATCTTGAATCATTTTTCCTGAATGCAGACCCTTCCGCTGAAAGAAGCCGAAAATTCAAAATGGAGCTGCAAAATTGTCTATCTCCATACCGTGAATCTACAATGAATGACCTTGTAAAAACCAGCAAATAAACCAAAATTATAGATTTTTTAAAGAGGATAGAAGGTGCAAAAAAATCTAAATAAAGAAAAAGGTTCTGAAAGTGAAGGTGATATCGTTCAATCGAAAAAACGTTCTCGTTTGATTATACTGAGCAGTGATGAGGAAGAAATTTATTAAATTAAGGTCGCATTAAATTAAAATAATATTTTTTTTGTTTCTTTTCGTTTTGTGTTATACATACATTTATATTTTTAATAAAAATTAAGTTGCTTATATGGAGTTTTAAAAAAATGTTTGTTTTTAATAAGTTTTCAGAACGTAACCTCCTTTTTTGAACTGTCTCTGGGTCTCATATAACACGGTTTCACACAACACGGCATTTTCTAGGAATCTATCTACCGTGTTATAGGAGGGTTACCTGTAATAGAATCCTACAACTCTTTCAGAATGTCACGGACGAGATATCGAAAAAAAAACTGTTTCTAGGAATTTTCCAGCTCAGACACGACATTCCCGATCCCATCCCTAATTAAATGACCCTACAGAGGTGGATTACGTTCACGATCTGAAGTTCGTTTATTGATTAATTCAAATCCTAATTTACGAACTATGTTTGATTTCTTTGCTTAATCTCCGTAATTAAAATATTTTAGATCAGTAGCGCTCAGCACGTACGCACTCAAATGCGTCGATTGTGGCCAAAGCATGGACCATAAAACAGAAGTTTTAGCCAGAGGCACTGGAACGAATCGTTGCTACTGTGAAATTATTAATCAGTTGGCGATAGATTTTCGCGGACTAAAGAAACGGGCTGATTCAAAAGTTGCATTGATACATTGTTGATTCTGATTATTGTTTTTTAATAATTTTATTAATTCGGGGCGAGATGCGTAAATTATTTATCACATACAGAGAGTGAATTTATTATTTTAGTGTGGGATGAATTCAAAATATTTTTTTAATTTCGTAGTAAGATTGCTTACACATAGCCGTAATTTTAGAGGTATTAAATGGCACAAATTTCGCTTAGAAAAGGGTTTTTTATAATAATAGCATCTTAGCTATTAATAATAGCACTAGTAATAATAGCATATTAGCGTAATTGTAAAGCCCTCGATTCGCAACTGAATTGCAACATGTCAGTTAACAAAACATTTTGTATCATCACAAATTTATTTTTGATGTTGATACAATAAAGTGAAGTTAGTGGAAAAAAAGATATTGAAGTTATGAGATATTTTGCCTATTAAACTATCTGTTCCCCTTGAAATATGCTGATGCAGAAAAAAAAATTCAGGAAGTCTCTTCTAACGAAACTACTTCGGGTTATTAACTTAGGATTACTTATCGTTGCTTACCTCTTTTGTATGTATGTATGTGTTATGTATATATGTATCTATGTATATGTACGTATATATATATATATATATATATATATATATATATATATATATACTAGCTGAAAACCCGCACTTCGCTACGGAGTACATTCAAATAAAATACAACGATCAATGTATGCAATTAATGCCAAACAAATAAATAAATATATGTATATATATTTATAATAAATACGACGATCAATGTATACAATTGATGTAAAAAAAATATTTACAAAAAAATCGTAAGGGATATTTTTATAGACAAAATAATGTAGAAGAAAATATTCAAATTAAATCTAATAGGACATACTAAAGAATATAGTACAGTTAATATAGTACAGTTTGAGCAACATATCTTTTATTGAATTTTAATATTTTTTGGGGATAATGTCCAATCGTCTGCCGCATTAGGAAGAAAAAAAATTGTTTTTTGTCTATTTAGTTGTTATGCACGTGACGATAAATTTATTTAAAGTACCAGAAAAGAAATCACGTGATCAGCATTTAATAAATTAAATTCAAAAAATTAATCTTTAAAAATTCACCAAAAATCAGAAAATCGATGTAAAGATTCGAAAAAGATTTCATTTTAAAGGGATTGTTATGATCTTTCTCGTAATACAAATTTTATAACCCTCAGATTATTATTTTAAATGCAAACTTAAAAAAAGTTACTAAAACAGCTTAAAAATTTAATTTTAAAAAATCTAAGAAGAATTTTTCAAAAATCTTTCTTAGTGCACCCCTACACCATAAGAAGAGTTGCCATGCAAAATTTCAGCTCTTTAGATCCAGCGGTTTGGTCTGTGCGTTGAATGTCATTCAGTCAGTCAGTGAGACAGTCAGATACGGAACTCTTTTATATATATATATATATAGATATAGATATAGATATGTATTTGCAATAAGGTAAAAATTAACAAAAATTAAAATTATGAAAGAGCGTGATATCAAAATATAAACTTTATATTAAAACATATGACAAAGTGCCTCCGCATTAAAAAAAATATATATTAAAACATAAAAAATTATAAACTTTGTTTATTTACATTAAGACTAAAATAGGCCGTTTTGTAATTAAATGTTTGTGAAAGTTCAGATTTAGATTTGATTATTCGGGCCAAATGGGATGTACATTTAGAAACAATATCTATATAAAACAGTTCCGTAACTGACTGACTGACTGACAGATAACGCACAGACCAAACCGCTGGACCTAAAGGTTGAAATTTTGCATGGCGATTCTTCTTACAGTGTAGGGGTGCACTAAGTAATATTTTTGAAAAATTCTTCTTAGATTTTTTTTAATTAAATTTTTAAGCTGTTTTTGTAATTAAAATAGTTTTTGTAATTAAATGTTTTTGCATTTAAAATAATACCCTGAGGGTTATAAAATTTATATCATGAGAAAGATCATAAAAATTACTTTAAAATGAAATCTTTTTTGAATTTTTACCTTCATTTTCTGATTTTTGGTGAATTTTTTAAAGATTAATTTTTAGAATTTAATTTTTTGCCGATCACGAATCTGAATTCATTTTTTGTGATACATTAAAATTAATTTTATGGCACGTGCATAACAACGAAACAAATTGACAAAAAATTTTTTTTCTTTCTAATGCGGCAGACGATTGGACATTATCCAAAAAAATATTAAAATGCAGTAAAAGAAATATTCCTCAAACTCTACTATATTAACTGTACTATATTCTTTAGTATGTTCTATTAGATTTAATTTCAATATTCTCTTCTACATTATTTTGTCTATAAAAATATCCGTTACGATTTTTTTATAAATATATTTTTTTGTGTTTTTCTTTTTTGGCATTAATTGCATACATTGACCGTTGTATTGAATTTGTATGTACTCCGTAGCGAAGCACGGGTATTCAGCTAGTCATGTCATATATCTTTAAATCATATTTGTCATAGATCTTTAAAAATTTGTAATTATGGAAAATTTAAAGCATATTTTTTAATTAAATACTTGAATATGATATAAATTTATTCCAACCCATCAGTGACCGACTCCAATTTTTTTGGCGACCGCTCTGTGGGTCGTGACCACTGGGTTAGAAGACCTAAAAATTTAGCTGCCCTTAAGGCCTGAGGTACATTTAATCTCATTCGGGTCGTCTGTATAGTTAATTCTGATTAGCTGACGCCCCCTTTTTTCTAATCTAACGCTTTCTTGACTTACAAAGGAATGGGCTGTTCCCGCCACTCTAAACACGGACTTAAAAGGTTTCCTGCCGTTGTTTACTCCAGATGTGTCTTTATTTTTTTTTCTCCTTTTTTGCAATAAGTACTCTCCTCTCTTCTGTATACTGTAAACACACTGGAAGAAACGTCTTAATGACTTAGCAGCGTGACCCAAATGTCACATCACAATTGAGGTGAAAGAGTCGTAACCAAAGTGTGAGTCTTTGAAACGTCGCACTTAAAGTTACCATGTTTTTGTAACGTGTTACAAGAAACAATATCCACTACAATGGTGTGGTTTATAGCGTTTTTTATCGCTAATGTTTACAAATAAATAAGATATAATTTCTCCTCCAAACAGGAACAAAATAAATAATTAAATAATGTTATCTTTTAAACAGAAAAGAAAAAATTAAACAGAGCAGGTTGGTCATTTGATTTCGACGATCTTACTCATTTCTGTCGTAAGCATTCTTAAGGAATGATTTGTTATTTTGACTTCAAAGCAGAACACTATTTAGATCTAGGTTTGTTTTGTAAAAGATTGGGATTTAACTGTACATTCAGCCATTCAATCTTATTTTATAGATCAACCACTGTCCATGATAGACATATGAGGCGGTGAAAGGCAAAGTTGTGTAAGTCACATTTTCAACTTTTTTCATTTGAGGGCAAAAATGTAATCTCCATGTTCAATTTAGAGTGGCATTGTAAATAGTTATTATTTGCAATATTATAATAATTGTTATGAATTATAATTTGTTCAATTTATGGTGGAATTTTTTGTAGTTTTTGCAGTAAAACTCTTTTGACTCACACCACTTGATTTACTGACTTACACCACTTTGCCTTTCACCGCTTCATATGTCCATGATATCCATTTTAATAGGAATCTAAGTACCTGCATGGCAGAAATAGTATTCCATTACATGGCTTATTGAAATATTTGATATTAAAACATTGGCGAGATCTGTCAATTTCCAAAAGATCAGCCAAATTACAAACCGGACTGATGTACAGTTAAAGATTGTGCTTTAACTGTACATTCAGCCATTCAATCTTATTTTATAGACCAACCAATGTCCATGGTAGACATATACCCATGATATCCATTTTAATAGGAATCTAAGTATTTGTATGGCAGAAATAGTATTCCATTACATGACTTATTGAAAATTGAGATATTTGATATATTTGATATTGAAACATTTGATATATTGATAATATATCAAATATTTGATATTGAAACATTGGCGAGATCTGTCAATTTCCAAAAGATCGACCAAATTACAAACCGGGACAAAATGGATTTCGAGGCTTCAACCCGGGATAATCCCAGTGAAACCGGTATTTACGGTAATAATATTGGATACGTACTGTTAAAGTGTTTTTCATTAATTTTGGATTAGAAACTGTTGAACCCTCTAAACCTTAAACGTTTGAAACGTATTTTTTCATTGCACACTTTCAACTTGAAAAGTGTTTGTTACAGATTATTCCGTTTGATGCTCTTAAGGGGCTGCTGTGTACTAACCCTATTGGATTCGCTCACCTCAGTGTTAACCTACGGAGAAAATGTGCCCAAGGATTGCCGACTTGGATTGAAAGATTTTTATTTTAATTGTACTCCGTAATAGAGAAAGAAATTTTACACCTTGGGGCATTTTTTTAAATGCAAATAGTATTTTAAAATTTAAATTATTCAGGGGAAAATCTGGTCTAGTGTGTTTAAAACGTCATTAATTCGTTTGGTGGACGAAATTTATAAAATGAATCCTGTTGCAAGGTGCAGAAAAGTTCATGTTGTCAAAAAATACCATTTTTATTGGGTTATCAGCATTTATGTAGCTGTCAATAGTAGACACATTTTCTCCATAGGTTAACACTGAGGTGAGTGAATACAATAGGGTTAGTATACAGCAGCCTTGATTATGGAAAAATTTGGTGTTCTAAAGTGTCTCAGGTGGTGCAATTTCGACTTCTTGAGAACCAAACTGAAGGAGGGAATAGTTGGACAGAAAAACTTATTCCCTGCTGAAAGAAGGTGACAGAAAAAAAGTCTGAGACGCTTAAAGAATTAACGTAACAGGTGTTTAACCCTGAACAGATGTCCCTTTTGATTCGAAAATCTTTGTCTGCACTAAAACCTCGCTTAAAAATAGAAGAACGTGCCTGTCAAAACCTTCTGAAATTTAATTGGAAACACCCCTAGACAATCTGACAGAGTAATGAAAGCTAAAATTGGTCCTACTAATCAATCAGATGAACAATAAAATGCTTTTTCTTTTTCTTTTCTTAGAAAAAAAAAGAGATAACGCAGACTCTTTTTACATACTGGTAACGACGAAGAGGTATGCAACCTTAACACATTGTCGATCGGTACCGAATAACTCGTGTTTTTACACGCAAATGAAAATAATTTAGAATAAAGGAAAGTCATAGTGAAGAAATTTTTTTCAAATGAACGTTGCTTTACTTGGAAACTACCTTAACTGTGATCTGATTGAATTTCAGGCAAATCCTCCAATTTTATCATTTTAAGGGGACGGGGACCTTCAATCTCGAAATTTTTTAATTTTAAATTTTTAACTCTATATCGAAAATGAGAATGGTTTTCTGTTTTACTACATTGAAAACCATTTGAGTTCAAAATAAGGAATTTTTGGCAGAATGCTTGTTTTTCAAAAAATTTCTCAAAATTGCTAAGTGTTTTCAAAATGCTCCATGAGCTTTCCATATCAATTAAAACCCTTAATTTTTTTTTCTCATATGTTTACCATATGTATATAAATATAATTGTGCATTTAAATTTTTGTGTGTGTGTGTGAATCTCAAGTCTTAATTTTTTTTTTCAATTCTGACAGTTATATTTTTAAGTTTTTGCATCTTTTTACATTATTTCGTGGTCTATAAAATTTAAAAATATTAATGATGATGGTCTATAAAATTTAAAAATTTAAAAATATTTATGATTCGTTTCAAAGAACGATGCACTGTTTTGTTAGAAACACTTCCATTAACAATTCCTAGAAGTTTGGAATAAATCAGAAGAAAATGAATGCACATGGAGCATTTTGAAAACTTCTAGCATTTTCGAAGAATTTTTTGATAAACAGGTCTTGTTCTTCCACAAAATACTTATTTGTGATTTCTAAGTATCTTCCATGTAGTAGAAAAGAATATTAACTATACTCATGTGGTATACAAAGTAAAACATTGGAAATTATAGAAAAACGAGGTTTTGATCCCTTGTTCCCTTAACTGAAGGAATCGCAGACCCCCCACACAAAAAAAAAACAGATTTCAGAAAATAAAACTGCCGTACTTTATTCCAGAATTTCAGTCTTTGCGTCTGACTTTCGTATGTATTTAAATAAAATGCCGGTCAACAATGGGTTAAGAATACTCTAAAACGTGTAAATAAATCCCTTAATACAAAGCAATTTTTTTTAATACGATGGAAATGTAACGTTCAGGAAAATTTGTTGCAGTGGTCAAACCACTGCTAGCTCACTCAACAAAGAATATATCATGGGGAGAAGTTGCCAAAAAAAAATAATAATAGAAAAAACATGCAATACAGAATGAAATGAACCATGGTAAAAACTAAAACTGGCAAACATGGTAAAACTGGCTAATGACCGACGAAATAAAATAAAATAGATTAAAAGAAATAAAAAATAAAGACAAGATATTACGGATAATGGAGAGCAGTTAGTTTGTCCTTAAATAGCGATTTAATACAGGTTGCTTCAGCACTTTTCCATATCCTACGGCAGTGATTCCGAACTTTTTTTTTACGCCTGAAAGCCTCTTCGCACTGAATCCGGAACGTTACGTTACGCGCCAGGTGATGGCCGAGTGGCTACGGTGCTGGCATTCGGTTCAGATCCTGTGGATTCGAGACAAAGCGTTGGCATGGATATTTGTAGCCGTTCGGAATCGGCTTTAAACTGTAGGTCCCGGTCTAATTAGCCCTCGTGTAGCAAAAAGTTGACCGTAGCGCTCCAAACCAAATCAAACCGGAACGTTACGTAGCATCAGCGCTAAACACTTTAACCAATCAGAGAGCTCGCTTCATTGACCACGTGATACGTCAAACCAATCGCAGGTCATACAACATTCTCGGAGCCAACGTGGTAACGCAACGAAACGCTCTGCATGCAATGTGAACAAGCCCTAATCTCTCCTATGGATGACCTTCAAACCCTACTCTCTCTAGGCCTAAACAACGTAAGTAACGCTTTAAGTATATTATATATAGTATATATATATATTGCTAGCCATTCCCGCTCCACACCAACCCCTTCTGAATATCACTCCCGCCTCCCCCCTCCAGTTTGAGAGTCACTGTCCTGTGGTGATTGCAGACCTAATTATGAATCAAGGAAATTTAATTTTCCTTTACGCATACTTTATTTTCAAATACCCTCTTTCAAATCAAATCAAACATTGAATTTAAACCATCAGATTCTTTCTTCCCATTTCGAAGGAAATCCTTTTCGAAGATCAAAGATATCAATCATTCAGATTTTTCATTCACATTTCAATAACACTGCTTCAGTTCAATGTCAATCACGTTCTAATTTGTATGCACTCTGAAAGTGAAAGATACAAGTTTCACAACATTGCATTGATTATATATTTCTTAACGACTTTTACCTGAGGACGACGTCCTTGAAATGCTAATGGCAGAGAAAATCTAAAGAAGTCATAGCAAGGTTTTCTTTCGAGTGTCTTTTAAAGGAAACATGACCTTGCCCTGAAAAAAGGAAAATTGCGCAAGTGTTAAATATGTGTTATTGAACGTCTGAAAATGAAATGTATTTAGTTTCGAAAACAGTCCCTAATAATTTTTCCGAACATGCTTTGAGATGACGAAGTTTCTAGTGAAGAAGTTTTTGTGTAATTGATAGTTGAAACGTCAAAAGGTGATGCCGGGCCCAAGGAAAAGATTATAAGTGAGCTCTGAGGTTTCACTTAAAGTCCATGTAATTGGGACAGCTCAGGCTATATATATATATAGAGAGAGAGTGAGATAGGATAGATAAATAGATAGATAGATAGATAGATATAGACATATATGTAAATATATATATATATATATATATATATATATATTGAGGCTCGAGGTAGCCTTGAGGTAGCGTGCTGGCTTTTGATACTGGGGGTGCTCGGATCGAATGCCAGAACGCGCCAATAAATACTTCTGTGTCTAGGACGGATATGGGTACGTTAAATCCGTAAACTGGAAAGACCCTCTATGATGTCAGAGAAGGTGGGTGAGGGTACGGTCCCGCCATATATCGCCCCTGGGGGGTGATGAGTCAAAATTGAGGTGGCAACTAGCTAAGATGGACTCCGACCCTTGTGGTGCTATATACATAAACCGGAGCCACACACTTTAGCCCGAAGCTTATATGGACCTGGTCGGTCTAGAACTTCCAGCCAGGGGGCATTAGAAACAACAACATGTGTACATACATACACACACACTCCACACTCACACACATATATATATATATATATATATATATATATATATATATATATAAGTATGTATGTGTGTGTGTTACGGTGAAAGTCCGAAGTCTGGCCACTTCTACCATTGGCCCACAGTCACTTGGCCAAAGCTCGAAATAATCGAGAATTAACGACTACATCAGGCTTTGGCCGACCATTTGGCAATGCGCCCGACAATCAATGGCCTGTTTGCGAATTTCCCAAGAAAAATTGTCCTTTTCTGTTTGATTTTGAAGGGATTTTTAATACTTTGACTAAACTAAAGAGATTTATACCGTGGTAATAATATAAGTTTGAACTGGTATTATAAACTCCGCAAAACTTCTCGATTTCACTGCTTTTTCTAGATACAAGTAATGTAAGCTTATATTGGTATAAAAAGTTTCCGTTCAAGAACGAGAAGAGTCGACAGCGTACTTGAGCCCGGATCGAGAAGGGAAGAAAACTAAAAAGAGTTAAAGCATTACAAGTTTACATTTGTTCTTTTATATTAAGTTCTGTTGTGACCTTAGAACAGTTGAAATTAGAGAACAGGAAGTCTGGTCCTCAGATCAAACAGTTCCAAGTGTTTGGGCCGGTTCAGAAAACAGTTCGTTGTTTAGTGAAAAACAGTTGTTTCAAATAGTTTGGTGGTTTTCATCCTACCACTACACTTCTCAGTAAGTGTATGTTGTTGGTAGTGCACTAGTCAGTTGTGTCAACGTGAAACGTATGTATCAAAGTGGCGCTACGAAAAGGAAAGAAAAGAAGAGAAAATCTTTAGACTTTGAAAAAAGTTCCAAAAGTTTAAATACTTGGTTAACTAGTTCCACTTCACAATCGCAAAGTCAGCCTTTGAGTCACAATGATACATCAAATACAGCAATCGAGTAGCAATATCGCGGAACGATAAACCACACTCTCGATAGGCCATGATCCTGCCGCTATCGAATTCCGACACATGCTGGTAGCCGTTTCTTCTTCTTATACGAGGCATAACACGATCTTCTCACAAACAACCAACATTCAAATGCGATTTCCTTATGAGAAACCCGCTATGTGACTTTCCTTTTATACAGAATTTGAGATGCCGTTTCTCCCTCCTGCGTCGTTCGATTGCGCTTAAATGATAATCATTTGCATATCCTAACATCTTCCTTTCTAGCGAATTTGACGTTTGTATCATCCCTCCTTCATGGTGTTGCAATTTTAATGGCCAGCAGTGTAATTCAAGCTCTGACACAGAAAAGGATGCTGACGAAACGCATGAAAAGACACCTGATGCGGTTACCCAACAGCTTGGATGTTTCATCTGCCTCAACGAAAATTACCCTATCGGAATTAAAAAAGCTTTTATGGAGAAGCACCTAATTCAAGTTAGTGAAGGAAAAGAAACTAAACTGCCATTCGACTCTTCAAAACTTTATTATCGACCTTTGCCGAAGGATGAAAAAATTCATAGAAAGTGGTTATCATATTCAATTCGGCTTAACAAAGTGTACTGCTCCTGCTGTATGGCCTTTGGAGGTAAAGATAACAGACATTCCTCATTTATTACTGGACATGACGTTTCTCCTAAGCATATTTATAAATCCGTTGAGATTCATGAAGATTCTCGTTATCATGAACTCGCGGCTAAGGCAGCTTTTCAAAGCCAAAAAGGCCATGATATTTCAACTCTTATGACTGGTAACCAAACCAAACTGCGAAAAAGAGACGTTCACACCAGAAGATTGGTTGTTCAACGGTTTATTGATATAGTTTTGTTTATTGGAAAGCAAGGCATTACATAGAGGTGATAAAGCAGAAAATGCTTATACACTGGACTCTATAGAAACTCATGATAATTTTCTTGAACTGATCATGTTGGTTGCAAATTATAATGTGATTTTACAAAATCATGTCAGAAAGTGTATTGAAGACGGTAAAAAGCACAGAATGAAAATGATTAACAAAAGAAAAACTACAGGAAAGTTAACTAAAGGACCGGTTGGACGAGGCTCTCTGTTGATATTTGTCAAAAACCTTTATCAACAAGCTAATCAAAGTAATTTGTTCGATGGGCCGTAATATTATTTTGAAAGACCTTCAGACTAGCATAATATACAGCGTGATGGTAGATAGTATCCAAGATGTGGCTATTATGGACCAATTGGCAATCCGCTATGTTGATCAAGAAAATATATATGAAAGACTTTTAAAAGTAACAGTAGTTGATGATTCAAGTGGACTTGTTTTGTACGATCTTATAAAATCAGAATTAGCCAAGTGTGGCATTGCAACATCAAATATTATTGCGTGTTCCTTTGACGGAGCAAACAATATAAAAGGATGTTATAACGGTCTACAAGCTCAGTTCAAAAAGGAAAACCAAGATCTTATTAACACTCACTAAATGGGACACATACTTAACTTACTAGTAGTGGCTGATTCAACAACAAAGTTGCTCCAAGCATCAGAAAACTTATTTGGATTGGTGGAAGTATCTGCTGTTTTTATAAGCTCATCTTACAAAAGAATGGCCATATCAGAGAGAAAAACAAAAAGAAAGTATGCTGCTCATAAAAAAACTGTACAGGTTGCAAAAAATAGGAGCCACAAAGTGGTGTAGCAAACACAAAGCTCTTTCTTCGATTATTGGCGAAGAGTTGTTAAGGAGTGAGGAAATTGTCAACCCAGGGAAAGCTAATCAATTTTAGTACCGTTTTAAAAGAAATATCAATTGGAAGTTTTGACGCAAATCAAAGTTTATGTCAAGAAATTTGATCAGTCAATGGTCCAAATTTGAGATCCTATTTATGTGTATTGTTTTACTAGATTTATTTCGGGTTACGTCTCCTGTTTCAAAATATATTTACAAAGTAAAACCATTGACTATTCTACTGCCTGGAACTTGGTACAAACGCTGCTTCCACAAGTAAGCGATAAAAGGAGTAATAAATACTTTGAGGTTCTATATTCGAAACAAAATATTATGCTAGTACAGTTAATAGCTGTTTAGAAGATTACAAGATTGATATAGAAGTAGATTTCAAGGAAAAAAGAACCTCAAAGAAAAAGGTAATGCCTGGCGAAAATTCAAAAGATGAAGCTCCTGGAATCTCAACTGTCCAAAATTATAAATTGGTTTCTTTCAATATTTTAGATTGTGTTAAGACGAGTATCAAAGAGAGATTCAGTCCAAACAAAGAATTTTTGAGAGATTGTTCCTCGTTAGACCCATGGAAATTTCACGAAATCGAAAAGCTTGATACTTAGTTTTCCTACGGATGTCCTTTGCAACATTTCTAAGCTTTGTAAAATTGAAGGAAATCGATTATTAGTTGAGCTAAAATTGCAGATCAATACAAAAGGTTTATAACAACTGGAAAAATTGAGAACGAAAATGAAAGAGAAAAACAAAACAAGAGAAGCTGAATGAAGCTGAAAAAACTGAAGAGGGCGATTTAGAATCTGAATCTGAAGAAGATCGTTATGGATATTGCTCTGACAAGAAACAATGTTTTCAATGTTTGTCGTGAGCCTTTTCTGTTGTTTTCCAACTCTCACAATCTGGACTGTTTACCGACCTGTATATAGCTTACAAATTTGTTCTAACTATACCTTGTCACCTGTGAAAGGGTGTTTCTAAACTTAAAATCGTTAAAAATCGATTTAGGTCTACTTTAAGTCAAGAATGTCTAATATCTCATGTCTAATCTCCTATTTATTAACGTAGAAAGAGACTTATTTTATAATTTAGATAAAAATTATATTGTGGATGAAATAGCCAGGACTAATGAAGAACTGGCCAAAATGCTGTTAAGTTAGGTTACTTCTTAATTTAAAAAGTAAATAATTCATTTGTATCATCTATCATTTTTTCTTTTGGTTTTCTATTCTCAATCGTAGTAAAATACAACTTTTTTCTTTATATATGCTTGTCTTACTCATTAGTGTTTTCCCTAATTATATTTTTATTGAGGTATTGCAGTAGGATTTAGATGATGGCTTTAGCACAGGTAAAGTTGCCTAAAACTAAAATGTTTCTTATTCTCATTTTCAAGTAATAGACCACTTGTAATTGATTACTATTTTTTCTCGTGTGTAATAAGATTAGATATAATAAAAATAATATAAAAATGTATTGCAAACGTAAGTAAACTACAACAGAATAGCTTAACTTTTGATAAAGATCCTACCTTTACTCAAATACTTTCCAAGTGCCAAAATAGCGGAAAATGTGGTTTTCAGGCATGTGATTTTCAAAAATTGTCCGGGGGAGAACTCCCAGCCCCCTCTTGGTAAATGGGCCCCTCCTCAGTCTCTAGCCGAGGGCCCCCAAAGGAGCCAGTCCTCGCCTGATATAAGGTATATAGTAATATAAATGACTGAGCTTTTAAGATATATTATTAGATGTTGCAACAGTTAATTATTAAGAGAAAATTGAATGTGGTTTGATTTAGGATACTGGTGCGCATTTGGCAACTTTCCCCTAAATAACAAATATTTATATTTTTTTATCCAAACCGGGACAAAATGAACTAATTAAGGTATCCGGTATTTCGGACCATTTTTTTTTCAAAAACATTACTTACGAAAATTTTTGTCCTATTTTTCCAGGGAACATTGCACCAAAGTATGAAAACGATGGAAAAATAGCCCTAAATATGCAACTCTTTACAAAATTGAAGGGTTTGCTCGAAATTTAGCAAAATTTTATATAAACGGCTCTAGTTAGAAAAAAAAAAAGGTTATGCATACAACATTAATTTTTTTTTATTTTTTTTATCATATGTACATAATGTCCTTATATATATATATATATATATATATATATATATATATATATATACACTGTCACAAAATAAATATATACTCTCAGAAGGAAACGAGGTACTATCACGAAACTTAACATGTGTGTAGTGTATGAGGAGATAAGCAACTGATTACAAATTCAGAAGAACAGACCGTTTTATTAAGAAGATATGGCATGAAAAAGGTTACAAATCAGTAAGTAGTAAATCCACCTCTGGCAGCTATACAAGCCGAAACACGGCGTGGCATCGAATCAGTGAGGTCACCTATGACCTCCTGCGGAAGATCATGCCATAATCTTTGCAACTCGGCAGTTAATTCACCAGTATTCCGGGACGGCTGCAGTTGCCTTCCAAGCACGTCCCAGACGTGCTCTATTAGCGAGAGGTCTCGTGACCTGGCAGACCATGGGAGTACGTCATATCCTTGAAGACATTGTTAGGAGAGTCGCGCAGTATGTGGACGAGCGTTGTCTTGCTGATAAATGGCACTTGGGTGACTTGATACAACTGGCGTTAAAATCTCGTCCACGTAACTGAGTGCCGTCAAAGTGACAACTAGAGGGGATCAACTTGAAGGACAACTTGAGGGGATCGTGTGTCCCAACAAATCGCTCCCCACACTGTCACTCCTTGTGTAATCGCCGTATGCCTCTCGATAACAAATGCCGGTTCGGACCGGTGGCCTGGCCGCCTCCACACGCGTATGCGCTGGCCATCAGCATTGAGACTGAATCGGGATTCATCGCTGAAGATCACACGCCTGCAGTCGGTCACACTCCAGCTTGCCCGAGGTCGGCAAAATTCCAATCGACACTGCCTATGATGTGGGGTCAGGGGTAGGCGTCTTAATAGACGTCGGCTCCTTATATCTGCGTCGGCCAGTCATCTCCGAATGGTTTCCCTTGATACCACCGGATGTCTGGAAGGTGGTAAATGGCATCGAACCGATTCTAGCGACGTTGTTGGTGCGGACGTGGCCGCTCTTATGATTGCGTGATCCTCTCTCGCATTTGTGTTCCTGGGACGCCCTGACCATCCACGACGGTAGACTATCCCTTCCGTGATCCGTTGTTGCCAACACCGAGCAACTACCATATCGCTCCGACCAAGGTGGCGGCCGATACATCTGTTCGACCAACCTGCTTCTCTGAGGCCTACTATACGCCCCGTCTCAAAGTCCGACTACATTCCTGGCATGAGACATTCCTGGCATTTTTCGTGATAGTAGCTCGATTTCTTCTGGGAGCATACATTTTTTTGTGACAGAGTGCATATATATATATATATATATATATATATAGTGTCATGAACTAAAAACAAATCGATATCTGAAAAAAAAATTCAGGTAGTCTCTTCTAACGAAACTACTGCGGGTTATTAACGTAGGATTACTTATCGTTGCTTACCCATTTTGCATGTATATATGTATGTATGTGTTATGTATATATTTATCTATCTATCTATCTATATATATATATATATATATATATATATATGTCAAAATTTTGTCGCATTTTGGTACTTTTCTGTTTAACTGTTTACTGCTTGCCGAAGTGATACACACTGGGTTTGGCGCGCTGCCAAATTATAACTCGCGAAGCAGGACATTTGAAATTTTGCTTTCCGGAGGACCGTCATAGAGGAACGTAATACTACGTTAAAAAAATACAGGTCAAGCAGTCACGTGTGAAATTTTAGTCATTTCTCAGGAGAATTTTTATTAATAAATCATTATAAATTAACATTAATAATATCTATAGAGCGTAATCTGTAGTTAATTACATTTTTAGTATTATTAAAAACATATTTTAAAAATTTCAAAGACATATCTTGAATATATTTTGTGTTATCAGTTATCACAATAGTCTTACACATTTTTGATAAAAAAAATAAGTTCTTCAGAAAACACAATTAAAGATTTCCCTGGACCCGAGGTAGCCTAGTTGTAGCGCGTCACCTTTTGGTGCTGAGGGGGCTCGGATCTCATTCCGACAGGCTCCATTCAATACCTCCGGGTCTAGGCCAGTTATGGGCACGTTAAATCCGTTGACCGGAAGTTTCGGCTATGAGGTCAAAGAGGGTGGGAAAGGGTACGATCCCACCAGATTTCTCCCTGGTGGTTGCTCGGTCAAAATTGAGGTGGCACCTAGTTAAATCGAATTCTGACCCTTGTAGAGCCATTATAAACCGAAGTCGCACCCCTCAGCCCGCTAGTCATTATGGACTTGGTCTGGAATCCGGCCTGAGAGCTTTGAAAATAACAACATGTTGGAATTAACCTTTATTTTCGGTCATAACAGTCTATATATTTAAGTTGCTAAGCCGACTTTTTGGGCAGTCCGTAGGAGAAAACTACTGAATCAATTTTACTTCATTTTATTCTTAAACGAAAGATTGTAATCTGTAGATTTGTGAAATTTGGTTTTTGTAACCGCAATTTGTATTAATTAGCGATAATTTACAATTAAAAATTGATTTCTGAGCATAATCAGTGGCATGTTTAAATCTGGCTTTAGGAACTCACAGTTTCTGTGCATGCTCAGTGACATGTTTTAATGATGAACATGTTTATTCCATCTCTCTCTGCCATTTTTATTTTTATAATAATTATGTTTGTGAAATATAAGATTTAACCTGATGGAAATTGTTTATTTCGCGCTGTTTAATTAGCGATAATTTACAATTTAAAAAATCGCTTTCTGCGCATGTTCAGTGACATTTTTAAATCTGGCTTTAGATACTAAGCACGAGGCCGCTTAAACACATTAATTTGTTTCTGCGCATTATTATGATTTTCAACATTTGGCAATGATGTGTTGAGTATAATTTGAGTATTAGTACATTTATTTACTATCTAGCCGTCATGTTTTGACGGGTTCCAACTATTTTAACTATAACTTTAAAATTCCTATTACTGTGCAATAATAGCTGATTGGTTCTGACGTTAGCATGGTATCTGATTTTAATTTTCCTCTAGCTACTGAGTATGTAATTGTGCTGTATATATGGAAGTCGCCATGTAACTTGTTAGCTAGCTTGATTTATGTTAACTGAAGTTTTTGTTCATTATATTTTTAAAGACGAGATGTCTTCTTCATTAAAGAATTTATTTTACACTGCCTTTTTTTTTACTAAGCCCCTTACAGTGAAACCAGCCTAAGACAACAATACAGTTTTCCATTGTAGTGAAATAAACAGCTGCTGCTCATCTTTGAACTACTCGCATTTCATTTCTAATGTTTGAACAGAAAAAAATAAAAGCAAATTTAGAAAAAACCAATTTACATTCTCAAGAAACAGGAATAAATTTTTAAAAATTTCCAAATTTCCACCAATATTGACATTTTAAACGTATCTTAAATAAAAATATTACAAACAGGAAAAATTTTAAAATAATTTAAAGTAAAACATTAATCATTTGAGTTCGACCATTTTTCTAATTGTTGTCGAGAGCATTTTTGAAAAATTCCTTTGGTCAGTTCTTTTTTTTTTAATTTATCACCCTAGATTTATGTTTGTTTTATCGCTGGAATTTTAGCTCTTCATTCGTCATTCTACCTCTTTCATAAGACCCAAACATTCATAGGTCATGACAGAGATCATTATTAAGATATAAGGTTTTACTATTCTCAAAGCAAGATTGTTTTTCTTAATATGAACTCTTTCTTTTACTCTTTCACTGTATACACACACACACACGTGTGTGTGTGTGTGTATGTGTATATATATATATATATATATATATATATATATATACATATAGGATGGCAAGATGTCTAGGGGATTGATGAGGGGAATATCTTGCAGAAACGAACACTATTTAATATTTCTTGGACATAACAACTTACATAGGGACAGCTACAACACAGCTAACATATGGACATTAAGAAATAATATGAGCGTTCTCTTCACCATACAATACAATCAATTCCGTTTGTTGGCAGTCTCTCGGAGATGACCTCGCTCGTCTCTCCCTACGACCGCTCTCTCCTTTTTTCCTTCTCGCATGTTTACCTTGCCGCGCAAACCTCAGCGGCATCTAGTAGCTATTCCGCACAACTCTTGTACGGTTTGCCTTGTTCCTATAGCGCTCGACTATCCTGACTGTCGTCCTGACTGTGACCTTTGTCCTCACTGCTGCAACAGCCTAGGATCTAAAATACACGAACTAAAAAAACAAAAACACATAGATTAGTACACAGTTTACAAGCATTAAATTCTGGCCAAAACATTTATATAAGTCAACATTTGGTCCAGGGCTTCATTTGGTCCGCTGATGAAGATGTAACATTTGGTCCTTCATGATCTCCAATTTTGACGACATCATAGCGATCATGATATTTAACTTTAGTCACACGGTAGGGTCCAAAATATTTCGGTCGGAGTTTCAGCTTGCTTCCAAACTGAGTTCTCATAATTGCCACCAGTTCTCCTTGCTTGTACTGATAAGCTTCCTTGTGTTTTCTATTGTAAGTCTTACGATTCTCCTCTTGAATTTTTAAAATATTCTGCTTAGCGTCTTTCCTAATGCTATCACGATGATGATTAAATTGGTCTTGACTATCTTCCAGAAGCAAATTTCTTATAAGGGCATCCTCGGGATTTTTCATTCTGGTTCCTATGAGTAATTCAAACGGTGAGTACTTAGTACTACGTGACGTACTGCAGTTTAACATTCGTTGCAATGAGTCGACATGTTTAAACCACTTCGCGGGATCATTTAAGGACATCTTTGTTAATACCGGGATAAGGGTTCTGTGTATTCTTTCCACTTGACCATTTGCTCTTGGTACTCCCGCAGTTATTTGTACATGATGGATATTCTCTTTAGTTCAGTATTCTTGGAATTCGTTGGATCTGAAAGCTCCTCCTCGATCACTGATTATGGTCGAAGGATTCCCGAAGGTTTTCTGCTGCAGCTTTAGTCTTTCGATGGCTTCTTGCGCTGTGGTACTTTTAGTTGGATACAGCCATGTGAATTTTTTAAATGCATATACGACCGTGAAAATGTGATTGTAATTCTTATTGGTTGTTGCCAGTGGTCCAATGAAATCCACATGATATGTTGATAATGACGAATCTTCCTTAGGAATAGGATGTAACAGTCCTTCTCCTTTCCCAGTCTTCTTATTTACCACTATGCATTCAACACAGTTTCTTATCACATTCTCAACACACTTTCTCATGTTTGGGAAATAAAAATTGCGTTTCACCAAGTCTTCGGTTTTTACTGCAGCAAAATGTCCAAAAGAATGTGCATGCTTCACAACGTCCACTTGCATCATTTCAGGTACTACCAGTAACTCTTCATCATTAGTAATCTTATACAAGACATTATTATTCAAAATAAATTCGGAAGTTTTGCCTGCCTGTAACAGTTTCTTCATGGTTTTGATATATTCGTCACTGTCTTGAGCATTAACAATTTTGTAAGTCAACTCATCACTATTCACAAGCATAACGGGGAATCTGCTCAATGCATCAACGTGTTGCATTTGTTTCCCAGGGCGATGTACTACTTCATATTGGAACTCTTGCATGAATAATGACCATCTGGCAACTTTTGGTGTAAGTTCCTTTTTATCTAGGAATTTTGCAAATGCCGCACAATCAGTGAAAATTTTGAATTTGGTTCCCAATAAATAATTCCGAATTTTTTTTAAAGCCTCGATAATCGCAAGCACTTTAAGTTCGTAGCTACACAATTTTTCTTCCTGGATGGAGGTTTTTTTGCTCATATACTGAATTGGATAATAGCGCCCATCATCACTCTGCTGGAAAAGTATTGCCCCTAACCCAAGTTTGCTTGCGTCCGTGTGCAATTCCAATTTCTGCCCTTCTCTGTAAAGGTGCAACAGGGGTTCATTAGACAGCGCGTCCTTAAGTTTTTGAAAGGCTATTTTCTTTTCAAGGCTAAATTCGAAAGGTTTTGGGCCTCGTAATAAATCACTAAGTGGTCTTGCTATAATGGAATATGAAGGTATGTACTTTCTAAAATATCCTGTTAACCCCAGGAAACTCTGCACTTCTTTGGCATTCTGGGGTTCAGCAAAACAACGGACTACTGCAGTCTTCTCTAACGACGGTCGAATGGTACCATTTTCAATAATGTGGCCTAAAAAATTGATTTTCCTCTGCAAAAATCGGCACTTCTTAAGGTTCAGCTGAAGACCATACTTGGAAGCTGTTTCTAACACACGACTTAATTTTTTATGAGCTTCTTTTTCATTGATAGCTGGGATTATGATATCATCTAAATAAATAATTAAAGTCCCGTCTCTCAATAGGTCTCTGAACACGCAATTGATGTATCTTTGAAAGTAATTGCTGCTAATGGACAAACCAAACGGTACTCTTAGGAATTCATACTGGCCTGAATCTGTTACAAACGCAGTGTATTTTCTACTTGCTTCATCCACTTCTACATGGAAGAAAGCATTTTTCAAATCGAGAGTCGTGAACACCCTTCCACTTTCTAGCTTATCTAATACTTCCTCAATAACAGGTAGCGGATATCTGTCTCTAACTATTCGCTTATTCAGAGCTCTGTAGTCAATGCACAAACGCATAGTATCATCCTTCTTTCTACACACCACAACAGGTGAAGCAAAATCAGAGCAACTCTCCCTAATTATTTCTTGTTCTAACCATTCGTTTATTTGTTTTTCGACTTCCCTCTTTTCAGGAAGCGACAACCTGCGTGATCTTTGACAAATGGGTGTTTCATCGGTCAGAATTATTTTCATTTTCAAAGCAGTAGTTTCGGTTTTGTTTGGCTCGTAATTTTGAACAAGCGCATGAATTTCGTTTCTCAACTTACAGTCAGTAATGTGTGACAGGTCAAAAGGGCAATCATTATACGATTCGGATACTTTCACTAAGAACGAAGCTGATGAATCGTTGTTTATATTAGCGCTCTCTAAATGTTTTCTCGTTTCCACGCCTGTACCGCTCGTAGGCGTCACTACCTCATTTGGTTTCAATAACATGTCGTAAATTTTCGCTGGCAAAATAACTTCCGCAACAATTTCAGAGCTCGCAGCCAAAACTTCTCGTGCTTTCCCACCCTCGCGTAGCGAAATGCTGATTTTGTAAACATTGGCCAGTCGGCGCTCACCGAATACACTTGTCAAAACAATCTGAGAATGAATTGGTTTTGCAGCCGAAACAAAATTGTTTACGATTATCGAACTTGCACCACTGTCCACCGTGGCAAGTAAGGGCTTTTCGTCTATAAACACATCGGCATACTGAAGCTCACTGAACAAATAGTCATTTTGAGTTGGGATTGAAGTTGAAACGTGATTGATGCCGTATTTTTGGTCACTTTTGTTTTCTGCATTTGACAATTTCTTTGTACAGTTTCTAGCAAAATGTGGCCCCCCACAAACATAACAAGATATAGGTTCTCTACTAGAAAATTTTTGATTCTGTCTCTGAAAATGCCTCGGGAAATAGTTTCCATATTCAAATTTTGTACGATCTTTGATAGCGTCACTTTCATTCCTAGAACAAACATTCAAATAGTTCCGCGTTTCATGCAAAGTTTTATTTTTAGAAACAAAAAAATATCACAAGTCTTTCCAAGCTGTTCAGGCGTCAGCCACGAGTCGGCCTGTGTGATTTTAATGTGAGAAGCTGTTTCTTGATCTAGTGTGTCTAAAAATTTATCGCTCACCATTAGGTCAAAAAGTTTTTTAAAATCAGAAACATTACGGATTTTGAGATAATATTGGAACATTGCACTTAAGCGTGATGCGAACTGAACATGCGTCTCGTTCACCTGCCTTCTAGCTCTTCTAAAATTAAGTAGACACTCTTGAGCCGTGGGTTGGAATTCTTTCATGATTAAAGATTTAACTAACTCATAGTTATTCATTTCATCATTTTTAACGTATAGTAAAATGCTATGGGCCATCTCTCCGAGAATATTTATAAGAATTTCGGATTTCAATTTCTCTGGGACATCCTTAACTTTAAACGCTCGTTCCAATGATTGGAAAAAAAGGTTAAAATTTTCCGCTTTTGTCGGCAATTGTATTGTCAGCGTTTTTACACTCTTAATCAAATTTTCAAGATCACAAACCTCAGTTTTTGATACATCTTGAGCTACTTCTGCTTTCGATTTGCGAAGTTCTACCTCTCGTTCTATACGTTGGAGTGTTAATTTTTCTAATTCTAGTTTAGAGTTGGTTAGCTTCAGTTCACGCTCGGCTTTTGGCTGCCTATCCTCAATAATCCTGTTAAGAAGATTTATCACAAATTCCAGATCATCCTGGAATGCTTTAGATTTCTCAAGTTTATTTTTTAACTCTATAATCGTTTCTTTTGCAGTGCCCTGCTCCCCAATCTCGGTAAGAACATTTGCTATGTCCTCTTTGCGCGTATTCTTGCTGTAATTAACAGTACGAGACATTGTTCATAAATTTTTTTCTCAGCAATGGAGTTATAAAAAGAAGATATCCTACCTTTTCTCACAGGACTCTTGCATCTATCGCATCAGTAGTTGAATTCATCGTATATCCAGTTCAATAGAGTATATCACAATAAATCCAAGGATTGTTCTCTCACTGTTAACACAGTCACTATTTAAATTGTCCTCAAAGTCCATCCCGGGGCGATCCCCCAAGTTTATAGGATGGCAAGATGTCTAGGGGAATGAGGAGGGGAAAATCTTGTAGAAGCGAACACTATTTAATATTTCTTGGACATAACAACTTACATAGAGACAGCTACAACACAGCTAACATATGGACATTAAGAAATAAGATGAGCGTTCTCTTCACCATACAATACAAATCAATTCCGTTCGTTGGCAGTCTCTCGGAGATGACCTCGCTCGTCTCTCCCTACGACCGCTATCTCTTTTTTTCCTTCTCGCATGTTTACCTTGCCGCGCAAACCTCAGCGGCATCTAGTAGCTATTCCGCACAACTCTTGTACGGTTTGCCTTGTTCCTATAGACATATATATATATATATATATATATATATATATATATATATATATATATATATAGTTAAGAAATAGATGATAGAGAAAACCTGTAATAGCCCTAAAGCTTCTTGCAGCCAGGAACAAATAACATGAAAAGAAAAGTATGAAAGAGGTTTTAGACAGCATTTCTTCATCAGCGGTGTCAATGCTATCTAAAAACCAATGGATTGTTTCCGATGAGTATGATCTATACAATAAACACACTCACACACCGTACAATCCAGGTGTTTTATGAAATTTTGGAACTAAAGTAATATAAGGAAAAAGATAATTCTTAGATGATATACCTAGTAGTTTGTATTTTGCTATTATTTTCTTAATAATAATACTAGTAGTTTCTTTTAATGGCTGAAAAAGATCACTATTTTCTAGCTATTTTTTGAAACTTATGGCAAAATATTTTTTACAAATAATTGCATAGTTGTTGGCTGCTTTATCTACATAAGTGATTATAAAGTCTTCTTGTAATTTTGTAATAGCAGCTTTAAAGTGTTTATAGGAATTATTAATGTTATTACTATTATTGGGTAGTTTAGCATGTACTAGTTTTAGTAAATTAATTTTCCATGGGTTGAAGGCTTCTGTAGGTATAGAGTGTAAGAATCTGTTACGACCTTTCCGAATAAATCACCCAGACAGCCGGACCTCCCACAGCAGGTGAACAGCGAACAGTTCTATCTTTCAGCGTCAAGGTGTCTGCACACAAAGAATGGTTTTGCTTCTAGCCGCCGGGCCTGGGAGGACGTAAACTAATGACTAGTTCGACGTAAACTAATGACTATTTCGACGTGAACTAATGATTTTCAGATCAGCTGAATCATGGGAACCGAACACATGGCCTCGTGGTCAGGCGAATC
Organism: Dolomedes plantarius; assembly: GCA_907164885.2. Classification (NCBI taxonomy): domain Eukaryota; kingdom Metazoa; phylum Arthropoda; class Arachnida; order Araneae; family Dolomedidae; genus Dolomedes; species Dolomedes plantarius. The sequence continues at coordinate 34,790,229 of OU015503.1, read as the reverse complement.
ACAGCCAACGGACATGATGTCACAAAATAGTGCCAGCCAACCAAAACTTGTGTAGTCACGTGACCGGAAGCACGGTTGCCAACGCCGCAGAAGAAATCCAGAATTTGGACAGACTTGGTCGAGACTCTCATCTAGAGAGCACCTATCGTCTACGTTGTCCTGGAGCGACCGACTTGACCCTGACTTATTTTCAGAGCAGCCGCTCGAAGCTCTCGTCAACGAATACTTCACCCTGAAGTATAGCTATCTCAGAGCATCCTGCTCTACAGGCTTCGTTATCTATTTTCAGAGCTGTACGCTCTAGAGGCTGTGTACCGACCTTCTAGTTCCGCTGTGACTGTACGTGCATCTTATCGTCGATATCAATTGGTTATTACGAAGGCCAGTTCCCTCTATGTCTAGAGGTAGATCAACACCTGTGTAAAGAGTGTAATAGATCAACACCTGTGTAAAAAGTTTCCGACTAAAATTTAATAAAACTGTATTTTAATTTAGTAGACTGACTCTGAACATTTTTAGCTACCCGGAGTCTGAAGATATCACAGTCTACTAATAATTGGTGGCAGCGTGTTTGGGATTGTCCCATTAATTAAAAATTGGCAATCCACCCCTTCGAATTAGGAAATTAGAGTAGGAAGCCCATCTAGGACTTTTTGTGCGGACGTCCCGTCCCAAGTGTGTGCATCACAGATACCAGTATATAGCAGCGAGCAGCCTACCAACAGTGGATTTGTGCAGCGATCAAGTATTGGGGCTGCATATTAAATAAGGAAATCCCCCAAGAACCAGCCTGGAAAGACTGCCTAGCTTCAATGAGAGCCTACAATCTAGTCTTCAAAATTAGACAAGGTAAGCCTGTTTTCTCATTAGAGGCAAAAGTAATTAATTGATTAATTAAAAGTAAATTAATTGATTAAAATCTGTGTAAATGTTAACATGTGTAAATTAATGTTTCATGGGAAATAACTATTGAATTGAAAAAAGTAAATTAATGAAGTATTAGAATTGTTTATGCAAAAGAATAAGGTAAAAATGAATTGTATGCAATGTGTTTAAAATTTAAAAAGAAAAGTAAATGAACAAATATTTGTTAGATGAATACTAGAACTGTGGATAATCTGATTTAAGTACTTATTCTAAATTGAAATTAAGTAACTGTGTTTTGCAAACTAATTTAGTCAATTATTGAAATTAAGAAATTGTGTATTGCAAATTAAATTAGCCAATTATTGAAATTAAGTAATTGTGTTTTGCAACTAATTTAGTCAATTATTGAAATTAAGAAATTGTGTATTGCAAACTAAATTAGCCAATTATTGAAATTAAGTAACTGTGTATTGCAAATTAATTTAGTCAGTTATTGAACTTGTGTAGAGTGCTTAAGATTATATTGAAGTAGCATTGATTTATTATGTGTGTGAAATTTGGTCTGAAAAATTTTAAACATTTTTGAATTGTATGTGCCATGTTAGGATTTCAAACGAGTCTGTTAAACTGTAATCTTTCGGAGTAACCCCCCCCCCCTTTTTCTTGGAAGAACGTAGCACTAGAATTCCCCGAATTGAGAGGGCTCTATTGTAAAGGCGTGAGAAAAGCGGACAACCAGTTCTTTTGTTGTGTTGAGGTCAAAATTCCGAGGGTTCCGGTAAGGTTAAGTTGTGGATAAATAGTTATTGAGGCAAAATGTCGTTTTTAACAAAATACAAGAAAATTGACTTGCAGAATTTGGCTTTGGAGCTGCAAGTAGGAATTCAAGAATCAGATAGAATAATTGACCTGGCAAGAAAAATTTCAGAAAGTGAAGGTTTCGAGGAAGAGAGCGCGAAAAATATTCTCGTAAATCTTATAGAAGATAGAAAATTGAAGGAGATTAAAGAAGCCGAGAGAGCGGAAAAAGCAGCAGAACGCGCTTTTGAGCTTGAAAAACTTAAAATCACTCTAATTGGGGAAAATAGTAGTGTGAATTCCGTGAACTCAGAAAGCGGAAACCCGTCTAGGCATGTTAAATCGGTAATGCAGAGGTATGATGCCGAAAAGATAGATATAGCTTTATTCTTAAAATTGTTTGAGAGACAAGCTAGGAAATTGCAAATTAATGATTGTGATTTAGTGTCAGAGTTACTAAGTCTTTTGCCGAGCGAAATAGCGGGAATAATCATCAGGGAACCTGAAGAAAAAAATGATAATTACGAATATGTTAAGTCGGTACTGCTAGACAGGTTTAGACTCAGTGCCGAAGCTTTCCGTACAAAGTTCCAAACCCATCAACGGAAAAACGGTGATTTGTGGAAAGATTTAATATTTGAATTAAGGAGCTATTTAGAGGGATGGTTGGATGGAATTGAAATTAAAGATTTTGAGTCACTCAAAGAACTTATGGTAGCCGACCAAATAAAGCGACGCGTACCAGCGGAAATTAAAGATCATTTCGTAGATGTATGGGGAACACTAAATGATCCTATAACTTTAGTAAATAAGCTAGACGCGTATGAATCGACCCGCCGATTCGTAAAGAAACCGACGCAAATTAAATCGCCCGAAAAGAAAAAGGTAGACCGCCCCAAGCAGTCAGAGAAATTTAGTTCCACGACGGAAACGGGAGTAGAAGAATCAGGTACGAAAGAGTGGCGCAACGCTGCTAATAAAAATAATAATGATTGGAGGACCAGGGAGTATGAGAAGCGAAGTGGCCCCATCTGCTTTCAGTGTGGTCAGAATGGACATGTCCGCCCGAACTGTCCAGAATTAAATAAATCCAGAGAAATCATAAACAACTTAGTTACGTTGGAAGATTTTTCTCTTGCGTTTAAGCCCTACTTAAGCGAAGCTCGCGTGAATCAGGTCCAAACCGTATTATTGCGTGATAGCGGGAGTTGCGTAGATTTGTGCCCTGTTAAATTAGTTAAACCCGGAGATTTCACCGGAGAGAATGTTTTGCTCAAACAGCCCTTGGAAAATGAATTTACACGTTTACCTTTAGCTCGCGTAACCCTTGAGAGCCCCGAATTCGGCCAGGTGATAGCAAAGGCCGCCGTGGTAGGTAAGAGTGTGGAAATGAACCACTACTTGCTGGGAAATTCCACTCAGGAGCTGATAGAGGCGCAAATATTAAAACTAGCTAGCGTAAATGCCGTCGTCACCCAAAGTCGAGGGATGCGGGAGGAAATTCAAACGGGAATTACAGTAGAGAACGGGGAAACGGCCGAGCAAATAACTGAGTCGCAGGAACCCGAGGTAAATTCGCCGGATGAATTGAAAGAACTTGAATTTCCAATAGTCGTCGAGACTAAAAATGTGTTAGTGGAAGAGAGTGCCGACACTCTCGTTTTAGAACAAAAAAATTGCCCTAAACTTACACCTATTTGGGAAGAAGTTAAGCCACAGGAAACCCTGGAAATTGTGGGAGAAAATGAATTACTTCCTAAGAAACCCCGAGATCACAGAGGGGAGGAAAGAAAACGATTGATTGTACCAACTAAGTACAAGTCTAAAGTTTTAAGTTTATGTCATGATGGCATCGGATCGCTCATGGGAATGTCAAAAAGTAAATACAAATTAGTGAGGTATTATTTTGGGCCCCAGTGCATAAAAGAGTGTAAGGACTATGTTAGGTCATGGGACCTGTGTCAAAGAGTAGAGAGATCGAGAGAACGGAAGAAAACCCCGCTGAAATTAGTCTCAGAAATTACGGAGGTTTTCACGGGAATTTACGTAGATATCATTGGTCGTTTGCAGACCCCATCAAAAAGAGACCGGTATATTTTAAACGCTTTGTGGAAGTATCCGGAAGCCATAACTTTTAGTACTTTAAACTTAGAACATGTGACGGATACTCTGTTAGAAAATTTCAGTCGGATAGGGCTTCCAAAGGAATTGCAATTAGATAATTTTACCGAATTCACAAGCAAATTAACGACCACGTTTCTGGAGGAAGTTCATATTAAGGTGACGCGGAACTCAATGTTTCATCTGCAAAGAAACCCCGTCGAGCGCTTTCACCGCACCATTGAACGACTCTTAAAAGTTATCTGCCTTAAGGCAAAAGAGAATTGGAAGGTAGGGTTACCCTCAGCCATGTTTGCACTTGGAAACATGACTCATATGTTTATGGTTTTTAGCATCGCCGAACTGATATTTAGGAAGAATTTAAGGGTGCCGGAAACACTACTTTTAGGAAAATGGTGTAGGAATTCGCCGGAGACTAATGTGGTTACTGATTATGTTTTCAAGTTTATGAATAGGCTACGGAACTATCAGAACATCTCTTCTGAAACTAAAAGGGAGATTAAAGTTAACAGGAAAACTAATCATGATAAAGGGTCAGTGAGAAGGGAGTTTAATATTGGGGAGAAAGTTGTATGGTCAGAGGAGTGCAATACAGCGTTTCGAGAATTGAAAACGAAACTCACCGAGAAACCTGTTTTGTACGCTCCGGACCTCGCCAAAGAAATTATCCTGCACACTGATGCATCCGACATTTATATCGGTATAATTTTGGCACAAAAGAGACCGCAGAGATTCACCATCGAGACGGATCATAATCCGCTCGTTTTTCTTAAGACAGACGCGGGAAATAACCAAAGGCTTATGAGATGGACTCTTGCCTTACAGCCTTTCAATTATCAGATTGTCCACAAATCTGGTAAATTGATAGGTCATGCCGATTGCCTAAGCCGTTTCATGGCAGAATAGAAACCTTAAGTCAGGCGTAATGTTGTAAATAAATTAATGTAGAGTGTGAAAATAATTAATGAATTGTGTAAATAACTTAGTGTATTAATGTGTTAGGTAACCTAGTAATCATAATGTATTAGAATAAATGTATTAACGGTGTAGTAAATTAAATGCATTGCCTCTAATGATGTATCAGGTGAGCTGTGTCTAACCGTGATTTTCAGATTTTGCCATTATGCCAAAATCTCCTTCAAGGAGGGAGGGGTTGTAAGAATCTGTTACGACCTTTCCGAATAAATCACCCAGACAGCCGGACCTCCCACAGCAGGTGAACAGCGAACAGTTCTATCTTTCAGCGTCAAGGTGTCTGCACACAAAGAATGGTGTTGCTTCTAGCCGCCGGGCCTGGGAGGACGTAAACTAATGACTAGTTCGACGTAAACTAATGACTATTTCGACGTGAACTAATGATTTTCAGATCAGCTGAATCATGGGAACCGAACACATGGCCTCGTGGTCAGGCGAATCACAGCCAACGGACATGATGTCACAAAATAGTGCCAGCCAACCAAAACTTGTGTAGTCACGTGACCGGAAGCACGGTTGCCAACGCCGCAGAAGAAATCCAGAATTTGGACAGACTTGGTCGAGACTCTCATCTAGAGAGCACCTATCGTCTACGTTGTCCTGGAGCGACCGACTTGACCCTGACTTATTTTCAGAGCAGCCGCTCGAAGCTCTCGTCAACGAATACTTCACCCTGAAGTATAGCTATCTCAGAGCATCCTGCTCTACAGGCTTCGTTATCTATTTTCAGAGCTGTACGCTCTAGAGGCTGTGTACCGACCTTCTAGTTCCGCTGTGACTGTACGTGCATCTTATCGTCGATATCAATTGGTTATTACGAAGGCCAGTTCCCTCTATGTCTAGAGGTAGATCAACACCTGTGTAAAGAGTGTAATAGATCAACACCTGTGTAAAAAGTTTCCGACTAAAATTTAATAAAACTGTATTTTAATTTAGTAGACTGACTCTGAACATTTTTAGCTACCCGGAGTCTGAAGATATCACAAGAGTAATTAATTGCTATTTTGTATATAAATTTATCTAAATCAGCATTTAAGAAACTTATTATTTTCTTATTATTAGTAGTACTAGGTAAACTAAACTTAGTTCCCAAACTCATCAACTCTCGCAGTGCTACATCATCCACTATATCCAAATTGCCTGTTATTACATGTCCATGTGTCGTATCTACATAACTATTGTAATTGGGCAGATGACAAACACATTTTAAATTTATTGATTGAGAAAAATATTTTGATACCTGATTATAGTTAAATATACGTCTACCCATAGGCAGAGTATATTTAAAGGCACGTTTTATTTTTATGTCATATATATATATATATATATATATATATATATATATATATATATATATATATATATATATATATATATATATATATATATATATATATATATATATTATGTTTAAAATATTTTTTAATGAATAAAAATATATAAATATTTTTTTAGTTAGTGTCCAATATTCTTGTCTGTAAAAGTTTTTCAGTCAATCCTATTTTATAACACAGTATTGGGCATGCTACAAGACACAGTTGGAATCAGATCTGAAATTCTCCCATGTCTCACACATGTCTAGACACATGTCATTATGAGTGCATAATCACGCTTTTACTTTCCTTTAGCCCGAAATAATAATTACCGCATATCCTTTTGCCTTGAAAGAATCTTGAACGTTAGTAGAACTTCGAAAATAAATAGAAATAGATGTTAGTAAAAACCAGCTCAACAGAGAACTCACCAAACTTTCGGACGCAGGTCGAGGTAAGATGCAAGGTTTCCTAACAGGGTATAACATCCATAGAAATGACTGTTTAAATTTGATTAATCAGGTATAGTTAAACCTCGATGTTTGTTTCTTTTTTAAATGTACTTGACTAAGTGTACGCAAGTTTAACCTTCACCAGTTATTTGAATTGTTTCGAAATATTGCGAAAGTAGCGTAAGATTACGCCTTTAGATTACACATAAAATTGTCAGAAAAACGATATTAAGATATAAACATTAAGTATTATTGAGGCAAGATTGTTTATCATAATATGTATTCTCTCTCTTTCACTTTCTGAGTTAGTATGTATATATATATATATATATATATATATATATATATATATATATATATATATATATATATATATATATATATATATATATATATATATACAGTGGAATCTCGATCGATCGTTTTCGGATCCATCGTTTTTCCGTATGTGTCGTTCATTTTATACAGTCCCGACGATCATATTGCTTTGTTATGTTTCCGCATCTATCGTTTTCCTGCATTTATCGTTCATTTAATCGGTCCCTTAAAAAACGATAGATCGAGATTCCACTGTATACAGTGGAATCTCGATCTATCGTTTTTAGATGTGGAAATAGAACAAAGCAATATGATCGTTGGGACTGTATAAAATGAACGACACATACGGAAAAACGATGGATCCGAAAATGATCGATCGAGATTCCACAGTATATATATATTTGTGTGTGTGTGTGTGTGGCTGGGGTACAAAAAGTGGTTAAGTCAGTTTTCTCCAAGATGACTTTGTTAGCTTATGTCGCTTTAAAAATATATTATTTTCAATGTAAGAAGTACCCAAGTCTGTACAATGGTTTAGAAAACACTTTTAAATCATCGGACAGACTTCTTACATTGAAAATAATATTTTTTTAAAGCTACGTAAGCAAACAAAGTCTTGGAGAAAACTGACTTAGTCACTTCTTGTACCAAGCCACAGATATATACAAATTAAAATTATTCATTCTGAAGAATTAATTTTCAAGTTTTTTAGTACATATTCATTGAAACTTCTCCAGCTGGCCACCTCTCTTACGGAAAAAAAATATGGCCATGGTTTCTTCAGAACCGATTCAAGAATCATAGAGCCAATGTTATGGAAGAAACCTCTTTCCGACGCCCCCCCCCCCCCCCCCAAACGACCACACTTTTTCGGAACCATGACTGGCCGCCATAGAGAAATTTCACTACACACGCACGCATGCACGCACACACACACACACTCACACACACACACACACACACTCACACACACACACATACACACACACACATATATATATATATATCGTAAAATCTCAACTATAATACGCACCCGAGTATAATACGCATGCTTGATTTTGCGCGAAAATTTCGGAAAAAATTAAAATTCGAGAATAATACGCACCCATAACTTTTCAATATTTTATTTAAAAATTGCACAAATATTTATTAACATAAATTTGAAATAAAAAGAAACGAAAACGTCAAATTCGGTAGCAAAAAACTTAAATTGTTAATTCAAAACAAACAATACTGTCAAATTATCAGTCTTAATCACATTCACTAGAATACAGCTCATCTATTGTTGTTGCATCTATGCCACAATTATTGTTGCCATCGTAATATATATCGCCATCATCATCCTCACTTGATGATACGAACTGTGAGTTCCGTTTGTTTTAAAGGAATACCTGCTTAGTAAATGCATCTTAATAGTAAAATGTATAGTAAAATTAGCAAGGAAGTACAATTGGCCTATCGAAGGTTTTATGGAGTGGAAGGTGCATATTTTACAGGATATAAAAAGGAATTATGAAGAGTATGGTATGGAGGACAAGAGGGTTTTTTTTTTCTAAACAAAGATCTATACAGTAAAATTAAAGGTTTAAAAAATAAGTTTATTATTACGGTTGTTGATAAGGCTGCAAATAACTTCGGTTTTATGTGTAAAGATTATTTTAAGCAGTTAATTTCTAGGGAATACAACTCAAATAATACCTATAAAAAAAATAACCTTACCAAAAAAGAAATAGATAATAGGATTTTAGCTTTTAGCAAAAAATTTAAGTTTAAGATTAATAGCATAAAATACCCTTACCTGTTTCCTACCATAAAATTCCATAAAGTACCTACTAAATTTAGGTACATGTAGTACAAATTGTTATAACACTTTGTTCAGTAAAAAGTTCTTTAGCTATTTAAAAATTATTCTAAATAAAATTAAGGTTACCGAAAATAGCTTTATTATAAATAATAACCAGGATGTTCTACATTTTTTAAAAAGTAAGAGTATAGATAGCATATACACGTTTGATTTTGAAAACCTGTTTACCAGTATTCCGCATGATAATTTAATGATTATCTGTTCAGAAATTTATGATGCTTATCTAGATAGTACTTTAATCTTAAAATGTGACTGGATTGATTTATGTAAATTTAATATTTTTGAAAACTACCTCTTTAATGGCTTATGTTTCTTTAAACAGATAAAGGATATACCTATGGGAAATAGCTATTCTAGTGCATTTGCAAACCTATTCTTACATTTTTACAAAACTAAATTTCTTAACTCAAATAATGTTACCGGATTTAGATATATTTATGACCTCATAATTTTTAACTGCAACGATTTAGAATTTCTTAATCAAATCAACCCAAAGGAACTAACTTTAAACCAGACTAACGATAATAAACTTTGTGCGACTTATCTGGATTTAAAAATTAAAATTCAAAATACAGAAATAAAATGAGGGATATATGATAAAAGGTTATATTTTAACTTCGAGGTTATCACGTTTACCGATTTCCATAGCAACTTAAACTATAAAATTTACAGAATAAAAAACATATGTCACAACGCTGGGGATTTTTTGGAGGCATGTAACATTTTCGAGGAAAACTTAAGTAAAAACAATTTTCCTAAAAATTGCGGCAATTTAAAAGTTTTAAAAAAATGGCATTTAGACTCAGGAATTTTTAAAGATGTTTAGAATAGTATTTATGTTTTCATTTGGTTAAGCTGTAATGGGGTGTGGCGCTGTAGTAATGTTACAATGACGTATCTTTTAGGATAGAATTGGCTGTTGTTTTCGCCATAACCGTCACTTACGGAATTGGGGTGTGTATGCATCTTTTACTTTGCATTAGGATTAATTGTGTGTTTGCATATACTGTACGTTGAGCCCATACTGTAAGTTGTGTTTGTCTTTTCATTTTCTTTTTGACTTATTGCTTCTTTGGGGGATTCGGGGCCTTGGGATGACTTTTGGGCTTACCTGCATCCTATTCAGAACGTTCCCCTTGAGGTAACTGATATGGTTAGGCTCCCTGATGACGAGACCTGTCGGTTACCTCTATGTTGTTTTTTGGTTCAGTTCCGGCACTTATACAGAATCTTGCCGTTGAAGCGTGGATGCCCAGAGTGCTTGATTTCTGTTTCTTTTTTGTCTATATTCGTATTATTTTTATCTATCGCTGTTGGGTTATTTATTTGTTTTTTTCATTATGGGGATATGAAGCTTCTGCGCTATCCTCTATTGAAAATGTTTTATGTTTTCTTTGTAGGATATGTTTTATGTTAAAGTGATTTAGCAGTCTATGCTTGAATTTAAATTTTTGTTTATTTGTATTGTTTATATTTTACATTATATATATATATATATATATATATATATATATATATATATATTTATTTATTTATTTATTTATTTATTTATTTATATACAGTGGACGCTCGCTAATTCGAACTCAAAGATTCTCGGAAAAAAGTTCGAATTATCCGATGTTAAGAGAAAATATATTACTTTAAAAGTGTATCACTGAAGAAGAAAAATCTCTTCGTATGTATAACCCCCGAAAATATATTATACTATGTTATCTAAAATTAACATATTAAAAAGCAATACAGACTTGCCTTAATCATAAAATGAAGCAGAAGATATGCAGTAGAAAGTAAACTTTAATTACAAATACGAATTGCACTTTGGGGAAAGACTGTAAAGTGGATGTTTGGTTTTGTTTATGATGCCTACACTGTTCAGCCAACTTCTCGATTTGAAGTAAACATTTCAATTCATTTTCAGAAGAAGGTTTCATCTGAATAAATGCTTTCAGAGTTTTAATGGAGTCCATTATGGCTTTGTCCATTATGGCCGCATTAAAAATATCTTTCGGCAGGTAAGTAGAGAAAAGCCCTGGCAGTTTCCTACCGAATTTAGTGCATACGTCTTCGTTTACATCAGATCTTTAGCCACATACAGTTTGATAAGAAATATTGTGCCTTGACTTAAATCGAGAAAGCCATCCATCACTGCATTTAAAATCTTCAATACCCATTCGACTTGTCAATTCATCAGCCTTCGTCAGCATTAGGGGTCCATTTATCAGAAAATTTCGAGATCTAGCATCCTGGAACCATATAGCAGTAGAGCTTTTTCTAGATATTCTTGGGATGCATTTCTCATGCGTTTCCTTCCTCTAGCAAATTTTGATTTTTCCCATGAATCTAAAATTGACTCCTTGTTTTTCAAATAAGTCGACAAGATATTTTTTTAATTCCATAGTCAGCTGCTAACTTTGTTTTACATTCGCCATTCTCTACTCTCTTTAGAATTTCTACCTTTGTCTCCAAAATTAGGGTTTTGTATTTTCCACGCGTAGACATCCTGAATTTTTACACTTTAACATCACACACTGAGGAAGAAAAACTAGATCACATTAACTTGTCTGCACTGCAGGCATAACTGACGCAGCTCCCTAGAATCTGTACTAAAGACTGGTTTTTCTGAAATTCTAAGAAAATCGATACAAATAACGGAAAATAGCTTTGTCCGTTAAGCACTGATAAGGACAATAGCCACTGACGTTTAGCGGAAATGCAATAGTCTAGGAATGCGGGCATGTCCCTCTATACATAGAAAAAAAATACAGGTGATTTTGACACACAAAATAATAAATACAGCGTGTATTTTCTCCTTTAATTGAGGAAAAAGAAAATTTTTTTGCCAAATTTTTAGTTCGAATTAACCGAATTGATAAAAATTTAGTTCGAATTAATGAGATATTTTTAACATTAAATCCAATACAAGGTTTTTGGGGCCTTTGGACTAGTTCGAATTAACCGAAAGTTCGAATTAACCGAGTTCGAAGTAACGAGTGTCTACTGTATATATATATATTGACAAAGACGAATTGACAGATCCAGCTTATTGCAAAGAGCGCCGTCATTTTGCAATGCGCCAGGCTAATTGGAAAATCATCGACGATTTTCTAATTGGACCGATACTTTTTAGGCTTTTTGTAATGAGCCCATACACCTGTAGGCTAGGTAGAAAATTCGCAACAGTTTGCTCAAACAACCTAGTTTCATCTTATTAAAAATGACAGATAAAGAGATTGTTTCTTAAGTACTTCCTTTAGTGAACATATGAATTAGTTAAGAGTTATTTATGTAAAAAAGAGGTAAATTAAAAACTGCACAAAGATCATCATCATGAGGGAGCTCTTTGCAATAAACCGAATTTGTCAATTCGCCTACTACTACTACACACACACACACACATTTATATATGTGTATGTATGTATGTATGTATGTATGTATACACACTGAAAGAGCCAAAATAACTGGTACAGGCTTGCGTATGCAATTAACGGAGATATGCAAACAATCAGCGTAACCCGATGCAGTCGGCAGCGCCTATATAGGACAACAGGTGTCTGGTGAAGTTGTTAGATCGGTTCCTGCTGCTACGATGGCAAGTTATCACGATTTATGTGACTTTGAACGTGGCGTTATAGTCGGCGCACGAGAGATGGGACATAGTATCTCCGAGGTTGCGAGGCAATTTGGATTGCCCCGCACGACCATTTCACGAGTGTGCCGTGAATATCAGGTATCCGGTTAAGGTATGTGCCTACCCTCAAATTATTATTTTAAATGCAAACTTAAAAAAAGTTACTAAAACAGCTTAAAAATTTAATTTTAAAATATCTAAGAAGAATTTTTCAAAAATCTTTCTTAGTGCACCCCTACACTATAAGAAGAATCGCCATGCAAAATTTCAGGTCCATGTCGCTGGTCCGGCACTTATGGAATTTTGAGTTGAAACTTTCACAAAAATTAGTACCTAATTAGTACCATTTAGTACCAAAATATCAGAATTATTACCCATCAGGATCGCGAATTATAGCGTGTCCGATTCTGCCGGGCCAGCGACATGGCAGCCCGGCACTTTTTGAATTTCGAGTTGAAACTTTCACAAAAATTTGTACCTAATTAGTACCAATTAGTACCAAATTATCAGAATTAGTACCCATCAGGATCACGAGTTATAGCGTATTCGATTCTTCCGGTCCAACAAACATCATGTCGCTCTAAGGCCAGACGCTTCGGAATTTCCAGTTGAAACTTTCACAAAAATTAGTACCTAATTAGTACCAATTAGTACCAAAATATTAGAATTAGTATCCATCAGGATCCCGAGTTATAGCGTGTCCGATTCTGCCGGGCCAGCGACATGGTAGCTCGGCACTTTTGGAATTTCGAGTTGAAACTTTCACAGAAATTAGTACCTAATTAGTACCAATTAGTACCAAAATATTAGAATTAATACCCTTCAGCATCACGAGTTATAGCGTATTCGAATTTGCCGGGCTACAATGACGCTGGCTGAGTTAATGCAACTCACAGCAAATGACTGGTGTAAGAGAGTCAAATAACTTATGGGTCATTTTCAAATAATTGGCAATTTGGAGTCCCGAATATGTAGAAATAAAAAAACTCAAACTGGCGCCTTTTTTTATTTCTTAAAAATCAATGTTTCTTAGCAGGAAAGTAAAAATAAAAAAATACGTCCGGGCATTTTTATCTTTCTACCAGCACGCTTCATCTTTTACCACTTTCACATCATAAGTACAACAAGAACACTGATCCGGAAATTCGCCTTGTGTCATAAAGGACGTCTCCAAATAGTTTGGAACTTATACCTGTCATCCCTCCACAGCTGTTAACAAAAGGATCAGCTAAACTGCGCATTTTGTACTACCAAGTGCAAACAACATTTTTCATCTCATCTGACCATCTATTGGAAATTTACGATTTCTTTTTCAATGGGCATTTTTATTTTATGTGGGTAGTGTTATTTTAAGATTACACCACCAGGAAAACTAAAAAATGTATTGAATTTAAAACGCACTCTATGTTTCAAAAAATATAAATATAATATATAAATATTATTTTTTTTTTTTTTTTTATTATAACAGCAAGAAGCTGTCTGGGTAATTTTTTTCTCCTGGATCCGTAAGATATAGAACTGAAAATACAATCGTACTACCTTTAAAATTACAATTAATATTACTAATTATTACCATGAATTAAATGAGGAAATGATAGTCTAACGCCTGCTAACTCAGTTAACAGATGTTTAGAAATAATCTCCAGTTAAAAGTCGCTTAAACATAGAGTTGAGTTGCAGAAACTTCAATTTAAAAAAATTGTTATTAAATTAATAATACAGCTTTAAAATTATAATCCACCGTTAAATAGTTGCAAGAATCCCGATTGAAAGTTAATGGGCTGTTATGCGTCAGTTATTGTAAAGGACCTGGAGACAAGCTTTAAATCTTTATTAAATGTAATCAAGGCAGGCTGATAATGTTGATGAACAAATCAGCAAAAGCTTTCTAATAAATTTATTTGTAAAATCTCTATCAAATTTTAAAAAATAGTCGATTTTATTTTATAGTAATTCAATTCCACGGTGTGAAACAGTATTATAACCGGTTTAAGGTTAATATGAAAGTCAATTAAATTAAATATATGAAAAAGTTATTTTTCAATTGCAATATTAAAATTTTGTTGCAAAGGGGTTCAAACTGCTCGACATTTCACCTACAATTTTGGGGCTTAGGGCTATTTCTCTTTCTAGATAAGGCCCCCCAACGCCCCCGGTTTTTCAGTGTTCAGTCTGAAAGCAAATAAATTAATTAACGATTTCAAACAAATTAATAAACGATTCCTAATAAATTAGATCCCTATTCCCAAATTTCAGAAAAATTAATAAACAAGTTATATCAATATACAGTGGTGTGATAATGATTAATTTTGTACAAATTGTTTTATAAAAGTGACTCGTATCTAATTGGCATGCCTATAGGAAACATTCATTAAAACTAATGTGAAATAAAATTAACTTAACTTGTCTTTGTATCTTTCACTGTTAAATAAGCGTTCGAGGTTTAAAAGTTCTTTGACTCCTTTACGCCATTCGTTTGCTGTGAGTTGCATTCACTCAGCAAGCGCATTTGTAGCCTCGGGCTTAGAAGCGACATGATTGTGGCTGGTCCGACAGTATCGAATACGCTAAACTCGTGAACCTGACGGGTACTAATTCTAATATTTTGGTACTAATTAGTACTAATTAGGTACTAATTTTTGGGAAAGTTTCAACTCGAAATTCCAAAAGTGCCGGGCCAGCGACATGGTAGCCCGGCAGAATCGGACACGCTATAACTCGTGATCCTGATGGGTACTAATTCTAATATGTTGGTACTGATTAGCACTAATTAGGTACTAATTTTTGTGAAAGTTTCAACTCGAAATTCCAAAGCGTCTGGCTTGGAAGCGACATGATTGTCGCTGGCCCGGAAGAATCGAATACGCTATAACTCGTGATCCTGATGGGTACTAATTCTAATATTTCGGTACTGATTAGTGCTAATTAGGTACTAATTTTTGTGACAGTTTCAACTCGAAATTCCAAAAGTGCCGGGCTACCATGTCGCTTTCCCGGCAGAATCGGGCACACTATAGCTCGCGATCCTGATGGGTACTAATTCTGATATTTTGGTACTAATTGGTACTAATTAGGTACTAATTTTTGTGAAAGTTTCAACTCAAAATTCCATAAGTGCCGGGCCAGCGACATGGACCTCAAAATTTCAGCCCTTTAGGTCCAGCGGTTTGGTCTGTGCGTTGTATGTCAGTCAGTGAGTCAGTCAGTTACGGAACTGTTTTATATATATAGATATACATGCCTTTTAAATTTTAACCTTGAAATTCTCTGACTGCACTAAATTATTTAATGAGAAAAGTGTAGATAGAAAAAACGTGGAACTAGAATAGTGGTAAAAACATTTTAAACAAAGATAAAAATCAATGCTAAAATTGTCAATTTAGACACGTTTTTATGAGTGTGTAAATACGCTATTAGTTTTTATAAACCTGTTATAGAAGTTACTTCATATCACTTTACCTTGAAAGAATCTTGAACGTTAGAAAGTTAATAGACACAGATGATAATAAAGACCAGCTTTGAGTGAACTGTACGAACTTTAAAACACAGGTCGAGGTAAGAAGCAAGGTTAACTAGCAGAGTAAGATCCGTACAAACAACTGTTGGAATTTAAATAATCAGGTATATTTAAACCTCGAATTCGTTTTCTCATGTCATTGGCTAATCCTACGCAAGTTAAGCCTTGACCAGTTTTTTTCTTCTTGTAATTTTGCTTAAATTTGTCTCGAAACACTGTTACAGTAGTTAATTTGAAATAGGCTCAGAGTTCATTAATGTAAAATTTCGCTATGGCGACCAGCAATGGTTCCAAAAAAGAAGTGGCCGTTTTGGAGTGGCCGTCGAAAAGAGATTTCTTCCATAACATTGCACCTGGGGAGTCCTGGATTGGTTCTGAACAAAATATGGCCGTTTAGAGAGGTGGCCGGCTACAGAAGTTTCACTACATACATATATATATATATATATATATATATATATATATATATATATATATATATATATATATATATATATATATATATATATATATATATATATATATATATATATCTATATATATATATATCCTCGGTGTTCTATAAAAAGGGCGAATATGTGAATATGTATATTTACACAGCTATTCGCCCTTTTTACAGAACACCGACGATATATATATATATATATATATATATATATATATATATATATATATATATATATATATATACTAGCTGAGTGGTAACCCGACGTGTTGCTTTTTCGATTTAAAATGAAATGGTTTCATTTCTTAAAGATGAAAAACTGTTTAATCACTTTTAAAAATATTTTAAAATTTTTAAAAAACGAAATAATTATTTAAAATTCTCGTTTTCAAATTTCGGTTTTTGGCTTTTGAAATAATTCTTTCAAATTTCCGTTTTCAAATTTTTCTTTTTAAACAATAAAGAAGTTAATTCAATTAGAAAAAATTCTAAAGGTTTTAACTTCTCATTTCCTAAAACAAAAATTATTTTTGGATTTCAATTATTAAATGACTCGTTCTCAAGTAATTATTTTTTCTTTTGACAACATAGCTGAATGTAAATATTAAATCTCGTGGGGAGGGGGGGAGGAGGGGAAGTGCTTTAAAAAATAGAAAGACAGTCCTGATAAATTCAAAATTGGTGGCAGAAGAATCCTCATCACTCCCTCATTAATTAGAAACAAATTTCACGACCTTGCTGGAATCATTAGTGATTAAAATAATAAGTCGAAAAATTGCGAACTCGGCATTCAAGTTACATTAAGATACAACGGCGATCAGCGCGGAAATTTCAAAAGTGAGTTTTGTAAATTCGGCTTTTTAGAATGATAACACTTTTTTTTATTAAATGTATTTGGTATATTTTGGAAGCTGAACATCTAGAAAACGCCGATAAATCGTAAAATTGACATTAATAGGTGCAGAAAACCGAAATATTTGTCCATCAAAATTGTCGATTTCGTGAAATTCGGAAAGCTGCTTTGGGAAAAAAGCTTTGTTTGCAGTGAAAAACATTTTTAACTTTTTAAAAATGTGCATATCCTTAAAGATGAAGAGTTGTAGAACACATGGAAATAAAAAATTTGTCGATTGGTGGGCGGAAAAGTTTAATTTTGCATGCATGAAAATAGTCGAAAATTGCGAAACGGAAAGGAGCTGGCCCACCCGGAATGACAGACATCTTCTTTTGAGTTCGGAGTTTTTAATTTAATAATTAAAAAAGTTTAAAGTTTTGAAAGTTGAGGATGGTATCAGTGCACGCGTCTCGTCCGTCCGCGCCCATCGGTACCAGTCGCGATATCCTGCTATCCTCGGTTCGCGAGATTAGCCAGTCTCCGTGTCTGCTCACTAACAAGCATACGTTTGTTTACCTTCAGCTGTTAATAGTAATATATATTGTGTTTGCGGCATCCTTGGGAATGAGATTAGAAACTTGGGGCACCCTTGATAAAATTTTATTTCTTTCAATTTTTTAAATATAAATTAAAGTGGAATATATTTCAGAGACATGATAAATTTAATTTCAAATAAATACATACTATATTTCTGATTTTGCTCATTTATTCAAAGATATAGGTAACAAACACCAGGATAGCATGCATTAATACAGTTTCAAAAGTAAACATACGATTCAGTACCGTAATACACCAAAGAACTGCAATGAAAATCGCTAAAAAGAGTTTTATTTCATTAATGTGAGACTTGCGATTGATGCTTAGACCACAAATATTTGATATCAGGTCTAACAGTTGTGAGAGTGAGAATGGCTAATTTATTCAAGAACGAGTTAATCAATCTGTGTCATAATCTGTCGGGAGTGAGACCAATTAATTCAAGTTAATATTTATTTTAATAATCAAAGTAAATAATTTTTATTCTTTTAACTAAATTTGTTTTCGGGCTGTGTTAGGTTTTGCTTAAACCTAACACAGCAGTTTTCTCGAGTTCTTTCTCATTTTTCTCACACTAGAGTTTTCTCGAATTTTCGTTTTCGTTATCAAACTTAAATTTAGTTTTTGCTCTTAGGCCTGGGCCTGGGCCTGGAACCGTTTAAAAATTTAAAAATTTGTTTGGTTCCTGCTCGCCTGAGCGGGATTGCATTCGCACGACGATTCTTCAGGACTTCCACAGCATACCTTTAGAGGGGTCGGATATCTATCTTCTATATATATAAAACGCGTAGGTATGCGACACAAAAATCGACGATATTTCTACACTCCGAATGGCAACGGTTGCAACTGCCAGATGTAAACATTAACGGCCGTCCGCAATTTTCAACCGCGTGTCAACATGGATTTACGCACTGTAATCGGTAATGCTCGAAAGCGAGCTGCACGATCAAGTGAACATTGGGAACAGTCTCGAGAAAGAATGCGAAGAAGAAATAATTCATTAAGAGAGAAGCGTGAAAGAGAGAGCATAAATGAGGTTAGGCTTAACCGTCGCCGGCATAGCAAACAACAGCCAGTAATAGCTAATTTCTACACCCCTTTGTGTACTTGCTGAATTTTTACTCCATTTTATAAGTGAGGAATTTTTTTATTATTTGATATGATTAAGTGTAGATATCTTATTTGTGAACAATAGTACTACAAACAGACAGTGAAGTATTGTATACTATATTTTAGTACTTGCTGAATTTTTACTCCATTTTTTAAGTGAAAAAATGTTTTTCCAATGAATTTCTTATTTGATGTAATGATAAAGTGTAGATATCTTGAAAACTAGTACATACAGAGAGGGGTGTAATTTTTAAAATCATTGGTGTTGGGTTTCTCGGTCTTATCTTTAACTCTGTTCTGAAGTAATGGAAATTCATATTTTTTAATCACGATGTTTTAGAATCAGCCTTATGAAGAATACCCTTGAACAACGTATATTTATGATGACAGGTAATGGTAACATTCCTTACATATGTTACTTTCAGTTGAGTTGCTTTGCAAAAGAAAATATAAAACTAAAAGCGACCATGTTGGTCGCGCAGCGGCTAGTTGTGTAGAATTATTCTTTTATCAAAATTCATTTTCAGTGTTTAAAAAATGCGTTAAACGCTAATTAATTATCTGACTTAAATTTCTGAAAAAGTATATTCCTACAAATTAAATTAATGCAGGTCCACTGAGTGTTTTTTATGGTGGTGGAATTTTAATTGTAGGTTCAGCTAGATCAACCGGTGGTCCGCGAGAGCCTCGGGAGTAGTCCGGCATCACATATAAAAAGTTGACACATAAATGGGGATTTTGAATGTACAGACCAGAAAACTCAGTACAGACCAGAAGACTCATTGCTTCACTTTTTGTGTAGCATTTCCTGAACTTTTGACGTTCTACAACGAACTTTTTCTACTTTCTGAACATTCCCAGCTCTTCGTTGTTAAAATTATGAAATATCTGAGTTTGAAGGTGTTGGCCTAGGTAACTCAGTTAAAACACTTTGTCCTATGGTCCTATGGTCCTATGGGGATTTTGAAAGCAATGTTCATTAAACTAGATGTGCCGAATATATCCGATGACTATCAGGTGTTCATTTCTTAAAAGTTTAACACAATTATTTTATTATCTGAATCCTTTTTCCCTTCTGTATCCCTTTTGCCTGAGCGATATTCTATAACCCCCATAACCCTCCCCACACACACACACACCGGAAGGTTCTCCCCTCAAGTCGGCTGGGTCTTGACCTTCGAAACCCGGGTTTCGAAGGTCACGGCTGGCTGGTGATGGTGGTCCGCACATGATTCAGTTTCTGGCTTAGTGATCTTCTACGGGTTGGGAACCACTGAGCTAGATTGAACAGAGTTCTACTAAGCAGTGATTCCCAACCGGAGTGCCATGGAACTTTAGATTGCTGTGGTAATATTTTTTTTTGTTTATACCCCCAAAAAAATGTCATGGCACCCCTGGCCGATCTCACGACACCTTTAATTTCCGCGGCACACTGGTTGGAAATCACTGATTTAAGGAGTTCGCAGCTAGTTGTTTTTTATTTTCCCGTACAATCCGTTGCAAATATACAAAACTTTGACGCCATAGTTATGAACAAACAATGAAAGGCATTGATGAAAATTAATCATTTAGTTGTACATCAAAAAATTTAAATTCCCAATTAAAAAGACCTGTAGAAATATGTAATAAAAATATTCAGGATTTGTAAACAAAATTGTTCATCATTACTGGGTATAACAAAAGCAACAGATTAGTAAATATATCTCAAAAATTGTTTTCTGTATTGGGAACTTAAAATCAATTATTCCCTGATTAATATTAATATCCCAGATTCGACCTTTCGAAATAAGAAGAGTGAAGTAATTCATTTGAGAATGTATCTTCACTCTCGGTTTCTAAAATTTGGTCTTTGATCGATCTCTGAGGATAAGAATTAAAATCGACAATACAACAATGACAATGACCAAAACATAGTTCCGGTTATCGAATTAAAGTGTTCGACTAAAATTTTCTGATAAGAATATATCTCGAAATTTAGAATTTTAAACACTTCACTATGTGAATGCAAAATTGTGATATAAAATTTCTAATAGAAATTATAAATTTACAGATTTATTCCAGAATCAATTGCTACCCACTGCATAAAGGGTATTGAATTCAATATTGCATGCATTCATTGTCGCATGCATTGTATCGCATACATTCATTGTTTTCAACAATGAATGTCGTGCGGCATTCGTTGTTACAAATAATGAATGAATCACATTTTTTACGAATCATTAATTTTGAAGTATGTATTAGGTATTTAGAATATTTAATCCGCAATAATAAAAAAAAATATTCATCGCTGACGATAATGAATACAAAGAGAGCTTTAGTAAATGTACCTAAATTCTAGATATTTGTATTTTTTATGCGCATTTTTTTTTTTTTTGTATTCATCGCTGAGGATGATGAATATAGAGCTTTTTCAATGTATCTAATTTCTAGATATTTATATTTTATGCGCAACTTTTTTCATTGATCGCTGGGGATAATGAATATAGAGCTTTAGTGAATGTATCTCAGTTCTAGATATTTATAATATTTTATGAGCTTTTTTTTTTATTCATCGCTGTGGATAATGAATATAGAGCTTTAGTGAATGTATCTAAATTCTAGATATTTATAATATTTTATGAGCTTTTTTTATTTATTCATCGCTGAGGATAATGAACGTAGAGCTTTAGTAAATGTATCTAAATTCTAGATAGTATTTGTATTTTATGCTCAATAACTTTTTTTTATTTTTTTAAATTTATTTTTTATTTTTTTGTATTCATCGCTGAGGATAATGAATATAGAGCTCTAGTAAAGGTATCTAAATTCTAGATACTTATAATATTTTATGCGGATTACGGTATTTTTGTATTCATCATTGAGGATTATGAATATAGAGTTATAGTGAATGAATCTAAATTCCAGATATTTAAAAACAAATTTTTTAATATCTGGGTTAAAAAACAAATCTACATTAAAAACAAATTTTTGTATTCATGGTTGAAGATAACGAATATAGAACTTTAGCAAATATATCTAAATTCTAGATCCGTACGATTTTTTTAATACATATTTTTAGATGACATCTCAGCTTTCTTTTAATCCCATAGCAGCGTGGTGTAGAATAGATAAATCTTTGGAGTGACCACAGCAGCGTATCATCCTTAAGCCATGGGCTGTCACGAGCCATCCCTAAGGCTGACCTCTGCTAATATTTGCCCTGATACACAAATACTTTGCCCTAGAAAAGACCCGAAGCTTCCATCTGGTAGTTCAAAGGTGCTACGCAACGTGAAAAACCCCAAGGACTCTGTAGAATAAGACGTCGGAACCGTCTTCTTTGTTTACTTTCAAACTGGTTCCCAACGGGAGAATTTGTTCAGGTTATAAGAATGTTATTTTATCTCCCATTTAGGCGATAAACAGAACTCATTAAATGGGTGACAGATTCAATGATCATGTTTTGCCGTTCAGAATTTTTTTCTCCGTTGTAGATCATTGTGAATGTTTTCTCCCACATAGCAACAGGTCGATCGTGATCTCGATCAGCCGGACGCGGAATATGTTATGAGGGAAATTTAAACATGCATAATCGACCACAGCGATACCTGTATTTTAGAGCATGATAAGACGATCCTAAATGTCGTTTATACAATGTGAAAATATATCAGCATATATTTGTCAGTTTGGCCACCCTGTCAGCGACTGTTTGTGATGCTATACGACTATATCAAATGAATATTTATTTACGACATTTTTGTGAAAAGTAGAGGATTTTTAAAAGACAATTCAGTGAACCAGAACGTATAGGTCAAACTGAGAAAACATAGCATTAGTAGTTAGATTTTCTATGAAGTATGATCTGTCCTACAGAGTTAAATATAAATGCGGTTATAATTTTGGATTGTTGATGCAGTTCTTTACAAGTAAACTGGAGTCAAATCATAATAAATGATTAATTTGTTAAATCAAGCTATATTTAAATCCAACCACTTGAACCTTAGAAAGATCTTAGGTAAAAAATGTGTTACAAATTAGGACAAGAATGTCTTACTATCAATACATTTCCATTTTCATAACAATTATTGTAAAAATAAAATCAGGATTCTTCTTCTTTAAATTCCAATTTGAAAGTTTCATTTTTAAAATCAATTCATAGAATAAACCTTCTGACATGTTTTAAAACATCAACGAACTTGTTTCTTATATATATATATATAATACATTAAATATTGCCAAACGCAAAAAAAAAAAAAACTTCATAGAAACAATACAGAGTAAAGAAACAGTCTCTATGGTATCAAAATCTTCAACACTTATTTCTCTAGAATTAAAAAGTTGATTGAAAAGGATATATAATTTAACTGTATTGGATTAATCGCAAGTATTTAAAATTTTATGTCTACACTAGCTGAAAACCCGGACTTCGCTACGGAGTACATTCAAATTAAATACAACGGTCAATGTATGCAATTAATGCCAAAAAAGTAAATATATATATATATATATATATATATATATATATATTAATAATAAATACGACGATCAAAGTATACAATTGATGTAAAATATATATATATATATATATATAAAAATCGTAAGGGATATTTTTATAGGCAAAATAATGTAGAACAAAATATTCAAACTGAATGTAATAGGACATACTAAAGAACATAGTACAGTTAGTATAGTACAGTTTGAGGAACATATCTTTTACTGTATTTTAATATATTTTGGATAATGTCCAATCGTCTGCCGCATTAGCAAGAAAAAAATTTTTTTTGTCTATTTAGTTGTTATGCGCGTGACGATAGATTTATTTAAAGTACCAGAAAAAGAAATCACGTGATCAGCATTAAGTAAATTCTAAAATTTAATCTTTAAAAATTCACCAAAAATCAGATAATGGAGGTAAAGATTTGAAAAAGATTTCATTTTAAAGGAATTATTATGGTCTTTCTCATGATATAAATTTTATAACCCTCAAATTATTATTTTAAATGCAAACTTAAAAAAGTTACTAAAACAGATTAAAAATTTAATTTAAAAAAATCTAAGAAGAATTTTTGAAAAATCTTTCTTAGTGCACCCCTACACTATAAGAAGAATCGCCATGCAAAATTTCAGCCCTTTAGGTCCAGCGGTTTGGTCTGTGCGTTGTATGTCAGTCAGTCAGTCAGTCAGTCAGAGAGTCAGTCAGTTACGGAACTGTTTTGTATATATAGATAAACACAATATATCTGATGAATTAATTTTGCTTATTTTATGATGCACAAGTGCTGTAATTTTAATATGTCGAAACTACTCTGCATTCAAATTTTACCAAAATCATACTTAATATTTCAGAAAATTTTAGAGATTGAACTTTATAACAACCGTCTACATATATACAAATTTATGAATTAATTTTATAAGATACTAGCTGAAGTACCCGGCGTTGCCCGGAATTTTAAGAAGGTTTGTTAACCAAAATCAATTTAAAAAATTAACACAGTATAAATTAGCCAAAAAAAAGCATGTGAAATGTTATACATATCTCAGTATTTTGGTAGATGCAGTCTTTCATCATTGTACCACTAAAAGCTATAAAGTAAAAATGTCAAATTGTGGAATGTTTGTTAACCAAAATCAATTTAAAAACTTAACACAGTATAAATTACATAACCAAAAAAAAGCATGTGAAATGTTATACATATCTCAGTATTTTGGTAGATGCAGTCTTTCATCATTGTACCACTAAAAGCTGTAAAGTAAAAATGTCAAATTGTGGAATGTTTGTTAACCAAAATCAATTTAAAAACTTAACACAGTATAAATTACATAGCCAAAAAAAAGCATGTGAAATGTTATACATATCTCAGTATTTTGGTTAGATGCAGTCTTTCATCATTGTACCACTAAAAGCTGTAAAGTAAAAATGTCAAATTGTGGAATGTTTGTTATCCAAAATCAATTTAAAATCTAAACAATTTAGCAAGATTTAACCTTCTATGTTTGGAGCAAAAGAAGCTGATAAGTAAAACATAAAATATACATACATTTATAATAAACCACTAAAAGCTGAAAAGGAAAAATGTCAAATTGTCTTTTGGAAAGTAAAGCTGAAGAGTAAAAATGTCAATTTGTCGAATGTTTGTTAACCAAAATCAATTTAAAGACTAAACACAGTATAAATAACATAGAAAAATAAGCATGTGAAATGTTATACACCCAAATAATTTTTAAAAAATCCAATATAAAAATATATAAATTTATAATTAACTCCTCAGAATTCATCTAGATTTAACCTTTCATCTTTGGAGCAAAAGAAGCTGAAAAGTAAAACA
Source organism: Dolomedes plantarius (assembly GCA_907164885.2). Taxonomy (NCBI): domain Eukaryota; kingdom Metazoa; phylum Arthropoda; class Arachnida; order Araneae; family Dolomedidae; genus Dolomedes; species Dolomedes plantarius. Next base: position 34,765,084 of record OU015503.1, on the reverse strand, counting down.
TAAAATACATACATTTATAATAAACCATTAAAAGCTGAAAAGGAAAAAATGTCAAATTGTCTCTTGGAAAGTTAAGAGTTTTAAAAAGTAAAGCTGAAAAGTAAAAATGTCATTTTGTCGAATGTTTGTTAAACAAAAAAGATTAAAAAAGTAAACACAGCATAAATAACATTTAAAAAAAAACATGTGAAATGTTATACACATCTCAGAATTTTAGTAGATTCAGCCTTTCATTTTTCAAGTTTAAATTAAAAATGTCAAATTGTCTAATGTTTGTTAACAAAAAGTAATTTAAAAACTAAACACAGTATAAATAACATAGATTTAATAACAGTATAAATATCATAAAATATATACATTTATAATAAATCACTAAAAGCTTAAAAGTAAAAATGTCTAATTGTCCATATAAATACCTCCATAAATGCAGGATTCTGTAGCCAAAAAAATATATAAATAAAGTATTAAAGTATTTGTTAAAGGCACTGACTGATGAAAAAATTAACAGAAATCTGCAGTTTGGGCTACACGCACCATAAATGCAAGATTCTGTAGCAATAATAGAAACATTCTGTCCTTATTAAACTCCATATAAATCTCTGTTCAATTAAACTGATCCAAATATCATCTGAAGTACCTTCATAAACTATGTTTCTCGTTTCTTGATTCGGGGTTCAATATGAATGTTTGTTAACCAAAGTCAACTTAAAAACTAAACACAGTATAAATAGCAGAGGAAAAAAACATGTGAAATGTTATACACATCTCAGAATTTAGATAGATTCAGCCTTTCATCACTAAAAGCTGAAAAGTAAAATTGTCAAATTGTCTTTTGCCTTGTGAACTCTGCATGAAAAATTAAACATAGTATAAAAAAGGAATGGGAAATGTCATACACATCAATACTAAAAAACAACGAATAAATTTTGGTTCGAATTTGACTCTTAGTGTGCTTCAAAATAGTTGAAACTCTTGAAAATAGTTGTTCTCAGATGTACGTGCTTCCAAACGTTGATGACCAGAATAACGCTTGACTATGCAGTGAAGGATATTTATATCTGGGCAGGTATGATTTATGAGTACAACAAAGAGACTCGATTGAATTTCTCTTTAAGTTAAATGTCAGATTGCAACTCTATGCATTCCATTTGACAATTTGCTAGCATTATATCTATATCGACTGTAAATAGAATAGAAAACATGCAAAAACAAAAATTGTTTATTTTCCCCGAAGTCCTGAAATCAATTTTAAATTCTTGTACTAAATCGGAAAGTAGGGCTGCGTATTTTATAACATTTTTAGAATTGTGCTTGGGAAATTAAAATAGTAGCATTAAGATTTTTATGCAGTTATAGGCATTTTAGCTAAATTTCAATAAAAATTACTTCAAATTGACCAATTTATAGAAAAGTATGCTATTTACAGTTAAGTTTTTGTTTCTTTTTTTTAATTTTTAAGTGCTATTTTACCATAAAGCACCAAAAAAACCTTTAAAAAATCATTTTTTAAAACAAACAAATGGAATAGCTAAACACAAACATAGTAAACCGTAAATAAATCGCAAAACTGTGCTTAAGTTTAGACTGATTCTTTTTAGTTAAGATATACTAATTTTTATGCTTTTAAAAGTACATCGTGAATTATAAAATTAAGAACAATATAAAATACAGTAACGGATTATTGCTTCTTTTAGGAAACAACAAAACAATGTTTCAAATTCAAACTTGTGTAACTACTGCCACTCGCTGCTACTGTCGTCTGAGGAGCAAAAAAAAAAATTAAATAATTCAATATTATTCTGATTTTTCACGCTAGTGGAAAAAATGCCACGCCCACTTTAGAGTCACTTGAAATAATTAAACACACACAAATATATAAATTACACAAAAGGTTTTTTTTTTTAAATTCTGTAATGTGTTTAAATCTCCACTATGGAAATATATCGGAGAATTCCATCATTTTAATAAGAAATTTCTAAAATGAAAATAGCAACAAATAACGTCTGTTTATAATCTGAAGACGATGTTAATTTCACTGAAATGTTTTAAAATATAAATTTTAGATAAGAAATATTTAACGCATTTACTACGCATTACATCGTTTCAATAAGAAATGTCTGAAATGAAAATGGCAACAGAGAACGTTTGTTTACAAAATAACACGGCGAAAATAAACGACGATCGTTAATCGAAATGTCTTAAAGTATAAAATCTGACTTCAAAGATTATTATTTTCATTTATTATTCTGGTTTAATGTATAACTTGAAACTTTTTGATTTTATTTATTTTTATCTTTTCGCTCACTGTCAGCTAACCCTAACGTGGACGCCATATTCAGAGGGATGATGCCACAAAGTGTAACAGCTTACATTTAGTTTCAAAATTGTGGTTTTTTATTAATTAAAAATCAACGGTAATTAATTTCGATTTTTGAAGTTCTTCAGACCCTCGGCTGTTTTTAAAGACGCCTGTATTTAAAATTTCACGATCGTTGCTCCTAAACTGTGGATTTCTATACAATTACAGAGATACAAACATTCATTTTTATATATTAGATTAAAGAAAATAAAGGAAGTCAAATATTAAAATTTCTAAAACTATTCTAGAAATCGGAAAGATGCGTGGATACTGCTCTCCTAAAAAGGTTTTCCTTTGACATAATCCCCACTTAATTTACTGATGGGACAATTGTAATGTGATTTGATACTGCCTATAGCGACAATCGAGATCTTTTTAGTGAATATTTCAGCTTTACTTTTACAATGGAGAAAACTCCTAGAAATATTTCTATCCTTTGTTTCAGATATTTCATAGGTCAGGGGTGGGCAACCCTTGCCACGAGTTCCAAATGTGGCACGCTGTTGACTTGTTTCTGGCACGCGAAAGAAGTCCTTGTCAAATTTATTTTCAACTAGATTTATTGGCTTCGCTCGGGATTCAGTTTCTGTTATTATTATTTTTTTCAATGATTAGCCTCATGTTATGATGTTATAAAATTTTCGCTAAAATTCTTTTGCGATAGCAAATAGCATTAGTTTGTTGTCGGTGCTGTCGTTGTTCATCGCTTTCCTCTCCTCTCGATGCTGAAGCTCGAAGACGATCGTATGTTCGACGCGTTAAAGTTTCTTCATCAGACTCACTCCTTCGGATCATTGCAATTCGAATTCTGTTGCCTTTGAGCTCTTGAAAATGTTTTTCATCGGTTTCTTGTGTGTATTTAACTGCATTTTGAATTCTGTTGGCTTCGCGCGCTTGGGAATGTTTTTCTCCATATTCTTGTGTTCGGCTAACTGTATTTCGAATTCTGTTGGCTTCGCGCTCTTCTGATAATTTTTCATCACATTGCTCAACAATCTGTGACAATTTGCCCTTACTTCTACAGGATTAAAAGTTACTCTCTTCTTTTTGGGCATTTTAAAGCATTAATTTACAGCTAGTCAATAATGTTTCAATGGATTTATTATTATACGAAAAGAATCAATAATGTTTGAATGGATTGAGAACACATTCAATATTAAAATAAAGCAAATCTGATAATTATTATAGAAAAGTATATACACATATTTCATGCTCGGAATTCTTTCTCAAAACTAAATCGTCTGCTACGTTTCAATGCCACTTTCGGACTTTCTTAATTAGAATATACATGTATTTCATGATTGTAATTCTTTCTCAAAACTAAATCGTCTGCTACGTTTCAATGCCACTTTCGGACTTTCTTAATTAGAATATACATGTATTTCATGATTGTAATTCTTTCTCAAAACTAAATCGTCTGCTACGTTTCAATGCCACTTTCGGACTTTCTTAATTAGAATATACATGTATTTCATGATTGTAATTCTTTCTCAAAACTAAATCGTCTGCTACGTTTCAATGCCACTTTCGGACTTTCTTAATTAGAATATACATGTATTTCATGATTGTAATTCTTTCTCAAAACTAAATCGTCTGCTATGTTTCAATTTCTAGCTTAATGAACATGTCCTTCAGTATATTTGAGTTTGAACAGGTAGCTTGGGATAGTTTTAATGCATGAAATGGATTGAGAACACATTCATTGAAAATGAATGAATTTCCATCTTTATATTTTCATTTTTAAAAAGAAAGATTCCGGCGTTGCCACGTATATGAAAATAATATATCAAATTCATTCTTGTATGCGTCAATATATGAATAAATCCCGTTTTTAATTCATGTCTATTTATTTTTACACAAATGTTATAATTTAATTGGCAACAATGAAATGTTACAATGGCTTTGAACAAAAATATCCGTCGATACCTCGCAAACTTGTTCTAACATAATTCGGGAATAGAACGTCGTAGCGGAATGAAAATAGTTACATTCATCCTGATTTTCCAAGCGCACATTAAACCGTGTAAATTTCATCAAGGTAGGGCTGACGGTTCTTGAGTTTTTGGGGACTCATACACACTTACACACACGACTCATTTCCCGTTTCTGCTTTATATACATACAGATTAGCACCTAATTATGTCTGTTAAAAAAACCTTGCAGCAACGTTACTATCCATAATTTCTTTTTTATACATCTTTTTTTTTAATGCATCATTTATACGGTATTAAAAATCAGCAAACGATTATCTGTAATAATCTTTCACTGTGTTTCATACAAATACTATATAACCGAGGGAAATAATGACTGCTTAATCAAAAAAAAAATGTTAGTGTTAACATTTTGTGTTGTTGCTAATAATAGTGTCTTTAAATTGTGTTAATGTGTGTGATAGTTAAAGTTACAATTACAGGCTAATACAAAATATTGTCACGAATTTTGTAAATTTACGTAGTATGTCTTTAGCTTAAATTACCGTTAAAATTGTTTTTCTGCTTGTAAGATAATGCATTATTATAGTTTGTTCCATGTAAATAGTCGTATTTAGCTAAATTTCTGCAGTACCATGCATTTAATATAGGGTTTCTATGGTATCTCGGCAAATTGGCTAGATATTGGGCTTATTGGCGACGTTTTTAGCGTCTAATTTTGTGGTGCTGAATTCGGCAATTTCTCACCAAATTTGGCGACTTGGCGACTTTTCTGAAACATTGCGGAAAATCCCAGACTCTCGAGAAGCTATAAATACAGCCTCGATTCAGAACTCAGTACTCAGTTTTTGACTTGTGCTTCGAGTTTGTCAAAAGCGCCGCTGTGAGATTTTCTTCCGAGAATTGCTGAGATTTATGCCGCGATAAGTGCGACTCCAGGCCGCGTCTTTTGTGTTGAGTTTTTCCGTACTTCTGTGGTCTAGAGATTGTGTTAGAAGCCCTGTAGTCAATTTCTGACGATCTATAAGCTGTAGTATTTTGACTTCCTGAAAATAAATCTTTGTTTTTATTCTGTCTTATTCAAAGTCCATTCAATCGCTGAATCCGAACTGGGAATTCGTAATAATATCCGCAAAAACACTTTTTTTCGTGAAAACTTGTAGTAATTGTTTTTTATTCATGTGTTTTACATGATTTACAGTATCACTTACAAATCAAATATCAAGATATCAAATTGTGTTCTCAAAAAAATTTGATTGGCACGCGGAAAAATTTTGTGTCAGAGATTTGGCCGATTTTGGCACGCACTCTCAAAAAGGTTGGCCAACCTTGTCATAGGTTTACAATTTCATAGGTATAAAGGCTTGCGTTGGTCTATAATAAATTTGTATTTTAAGACAGATAAGTTTGCATCTGAAATTAGCAATTTTCGAGAGACAATTGACCTACGGTAGGAAATTTTTCAATAGCAGGCATGTAATTCACAAATTGCAACTCGCTGACTCTTTCATCCATAAGTTAGATCAGTACTCGTCGGACCTGGTTCCTACAGCCCATTAGTGGGCGATTCGTGGTTTCATGGTGGGCGGTGGGGTTTTTTATCCGTTGTTACAAATTTTTTACTTCTCCCGTTTATTGAATAAATTGCTAACAATTTCGCGAGTTGGACTTCCTAAAATAGGCTTCTGCAATTTACTTTTGAATTCCATCTCTAAACTTTGAATACAGATAATAATTCACCGGACACTTCTCGAAGTCTACTCGTGGACGAGGGAGCAACGAAGGAGCTATCCGCAGCTATCTATGTATAAACCAATCATGAAGTAAACACAAAAAGATAAATTTATGTACATATTTTTTACAAACCCTCCCCTGTAAAAATTACCTCGCACTTGCTCTAAACTGAGTTACTGCGGCCCCAGTGGGCGAAAATGAAATTTTACCATCAAGAAAGATACGGTATTTAAAGGTTGACGACCCCTGAGTTAAATGTCTTTGAAACGAAGAACAGGCATTGTGTAACTATCCCTTCCCCTTCTAGAAATTCCATTGTTTGTATGGTTTTGTCGTGTGTTGCTTTTTCTTTTTCTTTCTTGGAAAACTTTCGAAACATCTACCCTTTAAGGTTAGTCATAACAGGTCAAAGTAAAATACTGACCTTGCTCTGTGTTTAACTAGACTTGTATTCAGGAATATATTTCTTTCCTTTAAAGAAAAAGAATTTTCTGTTATATCTTATTCCTTCAGCCAGTTATATAAATTTCGCAATTTTTTCCCCTTGAAACCCTGTCATTTCTCACTCTGAGGTCAGATTCTAGTGCAATCCCTGACAATTTTCTCTTCAGCAGTGACTGCAACCAAGGCTACGCTTGCTGTTGCTAGGGGAATGACTTGCAGAAGTTATGGTGTTTCGAAAGAGATTTTGTTATTTGCTTTCTTTAGAACAAGACTTGGGGAAAAAACATATTTCTTATTCTACTAAACCAACATAACAAGTCTGCTTTTTTTTTTTTTACACTATTTACCTCAGCCTGATATTGACTCATTTAGGATGTTGCATGTAATTTATTATTGGGTATCCTTGATGTTCCTTCTCTGTCATGCACTCTTGAATAGTCAGAAATATCAACTTTCTTAGTTGTTTAACGAAGTTACAGATTGTTATTTAACGCTTTCATTCAATAGAGAGACTGAAGAAAAGTGACCATATAGTTTTAAAATTTGAATGGATTGATACGTAATCATTTTGACTTAACTAAAATGAAAAACGTGTATGTAAAAAATTAAAATTCAGAGAAGAAAATCTACATTTTTAATTTTACACTAAATACTGTAAGAAAAAATCACAACTAAGTTAGAGAGACAACAAGAGAGAGAGAGACATATATATATATATATATATATATATATATATATATATACTAGCTGAACACCCGTACTTCGCTACGGGGTACATTCAAATTAAATACAACGGTAAATGTATGCAATTAATGCCAAATATATATATTTATAATAAAAACAACGATCAATGTATGCAATTGATGTAAAAAAAAAACGAAAACATATATTTATAAAAAAATCGTAACGGATATTTTCATAGACAAAATATTGAAGAAGAAAATATTAAAATTAAATCTGATAGAACATACTAAAGAATATAGTACAGTTTGAGGAACATTTCTTTTGCCGTATTTTAATATTTTTTTGGATAATGTCCAATCGTCTGCCACATTAGCAAGAAAAAAAATATTTTTTTGTCTATTTCGTTGTTATGCACGTGACGCAAAATTAGTTTAGAGTATCACAAAAAGAAAAGAAACCACGTGAACAGCATTTAATAAATTAAATTCTAAAAATTAATCTTTAAAAATTCACCAAAAATCAGAAAATGGAGGTAAAGATTCGAAAAAGATTTCATTTTAAAGGAATTTTTAGGATCTCTCTCATGATATATAAATTTTATAACCCTCGGACTATTATTTTAATTGCAAACTTTGAAGAACGTTACAAAAACAGCTTAAAAATTTAATTTTTAAAAAATCTAAGAAGAATTTTTCAAAAAATCTCTCTTAGAGCACCCTGACACTACAAGAAGAATCGCCATGCAAAAAGTCAGTTACGGAACAGTTATATATATATATATATATATATATATATATACACTGCTGGCCACCCAAATTGCAACACCAAGAAAGACAAGAGATATCACCACAAAATTTATTTTGTAGATAACATGTTGACCAAGTATCAAATGATTAAATTTATAGACTTCTGTGAAGCGTGGTTCCTGCCAAAATCAATAGCCAGAGTAGCCACCATTGTTGGAGATCACCGCTGCCACACGCCTCGGCATTGATTCAAAGAGACTTTGGATGAGTTCTTGGGGTACAACAGACCAAGCAACTTCCACACGTTGCCAAAATTGATCTGCTGTGGCAGCTGGGGATGGAATCTGGGTCAATCGTAGAGCAACCATGGACCACATGTTTTCTATCGGCGAAAGATCCGGAGAGCGAGGCGGCCAGGGAAGGAATTCAATCTGGCGATTGACGAAGAACCGTTGGACAATGCGTGCCACGTGTGGTCGAGCATTATCCTGTTGAAATATGGCTGTGGGCAAGCCCTGATGGTAAGGAAGGACAACTGGCTCCAACACCTCGGAGATGTAGAGCTGACTGTTTAAAGTACCGGCAATGCGTACTAGAGGTGTGCGAGAGTGATATCCAATACCGCCCCATGCCATAATACCCGGTGCAGGACCAGTGTGGCGGTGCATAACGCAGCTGTTCAGCATCCTCTCTTCACGGTGTCTCCAGACTCGAATGCGATCATCGTGCTGTTGCAGACAGAAGCGTGGCTCGTCAGTAAAAACAATTTCATTCCATTCTGCTGTCCACATCCTTCTGTCATCGCACCATTGGCGGCGGAGACGTCTGTGGTTTTGCGTCAAGGGTAGACAAAGCAATGGACGTCTTGCGGACAGACCACTCTGCTGTAAACGGCGTCGAATGGTACGCGCAGACACTGGATGATGCGTTACAGACTGCATGTGCTGTGCTATGGTTCGTGATGTGACTGAGCGATCCGTCACTGCCATACGCACAATTTGCCTGTCATCACGTGAAGTGGTGCGCTGAGGTGGATGCGATCGAACAGGCCGGTCCGTCGTACCCTCCTGCATCCAACGATCACATATCCGCATTACAGTTGTTTGGTTTCGTCCAACACGACTACCGATTTCCCTGAAATATAATCCACAATCTCGGTGGGCCACTATCCTTCCTCTGTCGAACTCGGATACTTGATCAGAAGATGATCGCTGTTTTCGACGAGGCATAATTGATCGTTTTTTTTTTAAAAACCGCAAGAAAAACCCAATTGCCGAACTTGAAATCGTCGAAATCTCCAAGACTTAAATAACGCTTTGAAGTGGCGCCACAGGCGCGCGTGATGTGCGTCTGCGCTGAAATTCTAATCATTTGCATATCTCATCCCCGCTAATGCATGTTGTAAATTTCATGTTATTTGCATGTTTCCTTCAGGGTGTTGCATTTACAGTGGCCAGCAGTGTATATTATGAGGGTGCTGGGAACGCTCGCCATTCACTACCTCTGTGTCGAGGCCAGATAAGGCACGTTAAATTCGTAGATAGGAAAGTCCCTCTATGAGGTCAGAGAGGGTGGGAGAGGGTACGCTCCCCCCTAATGTCGCCCCTGCGGATGCTAGGTCAAAATTGAGGTGGCAGGAAGTTAAGACGTACTCCAACCCCTGTTGTGCCATATAAACCAAATCTGCACACTTCAGCCCGAATATATGGACCTGGTCTGGATCTTCCAGCCAGAGGGCATTTGAAACAACAACAACAACAACAAAGCTAAACTTCTTTATAGAAGTTGAAATACATTATTATTTCAGACATCTAGAACCTTGTTCTCTTGATAGTAAATTAGGTATTGTAACTTGTTTTATCCTCACTGAGATTCAAAGACTGTTCAATACCACAATTCCTTCATATTGTTTTATTGCATTTGAATTATGGTGACGATAAAAGGATTATTAAGGGGTCATACGACTGTTAAAAGTCGAAAAAGTATAAAATTGTGTCACTTTCGACATTCTATATCTTGAAACGTATAAGATTTAAAATCATTAATTTTTTTGTGTTAATAGAACAATGTTTGCTTTATGAATAGATACCTGTTTCTTATTTGATAGTTATAAATAATTTGTGTTAGATAGTCATAAATAATAAGCAGTTTGCTTTGGACAAAAGTGATATCAAAGCTCACGCACATAAATACTCCAAAAAAAATTGAGTTTAGGACAAAATTTCTGCTTTTAACACATACTGCAGAAACTAAAGTTTAATTTGAACCTAAATTTGTATATACACTGAAGTGTCACTGAATTAGGGATACCTACCTAGTAACGAGTTGGGCCTCCTCTGGCCTTGATGACGGCTGCCACACGACGAGGCATAGATTCAACAAGTTTCTGGAAACGTTCCACGGGAATGGCTTGCCAAATATTGGCTAAAGCTGTCCATAATTCAGTAAGGTTCTTTGGTGCTGTGTGATGGCCTTTCACGCCTTGTTCCAAAACATCCCAAAGATGCTCAATAGGATTTAAGTCTGGGCTTCTAGGTGGCCAATTCATGACAGAGAAGTCAGGGGAATGCTCATCCAACCAGCCAGTAGCCAACCGGGACTTGTGAGAGGTACAGTTGTCTTGCTGGAAAACTCCATTACCGTGCCGATAACAGAACAGCATAAACGGATGGAGGTGATCACCCAGCAACTCTACGTACCGAATTGCATTGAGGGAGGTTGGTATACGCACCAAAGATCCCAAACTGTGCCACGAAAAAACACCCCAGACCATGATTGAGCCACCATGCCCTTGTACAGTTCCAGTCAGGCATGGAGGATCCATGGCTTCATGAGCCTGACGCCATATTCTCAGCGTCTTGTCGGCGTTAAGTAGTCGGAATCGAGACTCATCACTCCATGCTACTTGTTTCCAGTCCTCTACACTACAGTCTCTGTGCTCTCTTGCCCAGGCAAGACGTGCAGCCCGATGGCGAGTATAGAGCAATGGTACTCTCGTAGGTCGACGGCTCCCGAAACCCATACGGTGAAGCGAGCGTTGCACAGTCCGTTTACTGACTGTACGACTGGCACCGTCATTAAACTGGGTGGTAATTTGAGCTAATGTTTGGCTTCGCTGGCTACGTACAATACGCCTGAGCCGTCTCTCACCACGCACTGTCAAGGCTAATTGTCCTTTGCAGTTTGCCCGATTGCTAGCTTTTTTTACACCATCCATGTATTCTTGGTATACTCTTGACACTGTCGACCTTGAAAATCCTAGCTGTCTGACGATTTCGGAAATTGAATGGCCCATGCGTTGCGCACCTACGATTTGTCCGCGATCGAAGGCGTCTAAATCAGGCAGTTTACCCATACTGGCAATTCCAACAACTAATTCAGAACAACCACAGTACGCGCTATATATGCAGTTACCTTTGGAAGTGCCCTCACTTGCGCATACATGATGCGCAGCGCTACACAATTTGCATAGGCTTTGCTATCCCTAATTCAGTGGCACTTCAGTGTATTTAAGGTATATTTCTATTTTTACTATGAAACTGAAAATAGTACATTTTTTCTTAATAAATTAAATTTTATCTATGCATGAAAGATGCATTCTCTAGAGATCTGTAAACAAATTTAGGTTCAGTTTCAAGCAAATGGTAATATGAACCCTCTGTGAAAATTTCATGCAAAAATATGAAATAGTTCTAGAGATAACAAGTGCGTTATGTGAAAAAAACACATGTTTAGATAAATCACTTTGAAGTATTGCCCTTTAAATCTGTTTACAGTAAACATCTGACACGCTTTTATTCTTAACTTCCGTAATTATGGGAATTTTTTCAAGCAGATTGTCTTAAAATACTCAGAAAAAGTTAATCTTTCATATATTTAAAAAAATTCACGGTTAAACAATCGTATGACCCCTTAAAGGGCAATTCTGAACCATTAAAATGATAACAAAATAATAATAATAATAATAATAATAATAATAATAATAATAATAAGGCAAATACTTTTCTCGTCTTCAGTTCAAAGAGAAAATACTCGTAAAATAAAACTAGCCCCGCACTACCGGTTTTTTTCAGTTGTACAGTTAAATGTTGTCTATATGCATGCACTTGCAGATGATAAATTAAAAAAAATTTTACAACCATGCTTTGCACTTACATCCAACTTAAAATTGAACGTATCACTATGAAATACATCAGAATTAAAGATGGACTTCGGCGAGTTAGCGTGTGTATCTGCTCTTGCGATACAATTAAAATGTAAGTAAATAAAAGCAAAAAGAAAATGTGGGTTCAGACACTAAGCCGTTTAGTGAAGGGACACTTTTATGAGATGCTAGCTAAATACTTGTGCTTTGCTAGGGAATACGTCAGTACAATCTATTGTGCAATGTGGTTCATTTAATTTAAAGAGTTGTCATTTTTCAGAGGAGATCACCCTACAATATAACGACCGTGATCCGACGTTAAATACTTATGTCAGACGATATATATATATATATATATATATATATACAGGGTGTAACGAAACTCTTGGGCAAAACTTTAAGGGGTGATAGTACACATCAAGACAAACAATATTATATAGGAAACTTAGGGTCCCAAACGTCTTCCAAAGGAGATAGACGCCATTAAAGTTTAGGGTCCGAAATTTCAAATGATCATAAAAAACGGGAAAATTTGTCGATTCGTTTCCTGTTTTCGCTTAAATTATTCTTTATGTCAAGATTTTCTGGAAAATAAATTTTAAAGATAAAGTTAAAAAAATGCCGATAGAGGGCGCTTTAGACTTTGGAGTAACAAACAACTATTTTTTACTGTTATTTTTTGTATCAGATTAAATGCTTTCAAAAGCTTAGACTTAAACTTAAATTTTGAGCTTAAAATCTGAATCGTTGGGGGTGGTTATGTCGCGAAAACTCAACAGTATTCAGGAGGTGAAATTTGAACCCCCCTCCTCCCCTGTACGCAGTTCAGTTATTCACGATTTTGGATGCTCACAACTGGGGACAACTGGGCGTACACTAACCCACACGCTACCCGCCCTCATTCATATCAACGCCGTTTCAGCGTCAATGTGTGGGCCGGAATTATCCACGATCATTTGATCGGGCCATATCTTCTGCCAAGGCTCCTGGACGGCGGAACGTATCTGGTATTCCTACAAGAGGTGCTTCCAGTTCTGCTGCAAAGTGTTCCAGCCAACATAAAGGCTCGTATGTGGTTCCAACATGATGGAGCGCCTGCACATTTCAGCGCAAATGTGAGAAGTGCATTGGATACAGCATATCCAGGGCGATGGATTGGACGGGGTGGTCCGGTAAATTGGCCGGCACGCTCGCCTGACCTCTCCTGTCTAGATTTCTTCCTCTGGGACCATATGAAGAGTCTTGTTTACGCAAGCCCTGACGACTCCAACGAGGAACTGGTTGCGAGAATTGCCGTCGTAGCAGGCGATATCCGGGAGATGCCCGGGGTATTTGCTAATGTTCGAAAGTCCCTCCGCCGGCGGTGTGAGGCCTGCATCCTTGCTGGTGGGTGCTCTTTCGAGCAGTTTTTGTGATTCCACAAGAAAATCATGCGTGTACCATTTGCTACGTGTCATCATTCATTCAACCTTCATTCATGCGCACGACGTGCGTACATCAAATTGTTTTTTTTTTATTTCGAGAGGAGAAATTGCTCATGTCTAGTACTATGAATAAATTTTTTAATTTTGTCATCCCTCTCTAGTTTATTTTACGTCTAGGAGGTAGTAGTTGCTGCCTGGTCTACGACAGCAAAGTCCTACGACACCAAGATCGGGAATAACTGAACTCTGTTCAGGAGGGAGGGAGTTTCAAATTTCAACTCCTGAACACAATTCCGTTTGCGCTACTTAACCACCCCCAACGAATCAGATTTTCAGCTCAAAATTTAAGTTTAAGGCTAAGCTTTTGAAAGCATTTAATGTGATAAAAAAAATAACGGTAAAAAATAGTTGTTCGTTACTCCAAAGTCTAAAGCGCCCTCTATCGACATTTTTTTAACTTTATCTTTAAATTTATTTTTCAAGAAAAAACTGACAAAAAGAATAATTTTAGCTAAAACCGCTAACGAATTGACCCGTTTTTCCGTTTTTTATAATCATTTGAAATTTCGGACCCTAAACTTTAATGGCGTCTATCTCCTTTGGAAAACGTTTGGGACCCTAAGTTTCTTATATAATATTGTTTGTCTTGATGTGTACTATCACCCCTTAAAGTTTTGCCCAAGAGTTTCGTTACACCCTGTATATATATATATATATATATATATATATATATATATATATATATATATATATATATATATATATATATATATATATATATATATATATATATATATATATATATATACACTAGCTGAAAACCCGCACTTCCCTACGGAGTACATTCAAATTAAATACAACGGTCAATGTATGCAATTAATGCCAAAAAAAATAAATATATATATATATATATTTATAATAAATACGACGATCAATGTATACAGTTCATGTAAAAAAAAAAAAAAATATATTTATAAAAATATCGTAAGGGATATTTTTATAGACAAAATAATGTAGAAGAGAATATTCAAATTAAATCTATTAGGACATACTAAAGAATATAGTACAATTTGAGGAACATAATATCTTTTTTTGTATTTTAATATTTTTTTGGATAATGTCCAATCGTCTGCCGCATTAGCAAGAATAACATTTTTTTGTCTATTTAGTTGTTATTCACGTGACGATAAATTTATTTAAAGTACCAGAAAAAGAAATCACGTGATCGGCATTTAATAAATTAAATTCTAAAAATTAATCTTTAAAAATTCACCAAAAAACAGAAAATGGAGGTAAAGATTCGAAAAGGATTTCATTTTAAAGGAATTTTTATGATCTTTCTCATGATTTAAATTTTATAACCCTATGACTATTATTTTAAATGTAAACTTTAAAGAATGTTACAAAAACAGCTTAATTTAATTTTTAAAAATCTAAGAAGAAATAGAGGTGCCGGAACTGTAACCTTCCGGGGTGTGTGTGTGTGGGGGGGGGGGGGGGGGGGGGGGTATTCCGAATTTTTATTAGTATATATATATATATGTGTGTGTGTGTGTGTATCAGAAAGAGACATGGAACAAAATTGTCGGGACAAAAAAAGACGATATATTCTCTTTAAAAGAGATATATTGGCAACATTAATCCTGAATAGCAACGTTTACACCGTACAACGTTCAACTGGCAATGTACAATCATTGCAGTCGTTGCATCATAGTCAGCTGTTAAGTCGTAACAGTCGTGTTCAGTTCCAACTGCTCCACGTCGCAAGATTGAATCAGCTGGGATAGCGAACAGTGCGCGTGGTTTCATGATTCCATTGGCACACGTATCTAACTCTTGCGACGGAGATGGGCAACTGAAAATCGATAGTGCGCGGCTAGTCGTATAGATTAAATCCTTCGATTTTTCGCCCTCTCTTAAACGTCGCCAAGGCATCATTGTGACTCCTTTTATGTGAAATTTTGGCGAACTTGAAAATTCATATTTGTTTACTTTATTTACAGGCATTTCACAATGATTTTACCTCTCGAGTGTGTTATTATGTAAAGATCATTATACAAATAATAAATACTTAAACTAACCTAATTTTATAAAAGAATTTAAAATTTAAAATATAAAGCAAGTTCAGCTTCGGATATATGTCCCGGACCCAGCCATATTAACAAAGTAATTGTTCAATTTTTCTATATAGGAAAGGTTTTTAAATAATTTGTGATCGGTATTAATAAAAAATTTATGAGTAAAATTTTTATGACTCTAAAAGGACAAAACTTTACTTTTTTAAGAGACATACAGTCTAGATGTCTAGATTTACAGCAGTGTTTCCATAGACACTGTCCCATAAAACATGTTTCCGGCTATGTGATCATCCTAGAAAAATTGCGTCTTGTGTTATTTTTAATTTGTCTTGTGTTATTTTTAAGTTCTATGTTGCAAACCAAGTATATATATACAGGGCTCGATTTGAGGCGGAACGCGCCGGAACGGCGTTCCGGTACCTCTCTTTAAGAAAAAAAAATTACGATATTAAAAACATTTATTTAATCACATAGTACTCTGTTGTTAGTGAGTGGGCCTGGCCTATTATATATATATGTGTGTGTGTGTGTGTGTGCGTGTGTGTAAGTAAACTTCGAAGCACTGCGGAGGTTGTAAAACATCAGCAAAAGCTGAAAGTGAGTGATTTTGAGAAAGCTCAATTTTCACGGTAGAGTAACTAGGAAAAACCATTCATCGATGAAGTTATGTGAAAGACGAGATTAGGAATTCCTGAAGTCCACGTAATTAGCCTCAGGAATTCTCGAAGTGGGTTATGTTTGTAAATAAAAGTAAACATAATACTTTAGGATGGGATGAACAGCAAAGGGAGAGGTGTGAAACAATGTGAATTTTGAAATGAAAATTACATTGCCTCAGGAATACATATTATTGATGCCTAGATGATCTGAAACCGTACAAGAGTTTTAAGAAAGAAATTAATATAATTTAGTATATGGTAAAGATATCTACATTTCATTACCGAAAACATGAACAAATATGTGAACTTAAATCATTAGATGTCCAATAAATTAGAATATTGTCACTTTACCAGGATTGAAATCCACAGCCCAGTGACCTTATATTTAGATTTTTAACTTTATGCAATTCCTTTTTAAAATCTAGACTCAAAAAGTATCTCTGCAAAAAGTACAGATCTGAATCCTATTTGAGAGTATTTGGGATCATTTGAAAATTAGAATAAATTAAAATTAAAAAAATCCAGAAAAAGTGAACTTAAGAAAAAAAATTGTTTCCGAATGTTCGATAAAATGGCCAAACATTTGGTGAAAAACCATTTAAAAATCTACCCTGAACAGACTGAGTAAATCTATCTTGCATGACAGAGGATTAATGGCCAACGAGAAATACTTTTTATGTTTACATATTTAACAATGTTGTAGCATCAATGTGTGACAGTATTTTTTTTTTCTGTAATACTTTTCCTAAACAGAAGATGGGTAAAGTTTCATAGTTATTGGTAAATACTATTATATAATTTTAAGCTTTATTGGTATGATTAAGTTCTAAAATACTGGGAGTTTGTGAAAAGGATATTCAGTTTAGAGAAGGTCGTTCACAATTTATGGAAACGATTTTGTAATTTATTTTTGTCATTTACATTTTGAGATAAAAATTTGGCAACTCCAGAGTAATCGACTGCTACTGTTTTGTTTTGATTGGAATGTACATTAAAAGATTTATTTGAAAATGGCTCCTAAAATTGAGAGATTGCTCGAAGGTTACGTGACTGCGCTTTCCGAGGAGAAATATTCGCATCATCAAATTATAAAGTGGTGTAAAAATCGCAGTTACGGCATTTCAAAAAAAGTTATTTATAATATATTAAATTTGAAAGGGAAAAAACATCTCACTGAAAGTAAAAATGAAAACATGACTTCGAAATCTCATCCTAAGACTATTCGAACGCAGGTAAATATCAAGAAAGTGAAGTTTCTGATCCCAAAAGAAAATCCGCCGACTCAAAAATCCACTGCATCGAAACTAGGAATATCTTCTGTCACTGAAAGTAAAATCATTCATAAAGATTTGAAGTTAAAAAAGATGTTTAAACCTTAAGTTCATCTGATTTTGCCAAAGCATATTGCTGAAAGAAAACCAATTTGTAGAAAATTATATGAAAAAAACCTAGCTGCTGAAATATGGAAATTGTGGTAGCACTGGATGAGGCATGGGTGCATTTAAGTGACTGACATAAAAAAGGATCAGTTTTCCATTGCTCAACTGACGGAATTGACCGTACGAAATGGCTTCGTCAGTGTACAGAAAAGTTCCCAAAGGGATTCATGGTAGTTGCAGGATTTTGTTACAACGGCAAATTAAAAATTAAAAAAGTCTCAAGTAAAGCCAACATCAATTCACTCTACTATCAACAGAATATTTTAGAACCAATTTTTGAAGAAGAAATTCCAGCCTTATATGGAAAGGACATTGATAAAGTTGAGCTTCATATGGTCAAAGCCTCTAGTCACACGTCTAAATTAACTGCCGTTTATTTAGCAAAGAAAGAATCAGAAACAGGAATAAAATGTATCCCGTTTAATGAAATTCCTGTAAAATCACCTGACGCTTCTCCAATGGACTTTTGCGCTTTCGGTTTATTAAAACGAGCCTTAGGAAAACGGCATCCAAGAACACTGAACGGACTTTGGAAAACGGTCCAAGAGGAATGGAAAAAAATTGACATGTCAGTACTAAGAAAAAGTTTACTTTCATGGAAAATTCGAGCTAAAGCTATTGTCAAGAACCATGGCTATCAGACAGAAGCAAATCGCCGCAAAAAATGCGGCATTTATACATTAAACTTAACTATCAAAATCGTTTCCATAAAGGGCGAACGACCTTCTGTTAAAGTAATATTTTTTTATCAAAACTGAAAGTTTGTTGCATTCCAATTTAATTTAACCTTTAAAAAAATGGAAAAAAAACTAAAATTCTAACAAGGGTGCTCCAAATTTCTAATATCATTCTCAGGGGTGCCGCAAACATAAAAAGTTTGAGAATCCTTGAATCAGCAACCTACTGAAACAAGAGATGCGTTAAAAGGCAAGTTTATTATTAGCACATTAATTTGGCCTTCGGTCTGAAACTTTTATTTATTTTACTATGATCAATGTAATAAGTCACTGATTCTTATTACACACAATATTGAGATTCGAGATGAATTAAAACGACTGCCCTTGCTGATTAAACATTATCAACTAACTGAAACTAGAGCTCAGTTAAAAGGCGAGTAATAATGTGTTATAATGTGTTTTATTATACGAATGTGTTTTATTATAGAACACATTAATTTGGCCTTGGATCTGAAATATATATTTCTGTAACCGTGAACAGTGTAATAAGTCATTGATTCTTATTGCACACAATATTGAGATTCGAGATGAATTAAAAAGACTGCCCTTGCTTATTAAACATTATCAACTAAGGGCCTGTTCACATAGGAGTCCGTTGCGTTGCGTTAAGGAAAAGATGACGTTGAGACGAAAATAAACCAATCATAGGCGTTAAAACTTTCATTGCTAATCGTTTGGAGGCCTATGATTGGTTTATTTTCGTCTCAACGTCATCTTTTAACGGACTCCTATGTGAACAGGCCCTAACTGAAACTAGAGCTGTATTAAGGGGATTCTGGACATTAGAGAGCGATTTTTGAAATTTTTACCTCAGAGATATAAAATTTTGCATCTATATTCATTAAAGTATAACTATATGAAACACCTTATAAAATTTTATAAATATTTAAATTTTTTTTGTATTTTAAAAATTGAAATTTTTATTATGTTTTTTAAAATGCTTCTTGCGAACTAATTTTTAACTTCCCCCCTTAATTTTGCTTTTATATTTCTTATAAATACATTTTGAACAGTTATGTATTACTTTGTTCTTTCGTTGGATAGTTAATAATATTTATGTTTGTACTCTGAATTTTCGGGAAATTTTTGTACTTTTCTACACTTAAGTTAAACTTTGACAATCTGACTGATGTCGAAACCTGAAATGGATACATAACTTTATTTTTACGTATTATAGGAGTCTTTATTATAAATTTTATAAAATTTCCGCCAAAAATTATGACCCAAGGAGCATTTCAAAGACTTGCAAATCTGGAAATTACGCATTTTGAAAAAAAGCCATTTAAAAGATATTTTTTCACCTACCTTTAATATTTACTTTTCTAAAGCCACCAAATTTTCATCTTAATTTTCAATACATATTTTAAATGCATTTTATTCCAATATTTACATATTTTAAAAATATTAATACACCCAAAAAAATTCCAATTTTTGTTCGATTTTTGGCAATTTGAAAGTCCACCATTCCTTTAAAGGCTAGTTTATTATAAAACACATTAATTTTGCCTTGGGTGTGAAACATTTATTTCTGCAACCGCGATTAATCTAATAAGTCATTCATTCTTATTACACACAATATTGAGATTCGGGTGAATTAAAACGACTGCTCTTGCTGATTAAACATCGGCGAGATTTGATGAGAAGCACACAAAATGTATAAGTAAAGCAGCTAGAATTTGTTTTGGGGAAACAGAAATTAATGAGTGGCAATACAACTTTATTGCAGTTTAATGTTACAACACTGCAGTTATTATCTTTACTATTTTCGCATGAACATATAAAGACAATAATTGCAGTGTTGTGGCATTAAAATACAATAAAGTTATGTTGCTACTCGTTAATCCGTAATAACCTGATTAATAACATTAAATGTCTCATCCACACACCTCTGTGGTTGTGCTATTCTACCTCATGAAGGTAGATGATGCGCCTAACACCGATTCTAAAAACGTCGAACATTTTAATTGAATTTTTCAGTAAAATATTTTATAATAAAAAAATATGATTTTTATGTGAAATATTTTTAAGGAATGCTGCAGACTTTATAATCGAGTTTCAATTAATTACATTTCCAATAGATCTGTCAAATTATGTAAATTTGCAATGAGCTCGGCGCGAAAAAGTCGCCAAAGCAACTGCCTTGGCTAAACAAGCTGAGTGTGGCAACCTTTCCATGAAAAGGGAAAGTGCATTCAATAAATCCGCCGGAAACACCAGTCTCGTGTTGAGAACTCGCTGGGTTGGTTGTCGCATTGGATAATACTTTCGTTGCTGAATTATGATGTCGGCGAAGTCCGGTAAAAAGCCGGCCATGGTTGAACTTGGACTAGCAACAACTGTAGTAAATTTAGCTGTACGAGGTATTCGGTGGGGTATAGAGAATACAACTCATGGAATATTGCGTGTTTTGAACTTCGGGTGCAAGAAGAAAATGCCGAAAGTAACGAATGAGTTATTACTACAGCCAGCTGTTCAACTTGCCGCGAAAATTCGACGGAGAGAGGTAAGTTAAAAATTTAGGTTTTATTCTTACTTGTCTCGCTGAAAAATGTAGTTAACCATGCCAATATATTTCTTTGATAATTACTCGAGCATTTTAATGTTTTAATCCCTCATATAAATTGTAATCTTAATTGTATATTGTTGCCGGGGTACGTTTAGTATTAATAGGTGCTGAATGTTTTTGGTAGGAAAAAAATATAAATGTAATGTGTGCTATAGAAAATGCACGAATCCAACAAATATTCTTCTATGACAGACTTAAAGACATCTTTTAAATGTTTCAGTTTTAACTAAAGGTCTTTAATTTAATGTGTCAAATTGTGTTGATAGTTTGATTTCTTGAAATTTTCAGGAAGTGAGAAATTGACTTACATTATAATTACTAAGGTAAATCATCTAAGAACATATATCGGATGAGTCGTTACACTTTTAATTCGAGTCGTATGTTCAAATTTACTGTGATAGCCGCCATCTTCTTTGATGTTTAGAGAGTAAAATTATTAAAGTAAAATAAGTAAATATGTAACTCCTTATTTTAACAGCGAGTGTTCGTTAAAGTATTTAATTGAAATCCTTAATACCGTAGGTTCATATTAAGATTTCTAGGGACGTTAATCGTACTTAATGTTTCTGCTACAAATTGAAAATAGCAATATTCCGTATGTTTTTAACTACGCACCTCTACCCTCTGTCTTAAAGTACTAGTATGGTTTACGAATGTTTACTGTTGCATAAACCACAAAGAATCTGCTTCATCGGGAAAACTTGACAGCCCTCCCCCATTAGAATTTTTAGAATCTTATTTTCTTTAGAATTTTTATTTTTTATTTTAATTTTACACGAAGTACATGCGCCAAACAATCTCCTGTCTACGACATTGAAGAAATGAGGAAATAGGGCAATGGTCTCAATAAATGATTGATAGATTTACGTGGTCCGAGGGGTTTTGCAAATTGTTTTTATCTGTGTATAAGTGATTGATGAGATTTTTTTAGCGCTATTCGTAGTGCGTGCATAATGTCACTACGTGATTGCCAAGGAATTCATAATTTATATTATACTTCAATTTGCCATAAATTTCTGGACGTTATAGGAGGTATCCTTTTTGGTTCCTATCTTTAGGGGTAGAGGAAAGAACTTAAACAATTGCTTAAAATGTGAATATTTTAGATTTAGCTTTACCTTTGTTTCTGTATTTGGTTTATCTAACGAATGTTTGGTTATCCAAAGCGCAATTCATTTAGAAGGCTGTAGGCTTTTATGTTAGATATTTGTACATATTTTGGAAAGATTTCTTTAGAACCTTCTAATAAATTCAAATGTTTGCTAAATTTGACTTTTTTACTGAAGTTAATAATTCAGTTATGATTTGACGTTAAAGCAATAGTTCAAAAGAATAAAGTTTAACAATTTTTTTAGGAACTACCTCTCCCGGGAAATATTAGAATATATTAAAGTTTGCAGATTTAGTAATATATGTAAAGTGAACCAGCATTCAGTCGGGTGAAAGAATTCAATTAGTTTAAATTTATCACTGATTAAAATAGCTGTTATTCAGTTTCAGTGTAATATTGGAAAGTCAAACTACAATGATAGGATTAGGTTTTAATATTGTAACTTCTTAGCTGGTATTTTAATAGAAACGATGTAAGCTTAAGTTTAAATCTACTACTATTTGTCATCCGCGTTACATTATACGGCACTTTATATATCTATCGGCATTTTGAGAACCGTACTGTAAAATCTAAAATGTGTTTGGGCGTATCGATTTTTTCAATTTATATTCTATCCATTTCATTTAGTGGTCTCTAGGCTTTTTTTAAATTTTTCATTTAATTTTCCATAGTCAAGATGCGAATACTATCTCCTCCCTACGATATAAACTACAACGTAAAATGTAAAACTAGAATGGTCGAATGAAATTAAATTCCTTTTGCGATATTGGCTGTATTCTTTTCGTTATGCACATTTTCAAATGAAGTTTCGTTCATTAGAGCGAAGAGTGTGGTAATGTGTTCAAATTAACGGATTATTATTGTAGAAGGCTGTCTCAATTTTCAGAACGGTAATCAGTTCAGATGCAATTTACCCGTGACTCAAAACGACCACGATAGCTACCCAGATTTGTTGCTTTGCATTCTTTTTTGGGGGAAAATATCCATTTCTCGGTCTTGCATAAACACTGTTTTGCGCCATGCTAAAATCAGACAGCTGTGACCACGTGAATCGATGTCTTGTCCTATTGCGTTCATTTAATCTTCTGCAGATTTAAAACCAGCTGTTTTACGTATATAGTAATTATCTAACAGCCCTTGGGGTTAATTTCCGTGTCGACAGAAAAGAAAGTGACGATTTGTCACAAAGAACAATTTACTCTCTCCGCGTTGTTTAATGCAGTATTGGCTCTTGGTTGCCATTTTACACTGATTTTCGAACTAAAATATTTTGCCCGTTGCTTTAACCGTTAACTAAGCATTTTTAAAGCTCTCCTTCCGAATCGTATGTTAGCGATTTTATAATATATATATATATTTAAAAAATAGCTTAAGGTAAAATTTTTTTGTCTTTCGTAGACTTTATGGTAGTCATGAAGTAGATACCATTACTTGCGTCTCGAGAGCGTGATGGTATATAATTTAACCCTTTACGAACAAAAATTTTAAGGGAACATGAAAGTCGGAGATAATTTTGGAGTGAGACAAGATTGCGCACTGACGAATTTCATTTCTAACTTTAATTATATTCGAAGAAAAAATGGTTCAGTTTCTCAATTCCTTAATAGAGAAATTATAGGAATTAGTAAAAATATATACCGTAATAAAGTTTAGTTTTTTTCGCCAGCTTTCAACCCAGTAAGAAAACGCAAGATGGTGCTTATTTGATTGCATTCGTCTGCAGAAAAATAATCGTTGACCAATAAAGCTGTTAATTGTGCTTTAACTTAAAAAAATTAAAATTCATAACTATTACTGTGAGATTTATAGGGAAGTAAACTTAAATCGTAACAACCAAATTATAGACCTAGTCCTATTTACTTTTTAAGACTTTCGTTTAGCCTTGTATAAAGTTAACTATAAGGCGGCAATTAAACTTAAACTGTTACTTTGCTAACTTTATATAAATTATTTTACATTAAAAGTGCAGCTACTGGATAGGTAGCAGTTAGCTGAGGAAGTTCAGCATAATACTGGACCACGAAATTTTGAGCCAAGGACCACTATTACGCTCTATTTTTTATCTTGCGTCTTCGTGTATTTAGTATTTTTTGTTAGACCGTCTGTAAAATAAAATTACAGAAAACAATTTCTTAATAATAGTGATGGTATTTTGTCATCTCAAAAGCGTTATTTTTATGTTATCACACTCCTTGAAATTTAGTACTCGTATGGTCTTTTGCTGGCACAATAATGGATAGAATGGGAATAAGACATTTTCTATAATAAGGGGAAAATGGCATTTTTGGGAAATTTTACTCGAGCTTAGGCATGCTGCTTTTGAGGGGTCGCATCAGGCGGGTTTTATTTTGCCTTAATGTGAAGATAATATATATCAGTTCCGTGACTGACTAATAGACAACGCACAGACCAAACCGCTGTACCTAAAGGGTTGCAATTTTGCATGGCGATTCTTATAGTTTAGGGGTGCACTGATTTTTGAAAAATTCTTAGATTTTTTAAATTACATTTTTAAGCTGTTTTTGCAAACTTTTTAAAGTTTGCATTTAAAATAATAATCTGAGGGTTATAAAAAAAAATTATATCACGAAAGATCAAATTCCTATAAAACGAAATCTTTTTCGAATTTTTACCTCCCTTTTCTGATTTTTGGTTAATTTTTAGATCAATTTTTAGAATTTAATTTATTAAATGCTGATCACGTAATTTTTCTTTTTTATACATTAAATTTTGCGTCACGTGCATAAGAACGAAATAAATGGACAAAAAATATTAAAATACGGTAAAAGATAAAATTTAACCACCACACTAATTGAGATGGAAGTTTAAAACTAATTTGAATTAAATTCGTATGGATATTAAACATACAAATTAATTGCTTACATTAACCGTTGTATTTAATTTGAATGTACTCCGTAGCAAAGCATGGTTATTCAGCTAGTCTGTAATAAAATACGGTACAAAGCAGAGGTGGGGAACCTTTTTTCCATTAGAGGCCACATGTAAATTAGGTAGTAATAAAGGAGGCCGCATAAGTCGATGTACCTATAAATGAGACTTTTATGAAATTATTATAGTTGGGTATAGTTTTAACAATTTGCATTATATAGAAAAAACTTTTCTTGTTAAGTCCTAATTTATTGACTTAAAAAGTTACAATATAAAATATTTTTGTATTCACATAAGGGTAAAAACTTGTTATAACATTAATCATTTATTTTATAAAATTATTAGATTCATAGATACCACTGTAATTTTTTATATTTCACTGTTGGTATTTTTATTTATGTAAGCACACACACTATATATATATATATATATATATATATATATATATATATATATATATATATATATATATATATATATATATATATATATATATATAATAAAGAAGTATTTTTAAATAATTTTAACATTATTAAAAAAAATTCAATAGAAAAGTAATAGTATTAAATTATAAATAACTGACATAGCAAGAATTCCTAAAATAATTTTAAAATCCGATGGAAAATTTAAGCTAGTGGGATATTTGCAGTTGTTTCTTGCTAGAAAGTAATTGAATATTTGGATCAAGCTTCGTAACGCGAAGCCTGCGTACATACATTCATGCCGTTCTTTAATTCCATTGATTTGCAAATTGTTGTAATCTATAAAATTAAATATTTAATACAAATGCTAGAATGAAGCTCTTATGAAGGCCGCACAAGATCACGCGGGCCGCGCGTTCCCCACCTCTGGTATAAAGTGTTTTCCCGAAACATTCTACGGTTACTTGATCGGTGTGGGAAATTTTATCAAGTAATAAACAGTGTACGTTAGGTTCGTAGGGTAACAAAACTCGCTTGAAACTAGTTAAGAGTGCTCTTTTGTAATAAGTATAATTTTCCGTCACCTTAATATTCAAGATGAAAAAAATTTTAATGTTTCCTGAAAGCTGCGTTTGTAAATATTTACAGAGTCTTTGCGACATCATAAAGCACAATGTCGGTCATGCATGTACTCAATTCTTACCTGGTTTCGAATAGGAGGAACTTGCTGACCTAATCTTGAACTCTATTCGAGTGTTTTGATTTCTTCTCATTAAGTTGCATAACTCGCCGGTTTCAAGTTTCTGAATGAATATTAAGAACTTCCGCATTGGAAAAATAGTAACATGGGTGTTCTTAAAGATCACATTGTAAAAGAACTTTTATTCCGTATTTTGTATGGAGCATTAAAACAAAACTTGCATAAACCACTTTCCGGGTGTAAGATGTGTTACTTTCCGTAACCCTCAAACAGTACAGTGGTTTGAGATAAAATGGATGGTACGATCGGGTCGAATCTGACCCGATCTTTTTTATGGGGTTTGTGGTAGAAACAAGTAAAATATCAAATGTTAAACAAAAATGCTTATTGTGTACATGAAATAAAACCTTTGTAGGAAAAATGACCAATGAATTGTAATTTTGCTATAAACAAAGAATCTCTCTGGCATTTACATAGAATGTTGTATACATTAGGTCTAATATGTAATTTAGTCTTGTACCTAGTTTTAGAAGTTACTAAAACAAACTTTCCGAGCACAAAAATGCAAAAAAATATTTATTGACCACTTTTGGCCGTAAATCGGAATTAAATGACTAATGATCATGAATGTTTCTCAACAAAAGACGCTCGTATTTACTGCAAACGCTCCAACACCTGTTGCAGTACTGGCTGGTAGGGTTCCTTGTCAACTCGATCTCTTGCAATGAGAGGGGAGAGTACGGAAGGGGGAAGACAGACCCTTGGGTCGGATCCGACCCCCACCGTACCGTTTGATGGTTTAATACAGCGAGCTGCCGAGAAAAACTCTTTAATTGATTTGCTGCGTATGAATGCTATTCCAGGGTGTTAGCACGTGAATTTTCGCCTGCCATAATTATCCAAATGACCCTAGTTACTAAAGTTTTAGGAACATGGTACGTCAGCTATCATGTTGCTTAAATTAAGTCTCTTCAGTTTAATTAGAACGAATAGTCGCAGTTCGTTATAGTAGTTTATTCGTAAGATTGAAGCTGAAATTTTACTTGCACTTTTCAGATTATCTTCAAATTGCTACGATAATAACACTGAAAATTCAACACTTGTGAAGCTCCACGTAGTTTTATCAAGGAAATGTGGCAGAAAATTTACTTCGGTAGACTGAAATTGATTCGTAAATATAATGCGCTCAAAAAAAAAACTGAAGTTTTGAATAAGATAAACATAGTACCGATGTAATACTCCAGTATTTTTACTGGAAACATTACTTTGGCACGTCATTAAAGAAGTGGTCGTTATTTTGAATATTTTGCTTGAAAATTGTAGTCTTAAATTTTTGAAACAAGCTACTGACAGAAGCGAATGGTGTTAATAATAAAGCGAGTGTATTTAAACTGAGATACAGAAAATTTATAGCTTAATATTTGATAATATTAAGCTATAAATTTATATAATTATAATAAATTTAAATAATTATATAAATGAATATTTGAAAATATTAAGGGCCAATCCTCTAGCAATTAAATGCCGGTCTTAAACATGCATACCGTGGTTGTGAAGCTTGAAAAGGGGCATTTTCTCTGAAAGCTTCATCTAAAAACGATTGCCTAAATTTCGAAGCTTTTTTTTTTCAGAAAGCAATTTTTGTCTGAGAATGCAAATTTATCAAACCGAGTTAGGACATCAGCCCTGAAACGCGATCCCTCTGTAAAGCATGGCAATGGCAGCGTTGCATCGTGGTAATGTTTGACTATCAACTGGAATTGGATATTTAATTTGGGCTGCATACTGGAACCAGTCTACATATATCAACTTGAAAACAGATTTTGAAGTATTTAGTGTTATTAGGATATGATTCTAAACAAAGCATACTACTCAACGCTCGTTTTTATCTAAGTGCTCAAAAAGTACTAGAAGGCTTCAAATGCTAGATTTGTGTAGAAATGGATATCTGCGCGTATTAGGTGAACTGTGTTCGAAAACACTGCGTATCAAACTAAAATGATTTGTTGGGAGAAAAAAAGCCTGCGTATCTCATTATGAAAGTCTAGTTAATACCATGTCAAAATGCTTTAAACATGTTTCGTTCAATGAAATCACCTTTAAAAAGTGTCAAATTAAATTTGAAATGCAGAAGCTATTTGTAAGTCATTTAGGCACAAAAGTGCGCATAATTTAAAGTTAGAATTTCCTTTTCAGTTTGTTTTGATAAATAATAGGTACTGGGTGATATCAAATGTAAAATATTTAAAAATCTTCAAGTTGCGTTTTATTGAAGCTAAAATAATCTGTTCAATAAGTAGAGAATTTCATGAAGACTTACAATTTTTAGGCCTGTTTTTGATTAGACAAAACTTAACTAAGCCGTTACTTGAACCCAACGCGAATCTTATTTGTCTGAAGTAAATTGTAGGGTTCGTCGAGTTAAATGAGCTCTGCTATTGTGTTATAAAAATTGCTGGAGTCGTCTTCCTAATCTCTATTCAATGGTATTTGTAAGGAACATGATTTCAAAGCAGACGCCTCATTTGAATGGGCTTTCTATTTTATCTAAACACGAGTGAGAAAATTGATCATTTTTCTCGTCTTGTGTGAAAGTCTTTCTTTCGCAACGTGTGAACATCTTATGTTCTTGTTGTTCTGAACTATCTCACCTGTCTGGCTGAAGAACAGCTTTAATTTTCTAGCTTTCTCTAATCGTTCTGATCGCCGTCCTACATATTACAATTTCGGAAATTTCTATGAGCATTTATCACTGTCGAACATCCTCCATGAACCGATGTTGATTTTTACATTCCATAAGTTCTTGTTTGTCTTGGTTAAACGAGATTACAATGAGTAGAACGTGAGGTCTCTAATGGATGGCTTACTTAAACTGTCCTCATTTACTTTCTAGGGTTTAGGAAAACGCCCATTTCGTTCATTCTCGTCTCCAAAACGTTTTTCTGCAGACCTTGAGACTGTGGACGTACTTAATACTTTGTAAATGCATTTAAGCCTGTCAAAAGTTTCCGCATCTTTTAGGGATGTTTATTTAACAATGAATAGGGTGTTAAAGTAATTACTTTCACTTTTACTTCTTTGCCGTTACGTTTGTATTACACTAGTGTTAGCGTGATATTGTAAGTTAAGATTCAATTGGTCTAAAGATTTTAAAATTCTTTCCTCCGCTTGTATTCTATGCAGCTTTAATCTTACTCTTCATCGAAATATTGTTTTCACTTTGTTTAAATGTAGTTATAATGCGTATGTTGAGAAATATTGGAAAAACCTAGGTAGCCAAAACTCGGCAAAACATATAACGAACACTGAATATAAATCATAGCTGTGTACTAACCTTATTGGATTCGCTCACCTTAATGTTAATCTATCGAGAAAATTTGTCAAGGATTACCGACTTAGATTGAAAGTTTTTTAAACAAATTATACTCCGTAATAGACAGATTTTACACCTTGGGGCATTTTTCGTTTAAAAACCGCAAATATTTTAAAATTTAAATTATTGGGAGGGAAAATGTGGTATAGTGTTTTTAAACTCTCATAAACGTCTTTGGTGGCCGCGGTTAATAAAATGTATCCTGTTGCGAGGTGCTGAAAAATGTCATTAAATTATCAACCTTTATGTAGCTGTAAAAAGTAGACATTTTCTGCATAGGGTAACACTGAGGTGAGAGAATCCTTAACTCCTGTATTAAGGCTGCTGAGTAGCAGCCTTAATACAGGAGTAGGCAGGATTTTTAAACTTCAGTTGGATAATATTTTTATAATTAGTTGCCATCTCAGTGGGGAAGTCAGTACTCCTTAAATCTAATCATTTCTACAAAGATGAGATATTCAAATAGAACCTGTTTCGCTGACCAATTGATCTTCTATTCATTTGAATTTCAAATTCAAATCTAATTGGGATATTTATTAAATGTCTGCTTACGGCTGTATAGTTCAAACTAAGGGTGCCAAACCTCGTACTCGGCCTTAATTTTTAATACTGTTTCTAATTGAATCTGTTTTTGTACTCGCAGTGCGTCGTGTTTGTCATGAGTTTTTGTTTGTGACTGATCATTTCAGAGGCATAAGAGTCCGCTTGGAGCTTCCATTTTTAAAAAAATGCTGTCAAATTTTTCATAGGGGTCGAAAGATTTTTAATTTTTTAAAAAGTGGGTCGCAGTCAAAATCGTTTGTTCACCACTGCCGCAAACAATAATCGCGGCAGAGAACGTGTGAAACACAGTGCAAACATTGCTGTAAGGTTCTGTTCACATAGAATCCATTAGCCTTAAAGATTCCGTTGGCGCAGATTGGTTGAATTTTGCGTTGACGCTGACGGATTTTATGAGAACAGGCCCTAACGAGCTTTGCGCAAAAGCTCCATCTGCCGCGCAGTAAAGTGAAACTTCTCGAAACGGTCATTTTGTTCAGAACAGATTCAAGGCTCCTAGAGCCAATGTTATGAAAGAAACCTCTTTTCGATGGCCACCTTCAAAACGACCTTTTTTCCGGAATTATTACTCGCCGCCATAGAAGTTTCACTGTATTTGTATAGCTTTGTCTAGAAGCTCAACTTTTCTCGAATTTCAAGAGACTGATCTGATCACAATTCAATCAGTTCCACAGCATTAATTCACAATGCAATTTGATCTAATTGTAAAGAAGGGAAGAGAAATTCAACGTTTCGCGCACAGATTGCGTGTTACGCTCGAGTTGCTAAATTCGCATTCGTTATTTCTCAAACTTCTCAAGAGCTTTTTCTTGCGAAATTCTGTGTCGCTCCCTCTTCGAAAACAGTTGAAATAGTTTGGGTTTATATAGTTTTAATGGGATTGCAAAACCAACTTAAAGCGGAAGTAATTTGTGACAAATGTCGTGACTGTACTAAATCCTGTGGCGACTAAATTTTCATAATTGGACAGGAGATCTTACAGTTCAAAATTGTATATTAAAATTATCTTTAGGCTCTTAATAAAATTAACTGTATTCTTCAAAATACAATTGACACTTAAATTGTGAAATCTAAGATTTTTAATTCTTTCAGCACTTTAAGACATCCTTTTTTATATAGATCTTTGCAAGAGAATTTTTCCGATTTAACTGTATAGTTATGCCAAAACTAGATTTATTTTCTCTCGTTATTTGTATATTTAGAAAATTAACTTTCTTAAAGCATCAGTCTTAATCTCTCTTAGGGGTTCTTGTTACAATTTTCAAAGGACGTAGGAGTTAATAAAATTTGAGCCCTTCCCTTTCACCATCGAATTTCAGCTATTGAAACTGGCAATCAAACCAATCAAAACGCCTCTATTCAAAATTGTTCCACCGGGTGCTGGCCGAATAAATGCCTAGAGCTCTGGCTTTCAGTAGCAGTCTGTGGGTTCGAGACCCACTATTGGTCTAATTAGCGCCCTGGTCTAATTAGCGCTCGGGCCTCCCCCCGCCAAAGAAAGGCCGTAGCACTCTCAACCATCAAAATTGTTCCTCAAAGGTAAAAACAGGGAGGTTTGTGGGAAATGTCTGAAGAAAGCTGCAACTGTTTTGACGTCCTTCACAAAATAAACTACTGTACGTGTAAGCAAAGGTACTATTGATACATCTGCCCCTAAAATTGATTACACTTCATGCAAATTTGAATTTTATCTAGGTTTTAATTGCCCTGGTTACGTGAACATTTAAGTCACCCGTATTCTATGGTGGTCAGCGCAAGAATCTTAATCCGCGTGAGCAAAGGTTCAAATTCCTGTCTGAGGCTTGTATATAGCTGAGGTGTTCCCTCTTGTAGAGTCCCTCAGGGGGTTTGCCTACTCTACTTAAACAAGGGTGTCGCAGCAATCCCGAGGTACCCCAGCAAACTCTCTCCATTCCTTTTTCCTCTCCTACTTTTTTTTCTTTCGTTTCTCCCTCGTTGTGGTTACTCTTCGGAGGCGGACTCCCCATTAGAAGCTGTTGCCACGCTTTTGCTTCTAGCTTCTAGTGACATGTATATCACCCATGTGTTTGCCGTGCGTGGAGACCCGTGTCCCCGGAAAAGGGAATCCTGGCAGTTAAGGGACAGTTTTGGTATCCCAATATACTGCTTTGGGCCTCCGCTTCAGGTAACCGGGGGGGGGGGGGGGAATTTAGTGGTTCCCTATTATATCAATCGGCTGGTCGCTTTGTCATCGGCTTGGAACCAGGCAATCGTTCCTATTACTGGTCATCTCGCTAGGGTGGAGTCTGTTTCAGGGTCGTTTCGTGTGTGTATAGACCCGGCTAGCACTGGTGCAGTAATCTGCATTCCCTTGTTGGGCTCCATGGCAGGTGGTGCGGCCGGGATCAGAATTATATTCCTTACTTATTATGGGAACTGATAAAAAAAAAAAAGCCTCCTTGTGGGAAGCAACAAATTGACATGAAATCTTCCTAAGGAAGTTTATTCTTTGGAGGATGGAAATTTCTAAAGTATTTCACCTTTCCGGATCCATAAAACTAAGTCACTCAAAAGCTTCGATCGGGTGACCTTCTTTGAGAAGTTGAGTTTACACAACAGTCGTCATTACTCTCAAATTGCAACCAGTTAGGCGAATTTCCCGTTGTCATGCCTCACAGTTATTGGAATTCTTCCCGTGGTGTTTTCTCTGAACCTGACTTTATACATACTTCAGAAGATCCCGAAGTTCTGATAAGATCACGGGAACAACACGTAAGTGCCGTATGTAGAATAATTCTATGAGACGGTAAA
The DNA here is from genome assembly GCA_907164885.2 of Dolomedes plantarius. Taxonomy (NCBI): domain Eukaryota; kingdom Metazoa; phylum Arthropoda; class Arachnida; order Araneae; family Dolomedidae; genus Dolomedes; species Dolomedes plantarius. The sequence continues at coordinate 34,732,311 of OU015503.1, read as the reverse complement.
ATATTTCCTACAAAACCATGTTATTCTCACTTCTGATACCCGACACTTCCTTCACATATCCAGGCTGTTTATCACCGCTGTCCAGTGCTTCCATACATCCCAAATCCATTGCGCTGCTTTAAGTGTCAGCGTTTTGGGCATTCGAAAAAATCCATGCCGTGGATCTGTCACCTGCGCTCGTTGTGCCGATGTTGGCCACGACAGTGACAACTGTTCTGCATCAGTTCGGTGTCTCAACTGTAAGGGAGAAAAAATGGCTTTCTTTCGTTCATGCCTAAAATGGCTGATTGAAAAAGTACAATCTTTAAGAGTCACTAAAATTTTTTGGTTACTGAGGCTCGGAGAGAAATTTAGTCCTAGACATCAAAACCTGGAATATCGTATGCCTCAGCAGTAAAAAAACCAGTTACTTCCGTTAGTACACAAACTGAATCTGTTCTTAGATATCTAGTTCCGAACTTCAAAACTTTTCTCCGAAAACAGTACTTTATCAAATCCAATACTTTATCAAATTCACAGCCAACTTCTAAGAAAGTTCAATAGCACACTTCACCCCTTCCACACCTACCCCACCAAATACTAATACTAACAAAAATCTCTCCAGAAATGAAAATTAAGATACTGTCGTCACCGCCTGTAGGACATACCTCGCCATTTACTGCTGCTCAAAATGTGAAAGACATGAATTAGTCGTGTCCTTATCACATAAGCGCTAATACAAATTCCCTCCAACCGGGATAGAAAAAAGTGGCATATTCCTAGAAAATGCTTTGGCCTCTCTAGGAAAGCTAAAGATCCCAATTGCATCCTAAATAATTAGTACGTCCGCAGGCTCGCCGCGGACTCTGAATTGAAATTGTGTTTGTCCGAGGACTCTTAACAATGTTTTTGAGGAGTCAACTTCTTTTTCTTGATTTGTTCCTTTTGTCTTTGCTTTTCCCTCTTCGTCTTTCATTGCTTTTACAGGATGGGAAGAATCCCCATACAGTGGTTCCTGTCTTAGCTTTTTTTTCCTTTTCTTTTCAGTTTACTTTTCATATCACTTCTGTTTACTTTTGTTATCACTTTTACTGTTGCCTATTTTTATACACTACTCATGTTATCAAATTCTTGACTGTTCTTATCACCCTTTGACTGTTTACTTTATGTGTTTATCTTTTACACCGTTTGTTACCGCCACGTGTGAAATGTATATGTGCGTATTGGTTTCGCTCTTGTTTCACGCAACTCGTGAACTCGTGCTTTTTATGTAATCGAATTGTTACTTTCAGATACCTTTTTGTTTTTACACTTTATATCTTTAGGTTTACTCCTATTTTACATCGTTGCTTTTTCTTTTAATATAGCTTTTGACGGTGGTTATACCACTTTATTGTTTTATGTATATATTTTTTATCGTTTTAATGGTTTATGGTTGTAAAATGCTGACTCATGGTTTTCAGAGTTTGGCCATGTGTTTGGGCGCAGCATGTCCTCTCTGAACCTTGCGCCATTAAACCCCAACCAACTCTTGTAGAGCAATGTCAGTTCATTTATTAGCCCCTCTCGCAAACCTTACGTCAGAATTTTCAGTTCGTATGGAATGTCCTCGGATGAAATGTCTCGTTAATAGTTACCCGAACTCAGTTCCGATCAAAAACTAAATTTTTAAATTTTTGTCACGGTTTAACCGATTGTTAAACTGCGTGTTGTAAGTAGAAAGTTCAGGAAAATACATTGGAAAGTGTTATTTTAGATGAAAATTTCAAACATTTCAGAACTCTTTATTCAATGCGCTCTCGGAATTAATTCCCAGCTGCTTGGATTATATTCCAAGCGAGCGGTTGGAAACGTGGGGTTGCTTGCTCAATTTCAGGTCGATTTGGGAAAAGTGGCCGAACTAGGACTTCACCGCAGGCGGTGCATGGTGTAATCTGTATTTCGTTAAAGTGAAAATATTTCTCTTTTGGGCAGATTGAATCTATTACCAAGGTATTTTGAAACTATAACGATTGATATCTGTTCACTTGAAAGTCTCGGTAGTCTTATCGTAAGAAATGTGTATTCTGTTCATCCTGGTGATTCGAACGCTACGGAAGTATGTCAATGCCTTTGGGGTGAGAGTAAGGAGTTGTACCTTTTTACCCATTCATGCTGTCACTTATGTTTTGGAAGTCAGTTGATACATTTGTATATAGATTATGAAATTTTAAAGGATAGACTTTAAGTTTTAAAGTTTTCCTTTAAGATTTTTATACGAGGTCTTAACTATCAAGGTTTCTCTTCATGGTGAATAGAAACTTGGTTTGCACAGCAGGGACCTCAAATAGAAAGCATGGTTTTAGAAGCATTTAACGAATCAACTAACTAAACTAAAAAAATTAATCCTTGACTTGTGCAACGGTATAAGTAAATTATGCTAATTTGGAAAAATGCTTATCTGATAACGAAGCGATTTTCTATTGTTTCTATGCCGTATCTTTGGTTTACATATAATTACAAATATTACTGTTACTGAAATTTGTTGGTAGCGTTATAAGCCCCCCCCCCTTACCTTTTATCTCTAATTCTTTCAATGCATCTGAACATTTTGATCAGAGATCGAAGGAACTAATGTCAGTAATGGTTGACGTTAACTGTATTTCATGTTTAGCAGTGACGTAGCGAGCATAACTGGCGCCCGGGGCACGATACCTTTTTGACGACCCCCCTCCCCCCCGAAAAACATAGTAATATAATATATAGAATTAGTGAAAAGGACCATTTGGCGCCCGGGGCATGATAGACCCCCTTGCCCCCCTCTCGCTACGTCACTGATGTGTAGCTAAACTGTTGCGATATTAAAGCATAAATTCAATCTGTTGGTACGAGTAATTCAATAAACATTACGAAATAAGAAAATTGTATGACATATGCTTTGGTAGACTCAATTATGATTCATGCACGCGATCGTAATTTTCAACTGTCTTTGCTATCACGCCGCGTATTTTGTCCCCATCTTGGATTTGGGATCGTACAAATTTCATTCCCAATTGAAAATACCTTTTGACCTAAGGATAAATAGAAGTTGTCAATGAAACAGTTGGTTGAACTATCAAATTTTTAAGAATATTTGGCACAAATTGTTTCGTGGTTTATTGGAGTGAAGCGCATTGGGTTAGACAATTTAGTATTTGATTTCACTTGCATCAGTTCAATTGTAGCAGTACAGTTAATTCGAATAAGACTTGCGAAAGATTGAAATTTAGGACTTGTCTTGCCTCCGTAAGCACAGTCCCAGAGAAAAATCAGTTATGCCGAGGCTTTTCAAAGCAGTTTAGGGCTTAAAATGGAAACTATTCATATAATTAGATTTCAAAATATTTTTTATTTCATGTTCTATGATTCGTGTAGTACTTTCAAGGTGGAATGTAGTTATGCTCTACAAACCGCTAAAATCTGCAAGATTGCGAATGTTTCGACGTTCGAGTAATTCTATTGTTTCTGGCGTTGAAAAGAAGAGATTGTGTATAAACTCTTAATGATTGTATTTTTGCATTGGAGGACTGCAGTTACAGCACCATTGTGTATATACAACTATTATATACAATGCTATTATACAGCACCATTGTATATCTATATTTGATTTATTGGGTTAATATACTCTTTCCGTTGAAAAATTTAAATACCATAGCACTCGCCGATCAAACACTGAGAAAAAAAAATTTTAACGTTCTACGCATTTTTCAAATTTGTTAAGATTTTGCTGAAACAAGTTTTAATAACTGGAAAAAAGTCGCGTACTACGGCATTGATAACATTAAATCTATCCGCAGTAATTCTACAAAATCGCGATGATAGAGCACGTGGTTTTGAACTTCAAGAATGCGAGTGACCTTGCTTTTGCATGTTTTTTCTCCTGGTTAACTTGGAGGAGTTTCCACAGCAAATAATTCTTCAAGGTTTCTGATCGCTGAGGAAATTTTGTAAGCTTTTCAACTCATTAGTTGCAACGAGCGTGAGTGGGATCTCCTGGGGCATAATTGATTTCGCAATCGGGAAAATCCAAGGACACATATCTAGGCGTGCGTTTCCTCGCTTCATAAATTACTGTCGATTTGACTTCACGATTGCGAGAAAGTTAAGACCAGTGTCCTTTTCCGTAGAGAAGCTAGGAAGTGAAGGGTGTTTAATCGCTTTGTGTCAGTGACCCTGAATCCCTTAAACCTTGAGACTAATGAAAAGGTTAAAATGAAATGGTGTTCATATCTATCTCTTCGTTGCTCTTGTATGCGAAAATGGCCTCGATAATTTGAATCAGATTCTACGTTACTAGGATTTTGATTATGCACATTATTTAAATCTGCTGTGTACTAATCCTATTGTATTCGCTAACCTCAATGTTAATCTATGAAGGAAATTTGTCTAAGGATTGCCGACTTGGATTTAAAGATTTTTTTTTTAAATTGTACTCTGTAATAGAGAAATTTTACACCTTAAGTCACTTTTCGTTTCAAAAAGAATGCGAATATTTTAAATTTTAAATTATTCGGGGGCGGGGAAATCTGGTAGTGTTTTATAGGCTCATTTTAAAAAAATATCCTTTAGTGGACAATATTTACAAAATGAATCCTGTTGCAAGGTGCAGTAAAGTTCAGGCTATCTGAAAATACCATTTTTATTGTATTATCAGCATTTATGTAGCTGTAAATAGTTCCGTAGGTTAACATTGAGGTGAGCGAATCCAATAGGGTTAGGACACAGCAGTCTTAAAGCAAATTTAATTTTCTCGCTGTAAACTTTTCTTAGGGTGAGTTTTGAATTACGAGTTAGGATGCTTAAATTTTGTGGTTTTGGCTTTTGTTTATATTGTCGCGCATTGCTTGACATAGAATCTTCGATCACCACGTTAAGCAATGGGCATTTCTCCTAATGTTTTTCTAACCGCACATTAGCAAATGCCTATTTTTGTGTTGTTTTTTGATTGTGCAAGTAGACGTTTATATAAAGCGTTCCAAATGTTAAATGATCCTCATCCAAATAATTTTGGACCAGACTCTGATTACGTATTGAAATATTAATATTTGTCATTGAGTAAACAATGGTGTATATGCATTTGACGTACAGGTAATCCCGTGGTTACTTGAAACCGTTTCTTAATTGTTTTAAATTAGTTAGGCCCCGGTCTTAATTCTTACGTAGCAAGAGATTATTGTAAAGCTTCAAAAACTACCAATCTTGCAAGAAATGGAGAAAATTATTAATTGGACCCTCTAGCCGTGGGCGACGCCGAAATCGCGTTCTACTTATTTTAATTTCGGCGGGTCACGCTATTATCGCAACGCATTTTTTTCAGAGTAAATAACGAGAAACGTTATTTACTCGTGGAATGAATTTTATGTATCTTAGTATAGGGAGACATTTCTCAAACTGTTTAGGAATTAGTTGCTGTTAAGAAGTTCGAATCATTGAGTTTAGGAAATATTTTTAATTTCTAAACGGTTCCACAAGCAAATCTAGTTTTTCAGAAGCTCTTCCCGCAAGTTGTAAGTCAAACAAAAGTGGAGAAAATGGAAATATTTTATTTATTCCATTAAGTGTCCTTGCCGTATCCCTATTGAAGATATAAATTTCGCCCGCTATTTTCTACAGAAAATGAGAATCGCTCGTTTGTGTAGGGTTAAGCAAAACAGTGGTGAACTTATTGAAAAGGGAGTTCTAAAAAGTTCTACAGAATATACCTTGCCTATTTAATTCAGAATTTCAGCATTGTTAACAGTAACTTTTACAATAGCTTTTAACGGAATGGAATACAAACTTTCCTAGTTTGTTCTTGAATCTTCCGTGTATGAATTATTCATTCTCTTCTTGGGTCATTTGACTACAACCTGTTGGTCATTACTAATCTAGCCCAAGTATGCAGAACTTTCCTCTTCGGCGTTTTAACTTTTTCATACAGTAATATTTATCATTTTTGGAAAAAAAAACTTCTGCAGCTTGTTCTCCACAGTAGTGCTGTTGGATACCTTTTAACACTTGTTTAGAACATTGTGCGCTTTTTTCGGTTGGTGTGTAGAGACAGGCGAGTCACCATAGCAAGCAATAACGCCCCCTATCGCAAGGTAAGGGGAACTAAGCAGAACGATGGAGGTGATTGTAGACTCCCGTCGTGTATGATATATTAAAAAGTTCTAAGGTGATTGCAGACCTCGAACATGTCTGTGTTCTTCGGAACTTTATGAGAATTGCATTCTATTTGTTCATGTAAATAATATTCTCCTACTTGTAATATAGTCTTCTGTACGTGTCAGTGCTGTACTCTATTTTGGAATAAATATACTTGTTTAAAACTGGTTCTAGATTGAAAAAAGGGACATTTAACTATATTCCATCGCACGGTGACGTTTTGGAATTGCGATAGAATACTGTTACACATGCTTTCAATCAACCTTCTTTGATCAGTCTTCCAGAAACATAACAATCTATCCAGAAATTGATTTCATTCCTGGTACGAGATGGTTTCATTTTAAGAACGTAAACTTACGACTCTTCAAATTTTGATCGATTAAAACCTATCCCATTACTTGAACTGCCATTTTATATATGTACACTGGTGTGTGCATCAGGATACATAAGCTTTCGTGATGATAAAGATTCAGTGAAACACTAAGCCCTATTTTAATTGGAAAAGTTTTCATGAAATTGGTGCACAAAAAGATATGCTGTATAAGAGTCTGAACGATAGTTAAATCGGTAGAGGATTTCACTTCAGTAGTGTACGTGTTTAGAATAAACTAACGCGTTATCCTATGGATTTTTATTATTGTAGTACTGATTTACCGTATTCAAAAGGTAAATCAAAAATATTTAACTTTTGTTTTCTGCAAAACTCTGGATTACTGGATTTAAAGAGAATTTACGCGACACGCGAGCTTCCGTGTTAGATTAACTGTAGTTCCAGTTTGAGTAAAAAAAGAAGCGACCTTTTGTGTTTTCGTCCTTTCCTGTTCAGATAAGACATTATACAACCCTGAAACTGGGTTTTCCCTTTATGGGTTCATGGTCAGTTCAAGAAACTTTCACGCCCCATTGAGGCCCCTATCTGGGAGGTCTTTGGACTTGCTTAACCTAAAGAAAAGTGAAACTCGTTGCGAAACCTGTTGCTCTGCCATTTTGAGTGTTATTTAACCGATGTCAACGCACTATAAAAAGCGTAATAAACCTCTTGCCCCTGTAAGGAAGGAATTCTTGCGTTCTGGATGATGTCGCTTGTGATCCACACTTTTTTTTTCTTTGTGCCTTACCTTTGAATATACGTCTGCGGAAAGAAATTGTACGGCTGAGTGATTTTAAGTTTTCAATATCTCGTGAGTGTGAAATAGTCTGAGGAAGCTAGATTTTTAAATATTGATTTTTGTTGATAATTGATGCGGTGAAAGGGAAAGTGGTGTAAGTCAAACTTTCTACATTTTTGCCCTTTAAAAAAAAAAAAAAAAAAAAAAAAGTTGGATCTCCATGTTCAATTTATAAAGGAATTGCAAATTATTTGCAATATTATAATTCATGTATTATAATTTGTTAAATTTATAGTGCGATTTTTTGTAGTTTCTGGAGTAAAACGCTTTGGACTTACGCCACTTCACTTACTGGCTTACACCACTTTGCCTTTCACAGCCTCAATTGTTGAACTCGGTTTAGAAAAACGAAGCTTCAATTTCAAAAGTGTAAATTGCCTTCTGAAACAAAATCAGCTTGCCGATTTACAAGACGAGGATATACCTACGACCTATCACGAGAAATATTGGGTTAAAGTAGAGCCGACCAGATGTTTAAGGGCTAAAAATGCATCTAACCACTAAAGTTCGAGACGCACATTTTTGTTATGTAGACACTTTATTTTGAATCTCAATTCCTTCTAAAATTCTTACGCGTTTTCGAGCATTTCACTTTCGCAGGAATAAGATTAAGTTATCAGATTTCTTAATCTTTGTTAGGCCTTACGCGGAGATTATTTTGAAATATATTCTATTTTCATGAGTCGGAAATCCAATAAATTTCTTTCGTAGGTGCTTAAAGCCAACTGGTAATTTCCCCCCTTTGTTACTTTTCCTGTAAACTTAAGCAATCATACAAAACTTAAATTTTTACAGATGTGTAAAGCACACAATTTTGCTAGTAAATGGGAGTATTACTAGCAAAATATTAAGTATTATATTTTTTTAAGTTGAAGCGATGGAAACGCGTAGTCTCTGAAGCAAGGCGATAAATTTTAAATGAAGTGCTAACTGTAAAATGATCTTCAGTGTTTTACTATACATAACGCAAAGTACAAACTGTGGAAGTTAGTTATGAGCTTTCTAGTGCTGATATGCTGCGTATGCAAGATAATTCGCGATTTTGTCACTAGGTGGGTTAATTCGCGATTTTGTCACTAGGTGGGTTAATTCGCGATTTTGTCACTAGGTGGGTTAATTCGCGATTTTGTCACTAGGTGGGTTAATTCGCGATTTTGTCACTAGGTGGGTTAATTCGCGATTTTGTCACTAGGTGGGTTAATTCGCGATTTTGTCACTAGGTGGGTTAATTCGCGATTTTGTCACTAGGTGGGTTAATTCGCGATTTTGTCACTAGGTGGGTTAATTCGCGATTTTGTCACTAGGTGGGTTAATTCGCGATTTTGTCACTAGGTGGGTTAATTCGCGATTTTGTCACTAGGTGGGTTAATTCGCGATTTTGTCACTAGGTGGGTTAATTCGCGATTTTGTCACTAGGTGGGTTAATTCGCGATTTTGTCACTAGGTGGGTTAAAACAGATATGGCACCATACAATGAATAGCTCGGTTCTGTCTCTTGTTTTATTACTTACAACTATATGTAAAAGCATGGATTAAAATTTTCCTAACGATAAGGTAGAGTATTGTGAAATAACGTCCTGTTTGTGCGGAAATTAACTTAATATACAGGTAGCCCTCCTACAGCACGGCATCTTACAACACTGTTTCGCTCTAACATGATAAAAAAAATTGCAAAAACCGTTGTACAACACTGTACTTCTATAGCACTAGATAACATGGTTTTTGTTTAACACATTTAAAAACTAAATTACCTTAAAATAATGACCGGAAGGAATAAACTATAGGGGTTTTTACATGAAAATGTATAAACAAATTATAATTTATTCATTTATAACTGTATAAAATTACAAGAAGGCCTAAGCTTGGCTGAAAATCTTGAATCCCTGAATGCAGACCCTTCCTCTGAAAGAAGCCGAAAATTCAAAAGGGAGCTGCAAAATTGTCCATCTCCATACCGTGAATCTACAATGAGCTTGTAAGAAGGAGATAGAAGGTGCAAAAAATCTAAATGAAGAAAAAGGTTCTGAAAGTGAAGATAATATCGTTAAATCGAAAAAAGTTCATTTGATTGTATTGAGCAGTGATGAGGAATAAATTTATTAAATTAAGGTCGCATTAAATGAAAATAACTTGTTTTCGTTTTGTGTTATACAAACATTTATATTTTTAATAAAAATCAGTTGCTTATATGGAATTATAAAAAAATGTTTTTCAATAAGTTTTCAGAACGTAACCTCTCTTTGAACTGTCTCTGGGTCTCGTATAACACGGTTTCACACAACACTGCATTTTCTAGGAACTCATCTACCGTGTTATAGGAGGGTTACCTGTACTCGTATAAAGTCTCAGGTGACTCTTTATTACTTGCATAAATGAGTGAAGTCCTGTTCACATTGCATCTGGAGCGTCACATTACATTACGTTGGGTCAAAGATTATTACTTGTGATTGATTTGTATCACGAGGTGAATGAATTTTGCTCTGCGATTGGTTAACAATTTTAACGCTCCGTATTCAGTGTGAACAGGCCTTAAATCTAAATGCTTCACGTTTGTTAAGCGCTTTAAAAAAATCAACTATTGCTCGAGACTTGTTACACTCGGTATTTCTGATGCCTTTCATTAACACGGTTGAGGAATTTGGAAGTAAACTGATACGAAATTATATAAAAGAATTAGTAACAATCTTAATAGGATGAACGATTATAAAAAAGGAACATAATACAAGCATTGCTATTGCATGTATCTTTCTTTTTTTCAGTTTAACCCACTTTCTTAAAAGCCTTTCACCTCGTTTTTTCCTTAAACCCCTCTTTTCGACGAATCGTGCGTCCGTAACACGATTCTAATCGGAGACCATTAGAATTAACACTTGGGTGTAATTTTTGTTCTCCGTAAATGTGAATGTTGTCAATCTCATAAAATGGATAAGTAGGGAAGTAAGTGCATACGTCTGATGTTTGATGTCAAGATGATATCGGACATTCCTTACATCCTGTAAGTTTAATGCTGCATTTCTTTGTAGAAAAACTGTAGTGATCGTAAGTTGACACATTGGATCATACCTGACCGTGCTACAGAACTAATCGGGTATAAATGAGATCAATGCTCGATGTGGCAATCAGGCAGGGAATTTCTAAAGTCCGAAATCTTGAAATAGTGAGCTTCGCTTCGAGTCTGTTTGGCCAGTAATGGGCCTCTCTTGAGGAACCATGCCAAGCAGTACAATCTGGAAGATGTCAGTTTATAAATTCCGAATGTCAGAGTGACCAAAATGGGCTCTGGAGCAATTTCAGTCCAAAACGTTGGGAACAAGTAATCTTGGCCCGTCATGAGCCTGAAGAGCGCCTGCTATGATTAGCAAGAATCCAACGAGGCCTGCGTTAAGTCAGGAGATTTAGCCATGTCGTCGGACTTTGACCTATCCATTGCAGTCTTGCTAGGTAAGCTGGGCTCAAATGTCCAACCCTGGAGGCCCCTATCCTTGTCGTTGGGGTGGTGCCCATTGGCGACTACCGGATCACGGAGGTTCCGCAAGGTGGGTTGCGCAGTAACGATGAGAATTTGTTTCTTGTTGCTGGTTTTGTGCCCAGAATTGCGACTGCTCTCTCAATCTACCATACCCTTTTTAGGCCAAGTCTTCCCTTCGCCCGGCCCATTCTTTGATACCGTCGTTAATTCATTCTGTTTTTCGCGCCTGGTCTCTTTAGACTTCCGGCTCCGCATCTTTTAGGTTCACGCGTTCTCGCGCACCCTCGGTAAGTTCGCCGTAGTTTTTCCATGGCAATCTAACTTTTGTACCTAAGATTTTTATATCAGCATGAAATTGCGACATTTTTGAAAATGAAATTATGCAAACTCTTTTTATCATTAATTTGTCCCGAACGATCCAATTTCCAAAATCTTAAATTATTCTGAAACTGCATCTACTTCGACGATCAGAGTTGAAAGTCGTCATGGCTGTCATTTTTTTCGACCTTGAAGACACCAGCCCAAAATGGTTTTAATAGCTACAAGATTTCTACTTAAATACTTAATATTCCCGGTTACTATATGATGTAAAAAATCTGCTCCTACCAGCAAGGAAATAGGCTCTTGGCAATCAGAAGTCTGCTAATACTATATTTTTAATTGTTGACTCTCATCAGTTTTTGTCAATTCAAGGGGTGGTATATTGGTTCCGGATATTTGATCTGTAAGTAAAACTTCCATTTCTACCTTTTGATCTGGAAAAAGTATGTTCTAATTTTATATTAACAACATAAATTTTCTCGTTGGGAATTTTGCATCCGGATGTAAACTGAATTTTTCTCTTGGTTTTAACTTAAATTTATTTCCTGTGTTACAAAGCTCCTCATTAAGCCGGTTTATAAGACCCTGGTGAATAGATGTGAATTTAACTATCGCACAACGTCTGTAGAAAAATTATTCTACTACTGTTGTGAGAAATACTAGATACAGCAGTTTCCTCTTGATCCGTTTTACTCGGATTCAATTCATATGGAGGGTTTAATTTGAGCTTCGTTGTTTTCCTTTGCAATGTTTACAAGTTCAGCGTGACTAGCATGTACGAATTCCGTGTAGAGGTGCTAAACATACAAAGTAACGACCTTGAGCCTTCAAAATGCTTTTTCTTCTACGCTCTGTGGGTTCGAATCCCACTCTTGGCATGGACGTTTGTTGTATCCGTTCGGAATCTGATTTAAGTAGCAGGTCCCGGTCTATTTAGCCCTCGTGTAGCAAACATTGACCGTAGCACCCTAAACCCTACCTAACCTATCTACGTTAATGGCGTGGAATGAGGGGGGGGGGAGAGAATTATGGCTCTGTTCGCAAAATAGGCAACTTTTAATACCCGTTTTCTCGTACTGACGCTATGAATCCGTGTGAAGATGACGCGACTGCTTCCGGCTTCGCATCAAAAAATGTTCTTAGATGTGAATTTCGCTTTGTACAGTACTGTGCAAATTAAGTGGGACAAACTTCATTTTTCATAAGAATTCATCCTTTCCCAGAGATTTCCTGCCTGAAACGGTTTCAACTGTATTTTCTTACAAAGGGAGGTTGGCCTGGACTAATCTAAACTGGTTTGACCACGTGATAATCACGCGTAGAGCATTTTCTCGTTAGTTGCGTTTCAGCTGCTGTAAGAAATGGTCGATTGTGAGTTGTTTGGTTTTCACGTGTATGAAAAAAAATCTCTCTAGGAAAAGGACTAGAACTGTTACCCTTAGTCAGCATACCGCTGACTGTGAGGGATATTGCTGCAGCAGTTGGAGTTGGAAAATCCATTGTTTTCAGGATTATTAATCGGCAAAATAAGTTTGGGACAGTTTCTCCTAAACGGAAGAGTATATGTGGACACAAACGTAAGACAATACCTCGAACAAATTTCTTGTACGAAATAGTACAATGCATCCTAGCAAGACGAGTACAGATCTTCAGAGAGAATTGTTGGCCACTGGTGTGAGCGTTGATTCATCAACAATACGACGAAGGCTTATTGAAGCAGGGAGATGGGGAAGAACACCAGTCCCAAAAACAGTTATCACCTGCAATGAAGAGAAAGCGTTTGTATTGGGCCAGGAAATATCAATCCTGAATTGCACAAGACTGGAATAAGATTGTATTCAGCGACGAACGCATTTTTTGGTCAAGGGTCTCAACATTTGTCAGGCGAAGCGCTGTAGAACCCATCGGGGAACATCTTAAACAGTTAAGCACCCTCAAAACCAGATGTTTGGGATTATTTTACATCTGGAGAACCTGGCAGCTTAGTACCCGTTGAAGGAATGATTTACTCCAAAAAATGCATTTCAGTACTAGAAGACAAAATTGTGCTTTTTATCCAAACGTTCGCTGTCTTCGTTGATGTGTTTCAACAAGATCTTGCTCCATGCCATAATTCTAAGCTAGAAATTTTTTCAAGAAAAGTAACATTTTTTGGATTAACCTGGTAATCCTCCAGATGTTAATCCCATCGAAAATTTGGAGCATTGTGAAGTGACGTGTAAGCTGGACTGCTCAACCAAGAGAAATGATGGAGAATGTCAAGTTTGGTTTCTTGATGACGTCAAAAATTTGTTCTAAATTAGTGGAATTCTTGCCAAAACGTGTATAGGATATCATTAAAGCTAGAGGACATATTTGCTACTAGATTGCTATAACATGCATGTAAGTGAACTTATATTAAGCAACATATGCGAAATTTTTGTTTGTCCCAATTTGCACAGTACTGTATATTTGATCAGGCACTTTTGGTGTGTAATTGCGAAAGTACGTTACCTTGATTGAATTTCTTTTTGAATAAATTCATATATCAAAATATGACTAATCTTCTACATGCATTAGATTTTAATCGAATGTTAAATTTTTAGGTAAAAGTTTCAAAATAACTGCAATGACCATATTACTGTGTTTTTGGTTCTACACATAGAGGTTAAACTACGCACATTTATTGCAATGTCATCTAATTTTTTAAATTTAGAAATGTCACTAGACTTGTACACCGGAGATAAATTAAGCAGTTTATTCATGTGAGAGTTAATCTCTATTGCCAAATCAGTCTTCTAAAATTTTCAATGCAGCGTCATTAGATTCCGAAATTGAAAAACCTTTGATCGGAGCCCAAGTAACTCTTCAGATATTTCATTTTCTCGATGTTTGTAAGGCAATTGTTGTCGTGTATCGCAACTTTAAATGTGTTCCAAAAATTAGAATGAGTATCCCCGTAAAATTTCTAAATGTTGTTAGTTTTACAACGGGGCTATCACAATGAATATTACGAGTCACTCGTGTTTCGTTTCGATATCGGTAAAACTGTTTTGTTTTCTTTTGGCGCTAATTATAGCCAACGTTGCTTTATCCTGATAATCTTGAGCAGAAATTCCGTATCAGTCTTGTAGCTCAATCTGAGCTTCTATGAGACCATCTGATTTTGCTTTCGCGGCTAACTGCTCAGCTAATTCTTCTAAAATATCACAATCAAACGTTGTTCGTCAAGCTGAGATTTTAATTAACTGATTTAGAAATGGGTGTTCTAATTACTATTCTTTCTTAAAAAATTTAATGTCAGCCATTTTGAGGGAGAATATACAAAACGATATTACCTTGGCAGTCTTCGCACACTTGAATTAGTGCTATCCAAAGTTCTATTCTAAATGATATCCACAAGTTCTAAGAAAACAAAGTTCAGTATGACTGTTTATCTACCCCGATTTATCTTGGATGTAATCTCATTTCCACGTGCGTGAAATAGCAAAATACCTCTTTTGAACTTTACTGATCATGCCATGTGTTTGGCGCAGCTTGTCATATCTGGACCTTGCACCATAAAACCCAAATAAACCAAACCGCTTCAGTTTTTTTCTCCTTTCTGTAAGACATACAAATTATCTAAAATAGATTGAAAATTTATCTCTAAAGAGATTTCGTTTAAAAATAGAAATCCTTTTGACCATAAAAATATTTTAAGGTCAAAAGAATTTATATTTAAAAGATTCTGTAAAGCATGCTCTACTCCAAAACCTTTTTAAAGACCATACTGGGATTTTCGATTTCTCGGATTGAACTCTGTTCTTCCTGAACAGATCATTTGTTCTAATGACCCCTTCAAAGCAATATTTCATGTATGAAATATTAGCTGTTAGATCTTACGCAAAAGTAAATGGTTTTCTTATAAGCCACGAATTATTCCAAAACTAGTCTCTTTTTCTTTAATGTTTTTAATTCGCGTCTTTGACTAATCATGGATTCCTATCAAAACTATAAAACCCGCTGAAGTGCACTCGCATGCTCGTTAATAAAATAGTCACATTTTGCAAAACTTATTTCTAATCACGGGCCAATCAGTGTCAAAGGACGTACATATAATATGTACAATATAACATGTATCTTGTTTTCGTCGGCGATTCAAACTTTAGTGAACTGCCATTTGGTACCAGTCTGGGTTCCTCTCCAATGGCAGACGTTTGTAGCCGTTCGGCTTTAATCCTTCGGTGGGAGCACGATTATTTTCCCTCTTAGTGGGAACATCTGCCTGTGAGGCAAATAGATGGAATATTTCCCAGGTATTCCTAACTAGAAATTCAGAGTATTGGGGGTATTTGTGGTACATTACATTTCATGGTAGCCACAATCGTCAAGCCATTTCTCCTTAATTCTTAACCAGCTTCTATTGAACAGAACAAATTATCACTGGTTATGTTACGGTTCGCTTTGTAGAGGCATCTAAGAAAATCAGTCTTACTCAGCCTTCGTTTCAAAATAGGGTTTGGCCAAAGCCTTTCCCAGAAACTTCCAAAAACTCAAATCTTGAAAGATTTTTAGCTTTACTGTACATTTGTACAAAATGTGTGAAGAATATCTGCCTGACAGTCAAATATTTAGACATACTTTAGTGGCAATGTCCGTCTACTAGACAGATATTCCCACTAATGTTCTAGAAAAATGGCACGTACCTGTACCAAAAAAGGCTGGCGTCATGAATCACCCGTCCCACACTGACCAAGATGCTGACTGAGCACTTGTAGACTCGCAGTACCCAAGGTCGAAGGATGGAACACCCCAGCGTTGAATAGAGAAACCATAGCTGTCTCAGAGACGGATGTTCCCACCGAAGGGTTAAGCTGTTATGTCCGGGTCTAATTAGCCCTCGTGTATCAAAAAGTGACCGTAGCGCTTTCAACCAATCAACCAAACCCTAGTGGCGGAAGGGTTGTATGTGTTATGTTTTTAACTTGCAATGAGAACTATTCACATTCCCCTTAAGACCACGAGAGGCGTATGCGATTTGTTACTGAATGGTCTTCGCGTCTGAACCCTGCCAGGTCAGGACCCCTTAAGTTGCTGTTGCGACCGGATGTGGTTTCTCTATCATGTAACGGAATTAGAGTCGCTTCTATAGAAAATAACTTGATGGGGATTTTTTTGTCTGATCTCATTTATGGTATGTCACTTTTCTGTCGTACTTCATAGATGTCCCCTTTTTTTTTCTGGGCACTATCCAGATCAGTGATTCCCAAACGGTGTGCCACGGCACTTTCTCGAAAATATTAGTAGGCAATACTTAAAATGTTATGTGGATTTAATCTCACGACCAACGGATTGTGACACAAATCGATGCACTCAGCTTGTTAACGAGATAAATTCATCGATTTCAGTTTCCATACTAAGTCTACCAAAAGGGAGGCATGGTGGCTGTTTTTTGGCTTGGGCTGGCAAAGGAGTACCCTAACCTAGTAAAGAAATTCCTTTTTCCTTTTTCAACTTAATATTTATGCGAGGATGCCTTCTCATAGCGGTCATTCCGTTTCATTTTAGCAAAAGTCATCGTCAAGGTATCTGCTCTTTAGCACAGTTATCGGTTTACCCTTGCTCTATGGGGAAACTGAATTTTCTTCGCAGGCCAAAGCTAGGACCGATCACGGAACCAGACTTCAGCTGTGGGATTTTTCTAAATTCAATTTTGACAACTCGTTTACTTCGGAAAATTAAAGGTTTATTAATTTATTATCCGTGAAAGCGGTGCAATGCATCCCATTGCTAGGACCTCCGTAAACCCTACTACCTTGACCTTCTCTGTTATGACGGCGATAAAATACAAAGCAAGAAATAAACTGACAAGTCTTGAGGATATGCGTGTTTCATCAACCTTTTAGGTCTGGTATCAAATTCTTGGGCTCTAAACACAGTTGCAAGTCTGATTAATAAAACAAACCTCTTTAGAGATTTCCATTGTAGTCCTCTAGTGTTATACTATACTAAATACCATAGCTATTTTTGAATTTATTTTTTATTATTAATTTATTATTAATTTATTAATTTATTCTATTGTGTTGTTTTATATCACTTTTAAAAAATGAATAAAATTAGTAATGGAGTAAGTATTTTTATGAAAATGTATTCCTGATATGTTTAATATTTTTAAAGTAAACTAAAATTCTAACAAGGGTGCTCAGTTTCTAAGCTCATTCCCAATCGTACCTAAATCTTAAAGATTGGAAATCCCTGTACCAGATACTGTGTTGCTTATTCGTCTTCTACTCAGTGGTGCACACAGGGGGTGGACCAAGGGGTCCTGCCCCCCCTCCCCCAAAGAAATAGAAATTGCATTATGAATATTGAATTTGCATAATATTTTTATCCGTTGAACTCGGCCCAAGATTAAATTCTGGGTGCGCCACTGCTCCTACTAGATATTTTAAAACTTAATATTGCTTATTGACTTTGCATCTGAACCTTAAAATTTCAACATAAATGACAGTAAAGGGTCTCACAAATTAAGACACTTTTTACTGTCATAGTGAAATTTTGAGGTTATTTCTTTACCGGATTATTTTCTCTAAAAGTAGTGCTTATTTTCTTAAGATTGTGGGGTTAATGTATTTTAGTATCATCCTGGTCATATTCAGCTGATCTTAAAGGTATCTGTTTGGGTCCCATAAAGCAGACTTCAGTTAGTAACTGGAGTTTTGATGTGTATTCTTATTGTTATATATACAAATTTGACTAATATATGCTAAGCTTTAAATTTATCCTTTTATTTATTAATAGTTATCAAGTGAAGTGTTGGTGAAAGCCTACATTGATCGAATCGGAGAAGTCAACGGCCTTCTCAATGCTGTTGTCGATAGTCGATTTGCTGATGCTCTTCAAGAGGCACGCCGGGTAGACCAGCTGGTCCAATCTGGTAACCTGTCGGAGAACCAGATGGCTCAAGATTTACCGCTGTTGGGGGTACCATTCACAGCAAAAGAGGCTCTCCTTGTTCAAGGTACCAGTTTAATTCAATTTTTTTATTCGAAGTATCGGGAATTTTCAGAAAGTTGCAACTATAAAAGGTTTATTCAACTTCCTGCTTTATATTTGCCCTGCATTTAAACTTTGTAGTGGAGGACCCATTTTAAGGCTTCCTTACATTAACGTCTTCGAATTCGTATTTCAGTATGAATTAAGCATGACTTATTTTTATTGCATTAAAGCTTGCCTCTTCAGAGAAACTGAAATTAATTCAAAATTTAGATCTGAAAATGTTCTTAAAGTTAGCCAGTATAACTGTTGAATACACTTCTGTATGCCGTTTCGTACTAATATTTAAAATCGGGTGATGTATTTTGTAAGAAAACGTGTTAGACACTACTTTGGTCAATACTCTGCCAAACTTTTTGTTAACTTTATCTAGTATTTTGCGCCGTGTACGCTAATGGCGGCTGGTGCACGTAAAATCTGTCGTGGCTGCAATATCCTCAAAATTTACCTCTGGAGGTCCGAGGTCAAGTGTACCGGTCTCGTCACTTGACAAACGGACCGGTCCCGTAATTTTGAACAGAGTCAAGTCGGACTCTGACCCTTGTGGTACAAACTTAAAAACCGGAACCGCATCACTCAGCCCAATAACCTATAATGGCCTTGATCTGATGTTGCTGTCGGTCAAGGGGCATAAGCAACATCAGTACTTTGTTTCTTCAAGCCAAAAGTGTTAACTTCTGTATTTTCGAGGCAAGATGGAATCAATGCCAGAGGTTTAAAACCCGTTTTTGAGCTACGTTTAGTGGTAGCTTTTTAGCTTCTTTAGCCAAGACTTTTTATAAATCCTGTTTCTTTCAGAATTTTCTGGTTTTGCGAGTTTCAGATTTGTAACCGGAGTGTAGTTGAAAAACTTGTAACTCAATCTAGTAAACAGATTTTGAAATATAACGAGGTTTAATGCTTTAATCGAGCGTACTCTGTGCCATCATGACTCCTATGAAAATCCTGTCTTCCTTTGCAGAGGCTGTTTCGATAAACTTCATAAAATTGACGTTTGTAAATATTTAACGCTTTTAAAATGAATGCATTAGGGCTGATTTTTCAACTGAGGTTGAACATCTGAGCATTCGGACATCTGCCCATGGTTCGGGTATGTGCTGCAACTGCTTAATGCATTAAGATAGTGCGCAGTGATCATCATAAAGCCCCTCTTGTAACGTAACATCTTATCAAACCGTGGATCCCTGTAATTTCTCAGTGAGCAAGCTCTTGATGCCAAATATTCACTTATGCCGAACAAGTGCTTCTGAAACTAATTTTCTGAAGATTTTCCCTTGCTTCACATCGAATATGAACCGTTCTTGTAGTATGGAACAAACATGCCACTCAAACTGAAATCTCTACGTGTTGTATAACACGTAAGATATTGGACTTCTACTATTTACTTGGTTGCACTAGTATAAAACATTTATGCGTAGTCTTTAGATCATTTTGTACTCGTCTTCGGTAATGTTCTGTGTTGAAATTTCTATTCCTTATTACCGCCTGGGTGTGATAGTTTCCTCCTTATGGGACCTCTTTCCGGGGAACTGTGCAATCGGTATAGTAGTTTGGCAGATCTCGCGGTCTGTCGTCAAAATGTAAATGCTCCCGACTTACCGAGACTGATTTAATATAGAATCCTCTAATTTACTGAGTCTCTAAGGCGACATCAAGAGTTAAAAACCACTCATTTCAATTATAGTCTGTCAATAGATAAGAATAAGCTTATTCTCAAGTCATAGCTGTTACTCTAAGGTCTAGTTCATGTTTACAGCGCAAGCTTGTATGGCAATGAAGAATTTTTCAGAGCTCGAAGCTATACGTGATATATGATTTTGAGCTTTGATTGGTTAAAATTTCTACATTGCCGGTCTTGCGCTATAAGTGTAAAGACCCAATGTTCACACAAAATTTATTTTATATAATTTCATTCTCACTTTCAGGGGAGATAACATTAGGCAAGTGTTATTGCAGTGCATATCCCCGAGTTGCACTAATTACTTAATCAGACTTGAGTAACTGTTGGCCGACTGCAAATTTCATCACGCGCAGCCATTGTCCTGTCTTGCATAAATTTAAAATACTGCTATAATAAAGTTATATACTGCTATAACTTTATTATAGCAGTATATAAAGTTATAGCAGAATCTTACATTCACAAATTCCTAGAACAATTTGTAATGATACTTGTATCTTCTAGGATTATCCAGTACCTGTGGTTTAGTTTGTAGAAAAGGCCTAACAGCTGCCGAAGACTGCGAACCCGTACAGAGGCTGAGAGCATGCGGTGCCATTCCAGTGGCGCTGACCAATACAAGTGAAATCTGCATGTGGTGGGAAACTTATAACAAGCTTCACGGGAGAACCAACAATCCGTACGATACGACTAGAACCGTGGGTGGAAGTAGTGGTAAGAAACTGTCCAGTCTTTAATTATGAGGCCTGTCAATATAATTTCATTCTGGATAAGTTTATTTTCTGCGTAATGTCTTTCACTTTATGACAAATCTTACTTTGCAGATTATAGGCTAATTTTTTTTTGTTTGCTTTGCTTTGCGGCCATTTATAAACTTCCATAGCTATTTAATCTTAAATTCACAAAACTTGCTTTGCTTGTGTTTTTATTAACTATTTCCTGTCAAGTAAATTCTTAACATTACTGTGGCGCGGTGGACTGCGTGGGTTCTCTAAAGGCAAATTTTCTATAATTTAAGAACTTAAACTGATATAAATGCTCTCCTTTATTTGCTAATGACACTGATATTGGAATAAATTGCACTTTTTTAATCAAAGAAACGATCCATTAAATTTCTTTAGACCGAATGGAACTCTTTCTCGGCCCCAAAACTTTCTATATAAATACATTTAAAAAAAAGCCTTGCAAATTTCATAGCCAATTTTCCACCAAATTGATATACATTAACCTGAATATTTTAAATACGTAACTAGTGTTCTGAATAAACTTACATAAGAAATAGTTTCCTTATGTTCGTCCATCAGCGTTGCATTCAATCTTTGTTTTGTAAATTTCTAAACGCTAAATTTTAAGAATTTTTTTCTTGTTTTGAGTCTGGCTTAAAATTCCTTTATTTTTAATCAAATGGCCCGTCTCAAAAACTAGTTTTTAACTTAGTGAGGAATTTATTGACTAGCATGTAACAGTTCCTAATGCCGTTTTCTTTGTATATATCAAAGTTTGTTTTCAGAGCTTCAACATGTACTCTGTATTATTGGTTAGACTAATATTCCTGTATATTCGTGATGTCCTTAATGTTATATCTGCACTCTCAATTTATGAAAGGGCACTACAGCATTTTCACCCAGCCAGGTAGCAGCGAGTATGCAATTTTATTCTATTTCAGGTGGCGAGGGGGCTCTTATAGCAGCTGCTGGTTCAGTTATCGGTCTGGGCACAGACTTGGGCGGCAGCATAAGGATTCCCGCATTTTTCACCGGCATATTTGGACACAAACCGACACAAGGTGAGTTTAAAATACAGAACTGGTAAGTATAAAACCTGATATTCGTCCCTTTGCTCAACGCATTTAAGTAGGGACCGTCTCGGAGGACATTTATTGCCTATCTCTTTCCTAAAAACTTGCAGGTTATACAATACTGTACCAGAAACTAGGCATCTGTAGTTTTGTCTTGAATGTAATAGCGTGCCTTTAAAAACCTAAACGGCTACTTGAGAAACCGAAATCTAGCAAGGAAAATGATTTATATTTCAATACTTCAAATCAGTGTTAATTCCTCTGGTGGGGAACCTATATGTTGTCTACCTATACGGTGCTCCCAGAAAAGTGGCCAGCAAAACCGCGGTGTCATTTGACGGTAAGGATAATGTCAAAGTAACCGTCTGCCGCATTGGAGAAAAATTTTATCAGTATGTTGCCCAATTAAAAACTAACTCGCAGTTTTTAATATTTAAATATTAATCATCGTGGATTTTGCTAAACATTTTCCTCGGCTAATTTTGTTCTAGAGTAACTTCTTAATTAGTGTAAGGTTAACTTAGAGATTTCTCATTTTTATTCAGATTTACCTTTGGCTTCTGTCCTAAACTGTTTGATAAAGCATATTTCAAGGGTACTATAATTCATTAATGACTACACTAGCCTTTTCTTTACAAAAATAGAAATTGACCAGTTGATGGGTCCATCAAATTTGTAGAGAGTTTAAGTGGCTAAACAGCACCTAATTCCCACTGTTTTGTCCTAAATTTTAACAATTTAGTTTAGGATAAACCATAATGTAAGTTGGTTTTTTTAAGTTCGAACAGCAATTAAAGTTATTTTTTCTGAAGTGTTTTAGAAAGAATAGTTATTGAAACTGAAAACCTTTAACATTCGGAGTGCCAAAAATCTCATTTCTGTACTGAATATTCAGATTTTCTTCACTGACATCCAACTGGTCTAACACCATTGCCCTTCTTTAGGCACTTTCTTCCTATTAAGAAAGATATCTTATTATTCTTGTACTAGACTAATTTCGTAAGTTGTTTGGTACTGAATATATATGCAAAAATCACATTGTAGTAAAACTTACCCAAATCGCACAAACATCTTTACTTTCTTTTCTGTAGGCATTGTTCCAATTGATGGTCAGTATCCTCCTGCTCTGGAAGAGGTACAACCCTACGTTGTCGTTGGGCCTATGGTTCGGTATGCCACTGATCTTAAACTCGTCTTGTCTGCGCTGATTGGAAAGGAAGAAACACAACGTCTGAACCTCTTGACACCAGTGAGATGAAACTTAGTGATTGTATTTTTGCTAATTTGCTGCATTTTTTTTTTTGCGATTTTTTTAGTTAATCCATACGTCAGTTTTTATCTCTGAAGTAAAGTAGCTCTGAAAAAGAGGTAAACTTGCACTATATTACCCTTTTTCAAAACAATAGACAGTAAATGAGTGACGCATTGTGTATTACATTCACTTGGTGATAAAAATCTAGCAAAGTACCTTCATTACAGCTTTCAGCTACTTGCTGTATTGATTAACCTTTCACCTAAAGATTGTTTGCTAACTTTATTAGCTATTCTTTTCTACGGAAGAAATGCTGCGTAATGCGATTTAACGACTAAACCAGCAAAATAGCGAATTGCACCCTAATTAAGTCATTTCGAGAGTTACTTCTTCGAAGTTACTCTCGAAATGACTTAATTAGGGTGAGTTAAATAACTTTCCAGTTTAAACAGTAACTTTTCTCCATACTTTACAGGTGGATCTGCATTCCATAAAAGTCTACTACATGCTGGATGATGGTGGATCACCAGGACCATCTCCAGTTGCACCGGAGATCCAAGAAGGGATGAGAAAGGTAAATTTTCCTGACGTAAAAATTAAAATGCTTAAATGATACATGTTTTAGTCCCTGAAAACTAATCGGCATTGTTGCACTTTTTAGAATGTGCTCTGAATTTGACCAGTTCGAAGCTGATAATTACAAGATTAAAAAACAACTTTTTATATACCATGTTTTTAAATTTTCTGTTGAATCATATAAACTTGACAATTCTATGTATTAATACTTTTTTAAAATTTTTTTTGATGAATTATCCCATCAACTTGAAAGAAAATGGTCAAATGCGTAATCAATCGTTTAGCTTGAGAATTAAAAGTTAACTTTTCGTTCCCGTCCCGGCCGATAGGTGGTTACACCAGTTTACAAAACAAAATTAACTGAAAATGAATTCAATGCTGCTTAAAGATGGCTAAAAGCACTAAATGAATGCATTGTCATCGTGTTCTGAGCTATTCTAAAAGTTTCAAATGTCTAGCTAGTCGGGAAGGTTAAAAATCGATTGTAAGATTTGTACTGGACAAACACACACAAACAAGAAAGCGAGTTAATAAAAAAAACATGGAAAAAATTAGTTGTAAGCGTATGTGGAATTAATCACAACGTGACGTATACATTGGCTTACATATCTCCACCTTTTTGTTTATGACGCTTGAGTTTTGACTAAAAAAAAATAGTCTTCTCGCTATCTTCGCCGCTATGTACTAACCCTATTGGCTTTGTTCACCTCAATGTTAACTTATGGAGAAAATGTGTCCGAAGATTACAGACTTGGATTGAAAGATTATTTTTTTATTGTACTCCGTAATAAATTTTATTTCTTGGGGCAATTTTTCATTTAAAAGCAAATATTTTAAAATTTAAATTATTCGGGGGAAAATCTGTTGTTTTAAACCCTCTTCAGTTAGTTTAGTGGACGAAACTTATAAAATGAATCCTGTTGCAAGGTACCGAAAAGTTTAGGCCAGGGGTCGGCAACCTATTGAAACGGAAGAGCCAAAAGTTAAAATTTGCAAAATTTCCCAGTTTTTAAAGAGCCACTAAAAATTTTCGTTTCAATATAATAGTATTTGATTGATATATATATATATATATATATATATATATATATATATATATATATATATATATATATATATATATATATATATAGAATGATTTAAAATAAACGGCTTTAAATGCGGAATAATATTTTAATATTTATTCATATAAAAACACAAATATAGATAGTTACATCAATGGGAGCATTGCTTTGCATGCCTTTTGAAAGTTTGATTAAATCTGGCTTATAACTTGTTTTAAGTTTCAAGCACGACTCTAGATTTTCATTTGTTAGTTGACTTCTAACTTTACTTTTTATTATATTCATGCAAGAGAACGCTTGCTCGCACGAATATGTCGACCCGAAGATCGTCAGCTCTCCATATGCCAATTTCTTCACCTCACTGTAGCATTCTGGAAGACTATTCCATGCGCCGAATATGAAGGCCTCAACTCGCGGAATTTCTTTTAGAGCTGTCCACTTGTGCTGCGCGATGTGCATGCATTTCCTCCAACTCTTGGACCTCAAACTCTTCCAACTTGCTCTTGAGTTCTGTGAACTTTCCACTCCACAAGTCTTTGGTTTTCAAATCTAGCAATTGCATTTGAAGCGATCCAGCATCAATTCCAAATGGCTCAATGTTGATCTCATTTGTATTTGTGTTGAGAGGATTTACTATGAACGCAAGATTACGTTTGTTTTGAATTGCTCGAATCTCTCAGCGAATCCATCCTTCATGTTTTTTAAAGCTATGCTAAAGTAATTCGTGTCAATAGTTGCATTGGTCTCATCGCGATATTGCTTCAGATTTTTAAAATTAATTTTCCGCTCTCCATGTCTTCAACAAAAAGTAATTTTTTTCGAAACAAACTACTTCTTCAAGCAAGGCGTAGGCTGGGTTGCCCTTTCCTTGCAGTTTTAGATTTAGTTCATTTAGTTTCATTGTGGTATCTACCATGAAGTTGAGTTTTTGCAGCCATTTGTCTTCCAATTCGGGATGGTCAATGCTTTTTTCATTGAGGAATATTTTTATTTCACTCAAGCACAAAGCAAAATGTTGCAATACGTTACCGCTGGAAAGCCATCGCACTTTATTGTCCAGAAGTAGGTCAGAAAACTGGCTATCTATTTCTTAAAGGAAATCTTTAAACTGGCGATGGTAGAGTGCTTTTGCCAAGATGCTGTTAATAATCTTAATTACCAAGTTCATGACCAACTATTTCGGCCGGAAATGTTTGGGCACAAAGCGCTTCTTGATAAATTGTGCAGTGAAACGTTAGAATTTCGTGGTTTATTTTTTTTCTGAAGAATTGGTGTATGACAGGAATACATAGAGGGGTAACTTCTGGCTCCATTAGTTGCTATAGAAACTTTTATTTATATCGATTTCGTTGTCTTCCAAGCATTTTTGCACAGTATTTGCTATATCTTCTCCACGAGTTTGCCCTGAGATTGGTAGCAATCCTAGCAGTTCTTCTTTTGGATCTTGGGACGGCATATATCACGAAAAGGGTAACTTGTGCCGTGTCTTTTATGTCGCAAGACTCATCTATAGAAAGTGATAAGGCAGAAGCCAGTTGAATGTCTTCCACTTGCCTATGTATTACATTTGAAGACATTTTAGCAGTTCTATCTTGTACTATTTTAGCAGATAATGGTAAATCTTTGATTTTTTTTTTCATGATTTCTGCTTTGTTTTTAAAATCACGAAACAGTTCTTCTGATGCACGTATAAAACAATCTTTGACGTACTCACCATCTGTGAATGGTTTTCCTCTTTTTGCAATTTCTAATGATACTGCAAAGCTTGCCAGATTTACATTATTGGAAGATTGCTCCCAGCTACTTAGCATAGAACTTGACTTTTTTTTTTCTTTTTTAAAGCTCTTCAACAGCTTTTTTTTCGTGCGTTACCGGTTGAATATTTACCAGCAAACTGGGTATGTTTTTGTAGTGAAGTCTCTCCAAATTTGACTTGTCTCCTTTGCCCCGAAAAACTCGCACACAAGTCGGAAGGCAATCTGTGTTGCATATGAATGCAAACTACTCCGTCCAATCCTGATTGAATTATCGGTTTTCTTCTTCAGTTCTTTTTTTACCAGATGCCATGCTGGCGGCGGAGCTGAAAAAATATTTTTAAATTTTACCTAGCTATCTAACACGGCAAACAATTTACCATTATTACTTCGTTAACACGATCCTCAGATATAAAATCGGTAACAGAATTCGATTACATATTATACGCGTACATACCTTTGAGAAGATAATTCGCTTCTAAATCGTATTCTTCTTGAAACAACAAGCGAATAGACACTCCAAATTAACACACATGCAACGTAACGTCGACCGCGCTATCCGAGGATGACTGACAGCACGTCTAGAGTCTAGACGGTGGCTGTTTGGATGAGACGGAAATGGAATGAAATTGGCTGAGAGATAAACATGGTCACGGAGTCTCATCTCTAAGAACAAAACAATAGTTCAAATTTATCTCATTACGGTCATGTTAAGCGGAGCGATTTGTAATTAACGATTATGAAAATAGAAGCTATTGAGAAATTAGGTACTTAAAAATATATTTTTTAAAGGGTTTTGATAGTAAATTAATTTTTTCGTATGGAACTGGAGAGCCGCGACCTTACATCGAAAGAGCCGCAGATTGCCGACCCCTGGTTTAGGCTATCTGAAAATGTCATTTATAATTGGATTATCAGCATTTATGTAGCTGTCAATAGTAGACAAATTTTCTCCATAGGGTAACATTGAGTTGAGCAAATCCAATAGGGTTAGTACACAATAGCCTTAATGGTACGTTTTATGTATCTCTAGTTAAGTTTTTTCTTATTTAAGGAAATTGTTTTAAAGAAAGTTCTTAAAATGCATAGATTACTGAAACTTAAACGCATATTCATAATGGAACAGTTTTCATGCGTTTAATTATGCCCTTTTTTAATATGTACCTGTCTTTTAAATTGCACGTTCACAATTTTGAAGAATTCTTGATAAACATTTGATATGATCCCTACGCATTTAAATCTTTTCAAATCGGTGTTTACTACTACATATACAATAGTAAATAAACGTTAGCAAATATATTGCAATAAATAAAGTTAAATTTTCGAAGGAATTTGGATTTTTTATTTTTTAAAAGGAAAAAGGATTATTACATTGCAAAAGGACCTTTTCAGGACAAATGCAAAGAATATTTACAGTGAATACGGTATAGTCTCACTCCTGCAATTCATGGAAAAGAAATGCAGACAATTTAAAAATGTTTTATTACAAATTTGAATAACTGTTTTAATATCGCAGTTTTAACCATGGTTATTTAAACTTAGTTATACCGTTAAAACTTTCAAAACAATTTTAAAATCTGAATGAAATTTTTTAAAGTTCACTCCCCTCTGACATTGACATAAAATTTGCTCTCTTCACTTTGCAAAATTCTACCTCCCCTCAAATAGCATGTAACGATAACGAATTTTAAATTTTTTCTTCTGCGTTTGAATAATTCCATGATTCTAATTCCATGCATGTAAATATCTTACGACTGAAGAGCCATTTTAAAGAGTGCTGCTTGTTTTTATATATATATATATATATATATATATATATTGTGATATCTTCAGACTCCGGGTAGCTAAAAATGTTCAGAGTCAGTCTACTAAATTAAAATACAGTTTTATTAAATTTTAGTCGGAAACTTTTTACACAGGTGTTGATCTATTACACTCTTTACACAGCTGTTGATCTACCTCTATACATAGAGGGAACTGGCCTTCGTAATAGCCAAATAATTTCGATAATAAGATGCACGTACAGTCACAGCGGAACTAGAAGGTCGGTACACAGCCTCTAGAGCGTACAGCTCTGAAAATAGATAACGAAGCCTGTAGAGCAGGATGCTCTGAGATAGCTATACTTCAGGGTGAAGTATTCGTTGACGAGAGCTTCGAGCGGCTGCTCTGAAAATAAGTCAGGGTCAAGTCGGTCGCTCCAGGACAACGTAGACGATAGGTGCTCTCTAGATGAGAGTCTCGACCAAGTCTGTCCAAAAACTGGATTTCTTCTGCGGCGTTGGCAACCGTGCTTCCGGTCACGTGACTACACAAGTTTTGGTTGGCTGGCACTATTTTGTGACATCATGTCCGTTGGCTGTGATTCGCCTGACCACGAGGCCATGTGTTCGGTTCCCATGATTCAGCTGATCTGAAAATCATTAGTTCACGTCGAAATAGTCATTAGTTTACGTCGAACTAGTCATTAGTTTACGTCCTCCCAGGCCCGGCGGCTAGAAGCAACACCATTCTTTGTGTACAGACACCTTGACGCTGAAAGATAGAACTGTTCGCTGGTCACCTGCTGTGGGAGGTCCGGCTGTCTGGGTGATTTATTCGGAAGGGTCGTAACAGATTCTTACAATATATATATATATATATATATATATATATATATATATTTGTGACTGACAACGCACAGACCAAACCGCTGGACCTAAAGGGCTGAAATTTTGCATGGCGATTCTTATAGTGTAGGGGTGCACTAAGATTTTTGAAAAATTTAGATTTTTTAAAATTAAATTTTTAAGCTGTTTTTGTAACTTTAAGTTTGCATTTAAAATAATTTGAGGGTTATAAAATTTATATCACGAGAAAGATCATACAAATTCCTTTAAAACTAAATCTTTTACGAATCTTTACCTCCATTTTCTGACTTTTGGTGAATTTTTAAAGATTTTTTAGAATTTAATTTATTAAATGCTGATCACGTGATTTCTTTTTCTCGTACTTTAAGTAAATTTATCGTCACGTGCAAAACAACTAAATAGACAAAAAAAAATTTCTTGCTAATACGGCAGACGATTGGACATTAATCAAAAAAATTAAAAATAAATAAAAGATTGTTCCTCAAACTGTACAATATCAACTGTACTATATTCTTTATGTCCTATTACATTTAATTTGAATATTTTCTTCTACATTTGTCTATAAAAATATCCCTTTAGATTTTTTAAATATATATTTTTTAAATCAGTTGTATGTGATTGTCATATTTTATATATAGAGCGAAGTGCGGGTTTTCAGCTAGTAATTTTTATATGTATTTTAGGTTGTAAATATTCTCTCCATGGAAGGCCTAGTCGTCGAAAAAGCAAACCTAAAGTACCTGAAACTTGGATTCCTCATCTGGTGTGCGTACCTGTCAAAAGTTAAGAAACAAAGAATATCCAATCTCATGAAAGGTGAAGTCAAAGCAGACGAAAATGATTCTCTGCAGCAGGAAGTTTGGAAATGGTTCTCTGGAAAATCTGATCATACATTTCCAATACTTTTGAATGCTTGTGCGCAAGACTATCTAGCCCCTCTCGCCGAAAAACCGTTGGACTTTTTTATAAAATGCGGTGAAAAAATGAGGGTAGAATTAATGGAAATACTAGAACCTGGTCCGGCAGTTTTCTTGTACCCTACATTCCCTCACGTCGCTACTCATCACGGGCAAATTCTGGCCAACCCTTTTAGCACTGCGTACAGCATTACATTTAACGCAGCGTCGTTGCCGGCCACTCAGTGTCCTCTTGGCTTCAGTTCGGGTCTTCCCTATGGTATGCAGATAGTGACTGCACCAAATAACGACAGGTTATCTATAGCTCTCGCTGAACATCTGGAACAGAAACTCGGGGGATGGGTGGAGCCATCCTGATGTAATGTTTCGAAATTGTAGCTGACCATGAACGAGGTCCGCCTTGGACTATAATTAAGTTTATGTAACCACAAATCTACCTGAGCACAAATACGTGAAACGTTTCAAAAGGCATTTCATGAGTGAGCTGCTGTATTCCATTTGTCATGTTTTCTATTTCTACCTGAAACTGTGAAATTCATTTAAGTGTTAACCTGGTTAAAATGCTGGAAGTTTTAAAGGCCAGTGACTCTTTGCAGCTCTAATATGATTTTAGTACAATTGTATATTTTATATGGTTT
This sequence comes from Dolomedes plantarius, assembly GCA_907164885.2. Classification (NCBI taxonomy): domain Eukaryota; kingdom Metazoa; phylum Arthropoda; class Arachnida; order Araneae; family Dolomedidae; genus Dolomedes; species Dolomedes plantarius. Next base: position 34,701,884 of record OU015503.1, on the reverse strand, counting down.
TTGAATGAGTCGATGACTCATAAACAAAACTTTTATTGTATGACTTACTGCATGTTACATGCTTTTGTATATTGTGATATGAAGTTCCTATTAAACACTTTGTTCTTCAAAATTATGCTTCATTATTATATTTATAAACGACACTACGAACTACAGTACTAATGGCTCGACTTTTATGGTACTTGGACTATGCATGCAATAAATTGTATTAGATATAAAATGTACGATACCAGGGGGGGGGGAATCTGTATAGATTGTGTTCAAATGTTTTTTTTACTTTGTCGATATTCAGATTAATTGCTTATGTGCTGATCTGGGTCTAAAACTAATCTAGTACACTATATACTTGCATGTAGAACTAGTCGAAGAGAAACAATTGGGATTTTAGACTAATCACAAGTTAGCAGAGCGTATTACATTCAGCGTAGTGAAATAAGTTTATTGTCAAATTTCTTTTTACCTTGACTCTTAAATCGAACAATGCATGATCATGTTTATTTCCTTTTCAGTTATCTTGAATATCAGTATCTATTACGGACCTCTCCCTTCATTTGGAAGTGAGCGGTTAATCTCGTGTTATTTCCTTTACTATAATATTGATTCCTGCAACAGACCAATGCTTTAGACTGACCGTTCTCATGCTGTACTACCAGCAGCGAAAATTTCAAATGTGTCGAATTTTCAATCGTTTCCGGTAATCTCAATTGTTGGAGGCTAATTTGCAATGTTTTAGACACGATAGGTTAGTTACAATATCATGCATTCGTAATTTTAGATAAGTTTTGTACACTATAATATATTCGTAAAGAGTTATTGACAGTCTTTACGAAAATCGCTCATTGCTGGTAGTTTGAACAGTTTTTTCCACGATGCAGCCGGACGAAGGCCTTCGGTGCCAAAGTCTATGTTATAGTCCCACTGTTGTCATGGACGTTTATAGCTGTCCGGAATCGGTTTTAAGCAGTAGGTCCCGGTCTAATTAGCCCTCGTGTAGCAAAAATTTGATCGTAGTACTCAAACAAAATTCCCACGATGCAGCTGGACCTGCAAACACATACACATCACATGTCATCCAACCTTTCTCCCTATAAAAAGATAGCACTGGAACGTCCATTACTTGTATGGGATTCGAACCTGAGCTTATGTGGTGGAAGCTTATAGTGCTACCCTTTATACAATGTTGGGGCTTTTATGATAAGTTAATGTAGTCTAACAAACTACCTGGGAATAAAGTGCGCTCTCTGTTTACTAACTCCAAGGATCGGAAAACCCGTAATATATGTAACATAAATTAATTATCCGACTCCGAGTCCTTTACGAAACACTGACATTTATTTACAATTAAACTCACAGCACAGTTACAGAAATCTTACAATTATTTACGGCCTTTCATTTAAGCCGCCCAGATATTTCCACTCGACTGGTCGAGCCATGACATGGTTCTGAGCCGCGCAAATCGGCTCTCAACGCGACAACAAGTTACTTTCGTTTTAACACGTGACATAAACATATAGTATTTTCCCTCCCGTAGGAGAGTAAAACCAAACTTCCCCGTTTATAGGGACCAACAGTTGCAGACGGAGTTTTGAGTCGTAACATCCTCCGCCCCCAATGAAGACATTCATTATTTCTTACAACATAATAAGTACAACATAATAAATCAAAAAATTTTACACTCAATTATTACAAAATTAATAAAGAACAATATTAATACTACCAAAAATAAAACACTTATTAAATGAAACAAACAATATAACTTGATAGCTGTCTGGTAAATCACAACCTCAGTATTAAAGTTGGATCACGGCTTACCTATCTCCATATGATGCAGAAGCTGAATCGGTCGTTTGATTTGACCTGTAGCTGTTTTCAGCGTGACAGCTCTTACCTGATTGTCTCTGCCAAAATGCAATTCAGTTACTCTTCCCATTCTCCACATTTGCCGTGGCATCTTATCATCTGCTATCAAGACTACGTCACCTACATTAAATTGACAAGTTACATTAACTGGTTTTATAAAATTTACATTTCTTAACTGTAAAAGGTACTCTCCCTTCCATCGTTTCCAAAACTGATTTAAAAGCTTTTCACGGTATAAATATCTCTTAATTAACACTTTATGAGTACTGGATACACTTCCAGAAATTGATTTGCCAATATGGGGAGGTAAGGCAGTTATTCTTCTTCCAATGAGGAAATGAGCTGGAGTGAGAGGGGATGGTTCTGTAGGTTCGTTATAGACATAAGTAAGAGGTCTAGAGTTCAAAATGGATTCAATCTCTGCAAGTATTGTTTGCAGTTCTTCAAAAGTTACCAAAGCCCTCCCAAGAATTTTCCTCAAAACAACCTTTGTCATACGAACCATCCGCTCCCAATATCCGCCCCACCAAGCGGCCTTTTCTACTATGTACTGCCACGTAATCCCCTTTTTTCCAAAATAATTTTGTATGTCTAAGTCCTTTATGTTCGTATACAATTTCTTGAGTTCGGTGTCTGCACCTTTGAAAGTCAAGGCATTGTCCGAGTTAATAATTCGACAAACACCTCTCCTTGAAACAAATCGTCTAAACGCTAGTAGGAAATGTTCACTACTTAAGCTGGACACAACTTCCAAATGAACAGCTCGAGTGACGGCGCAGGTAAATAATGCGATGTAATTTTTGCAATTGTCCTTTGTATATAAGGGTCCTGCAAAGTCTATTCCAGTGACTTCAAAAGGTTGGGATTCCTGCGTTCTGGTTGCAGGAAGTGGAGCTACTACCTGCCTTCCTTGTTTAGCCTTGAATCGTCTGCATCGTAAACACTTGTTTAAACAGGACTTTACAGCTTGCCTGGCACGAATTATCCAAAATTGTTCTCTGAGCTGTGTGAGAGTGTCAGAAACCCCAGAATGAAGCACGTTATTATGCTCTCTCATTATCAAAAGCTCAGTAAATTTAGTCTTGCTCGGGAGAATTATTGGATGTTTAGATTGAACATCTAAATCAGAACTCTGCAGTCTTCCTTTTAATACTATTAACCCATCAGTGGTCAAAATTGGATCTAAACCATATAGCTTAGAGTCAGAATCAATTGTGGTTTTCGTTTTTAATTGGTTATACTCTTTACCAAAGTTCCTTCGTTGCACGATTCGAAGCCAATAGTTCTCTGCGATAGAGAGTTCTTGCGCTGTTAAAGCACCCGTAGATTTTATACATTTTGGTTTAGAATTGTTCACAAACCTCATGATATATGCACTTATTCTTATGACCTTTCCTAGGTCACTATACTTGTGAAGGTCCAATAGTGGTTCAACAGTTTCGAAGTTTACATGAAACGCAACGACCTTTCGCTTCTCTTCCTCAACACCTTCAGTATCTGAACTGACCCTCGTCGTTGTTACCTCACTTGGAATATTTAACTCTGCAAGCCAAGGTGGTCCTGAAATCCAAGCCTTATCATTGATTAGAGCTTGTGCTCTTATTCCTCTAGTGAGCTTATCGGCTGGATTGAATTTTCCATTGCAGAATTGCCATCTCGATGGATCAGTCCTTTCCTTTATGTCTACCACGCGATTTCTCACAAATATCTTCCAGTCATCTGCAACGCCTTTTATCCAATGAATACAAATCTGGGAGTCAGTCCAGTAAATTATATTCCTTGGTTCTACCAAAGGAAAGGTAGACTGTAAATATGACCCCAGTCTTGCTGATAGTAGGGTCCCCATTAACTCGTGTCTTGGTAGTGTCATCTTTTTCAGTGGGGCTAAACGGGACTTCGATATTATAAAACACGTTACGTATCTATTTAACTTTCTCATTCTAAAGTATGCTACCGATCCATAGCATTTGGGACTGGCATCTGAGAATATGTGTATTTCAACAGAATCCCAGCAAATTTCACTGAAATATAATCTGGGTATCTCAAAGAATTTCAACTTCTCAACGTCGTTCAGCCACTCGAGAAATTCTGCTTCAATTTCACTAGGAACACCTTCATCCCATTGAAGGCCTCTTTCCCACAACATTTGGACTATTATCTTGAGTCGTACTGAAAAGGGGTTCATTATACCCATAGGGTCAAATAACATTCCACTAGCTGCTAAAATATTACGTTTCGTTATCGACTTATCTCCTTTCAATTTCTTAAACTGACTAGTGTCAATTCTCAATTTGTCATTTACATTGTCCCAAATAATACCCAAAATTTTCAATGGTACGCCAGACTCTTCCGAAATTTCACGACAGTCGATGCCATTCTCCCTCCATAGTTCATTGAGCTCTGGGGAATTTGATATCCATCTACGAAGATTCATACTGGCTTGATCAAGAATAAATATCGTTTCCTTACTCAGTTTTAGAACATGGTCGATATCCGTAGATCCTGATATTAAGTCGTCGACATATAACTCTTTCAACATGTCGCAAGATTCGCTGTGGGATTCTTCATATTTCTTTAAGTGAAGCCGCACTGTCGCAGTTAGTAAAAACGGTGAACACTTTACCCCAAAAGGAACTCTTGCAATCTGCAACACTTGGAAATTTGGAGGATCGAAATGGAGATTTGGCCCCTGCCCATTAATCCACAGGAACTTTAAAAAATCTCTATCCCCCTCGGCAATTCCTACTTCAAGAAACGCGCGCTGAATGTCGGCGCAAAAAGCGATTGGATTTAATCTGAACTTCAAAATGATTTTCAATAAGTCGGGATTCAAATTGGGCCCGCTATCCAAACAATCGTTTAGAGATAATTTATCCTTACCCTTAGAAGATGCATCGAAAACTATCCTGACTTTTGTAGTGTCCTTTTGCTCGCGCACTACTGCGTGGTGTGGCATGAAGTATCCTGTATTGACGGTTTTCCTTAAATCTACCGTTACTGGTTCCACAATACCTTCTTTTAAGTGTTCATTAATTATTTCACTATATCTCAAACCTAATTCCCGATTCCTTTCAAATACTCTGCTCAAACTGTACAAACGACGCCTAGCGTTTTCATAGTTACTCTCTAAATTTTTATCCTTTTCTTTCCATAATAACCGAGTTTCATATCGTTTGTTTTTGTACGTAGTATTTTGCTCAAATGAATCTAAAATTTCCTTATCAGATCGAGAAATTTCCTTATCTGGACTTATCCCAATTGTTTCCAGTTCCCAAAAATGCTTAACTCTTTCATAGTCCAATTCTTCATTCGCAACGGTCAAATGGTTAGCATGCACCTCCTGACAATTATATCCTTCATCCCTTCCCTGTATCACGAAGCCAAAAATGGTGTCTGTTGCCACTAGTCTTTTAGAAATTTTTATATTTGTTTCACCCAAAATTTCCCCAATACAATCTGACCCGATTAAAATTTGTATACTTCTGGATGTACCCTGATCTGCCAACTCGATACCCTTTTCCAAAGCCATATTCCGAATCCATTTAGAAGGAATTTCAATTTGTCCTAATGTAATCGAATCAATAACTACTGCGTTAATTTTGATTTTCCGCTTTGGATCACTTACATTACACAATTCCAGTTCAACGATATCATAAATTTTCTTCTCAGCTCGACTACCCCCAAAGGTGTAAATAACAAGTGCTTCTCTACTTATGGCCTTTAACCCCAACAGTTCACAAACATCCCTAATCACGAATGTTTTGGTGCTTCCACCGTCTATCATGCAATGAACCATCTGCGTTTTATTTAAAGGACTTGTTTTGACAGCGGCGGTGAATGTTTGTAATAAGACTGATTCATGCGGTGCCGCCCGCTTCGATGGATTTTTATCACAAACTAAGCTAAGTGAACTTTCAGCCTGTGGCTGGATTTCTTTCGCATTTGCTTTAAATTCATTTTTCTCAACACTGCAAATCAGCGAGTTATGGTCTAAAGAATTGCAGTTTCTGCATTTCTGATCCCTTTTACAAAATTTCCTCAGGTGGTTCTGGAAACAAATAAAGCACAATCCCTTGGCCATTAACGCTTTTCTCCTATTATTAACATCCAATAAACAATCATGCGTCATGTGCGAATTGACAGAACAAAATATACATTGATTTCCCGTATTCTGTCTAAATGGAAAGTTATTTCGGTATTGGTTAAAAGTTCTTGTATTACTACTAGAATATTTATTAAACGATGGTAAATTTTCTTCAACCTTAGTAGCTAAAACTGCGGCTGTTGATCTAAATTTAGAATACTCATTTCTCTTAACAGTTAACTGATGTTTATTTTGATAATTTTGATTCACCTTATTTCGATAAGGATCATTTACATTTGTATTGCGTGGGTTTGGGTTTGCCAATATTATAGACGTTTCTCTTATTTCCAATTCCTTCCGTATGTATTCTATTAATTTTGAAATATCAAACAATTCGTTTGATTTACAGGTCCTATTATAGTTCAAATTCAACTCCTCGGGTAATTTCTGCAATATTACCGGGCACAGTAAATTACCGTAAGTACCTGTTGCTACATTTAAAGACTGCAACGAACGAATTTGTACTTCTATTGCGTCGTACATTTTTCGTAGCCCTGCTACATTCGAACAAGATTTTACAGGTTCAATTAATAGAAGTTTATGGATGTGTGACGAAATAATGACCTCTGGCCTTCCAAACCTTAGGGTCAACAACTGAACCGATGCGTCATAATTTTGCTCTGTAAGAGAAAATCCTGAAATGGCGTTCAAAGCAACACCCCCTAAATAAGTTTTCAAATACGTAAACTTTTCGATTTTGCTTAGCGCGCTATTATTGTGTATAGCTACTTCATATGAATTCCAGAAATCAAGCCAAAGACTGCAATCACCAAAAAACTTTGTTATATCTAGCTTAGGGAGTTTAACGACATTTTTCGTTTCGGTTCTGAAACCTTCACTGTTTTCCACATTACTCTCAGATTGATTCTCAGGTTGGTTTGCCTGCACTACACTTCCCGGTCTACCATATAAAGATCCCAAACACATCGCTAATTTTGATTTTGAATCGGTTCCCTTATCTTTATATTCTTCGCTCACTGATAAGTCATTCTCTATATCTTCAATTTTAATTATTAACTGTACCTCATCATCAATTTTATTCAACTCATTCATTTTTTCAATGAGCTGATCCCTTAAGCTTGATAGCTCCTCAATTTTCATCTCTTTAGTATATTCTGCCGTTATTTCCTTTTCTATCGAAGTTTAATTTTTGTCAAATGCTTAGTAAATAAATTCCTTAAACCCCTCCGTTTTTCCTTAAGTCTTTGAATATCCATAATTGAATTAATTTAATTCAACCAGTCTCTCTAGTTATAACAAGGATTTACTATTTGACCCTTAAGTTTCGCTATCTAATACTGTTTCGTTTCCGATCAGCACTTTTCCGTTTTAACAATTTCTATCCTAAACAACAACTAACAACAAACCCTTCCCAAATACTTAACTAGAAGGGAAAAATAAGAAAGGGCCTACCTCCACTTCCAAGAGGTCCCTCCAAGATCCATAAAATATAATCCAAAATTATCCAAAATATTTAGTCCAGTTCCATATCACATCACGTCCGGGTCACCAAAAAGATGTAACATAAATTAATTATCCGACTCCGAGTCCTTTACGAAACACTGACATTTATTTACAATTAAACTCACAGCACAGTTACAGAAATCTTACAATTATTTACGGCCTTTCATTTAAGCCGCCCAGATATTTCCACTCGACTGGTCGAGCCATGACATGGTTCTGAGCCGCGCAAATCGGCTCTCAACGCGACAACAAGTTACTTTCGTTTTAACACGTGACATAAACATATAGTATTTTCCCTCCCGTAGGAGAGTAAAACCAAACTTCCCCGTTTATAGGGACCAACAGTTGCAGACGGAGTTTTGAGTCGTAACAATATATATTAAATTTTCTTTGCCTCTATGGTCAAAGCACCTATTTTCATGTCCACACTTTACTATAGTCTGGCAATAGTTATGTCTCATTCTTGCAATATGTTCGTTTTGATGTTTGAGAAAATACTTCCTTCGCTGTTATACTTTTTGTTGCCCATAAGCCGAATTCCTCAGTTTTAAAATTATTCAAATAGCAATTGTTATTGCTTCTCGAAATTTTGGAAGACTAAGTTGATCTCAAGAGTTAAGCTTGCTTGCGGCAAGTTACAAAAGTAAACAAATGCCATTTTCCCCGTTGGTCTAGCATGAAATGTTTCTTCATGGCTGTGAAAAGGGTAAATTTTTGAAAGATTTATTATAAAGTGAAATGCAGTATAGCACATTCAGTTATGAACCGCCTATCGGTGATGTAGCGAGCATAACTGACGCCCCTCCATGTCTTGGGGGGGGGCCTTTTGGCGCCCGGGGCATGATAGACCCCCTTGCCCCCCCCCCCCATCGCTACGCCACTGCCGCCTATGTCCCTTACCACTTCCTATATTCTCTGAGGTTGGTCATTAGCGATACATATCATTGGATGGTGGAATGACAGATGTTTCGATCATATCACTGGGAAGTTGAAAGAGTTCCGTATACCAGTTCGGAACAAGATGCTTTAATGTTTTCTTTGACAGCTGTGCAGATTCCCAATAGAACTATCGGAAGTACTTCTGACCACTGAGCACGCTCATGTGCTCGAATAGATGATTTTAAATGGCGATGGAATCTCTCTTCAATCCCATTTGCGATTGGATGGTACTCTGCAGTGCGAATTCGGTTTGTACCCAAAATTTCCGAAAACTCGCGATACAAAGATGATTGCATCTGTGAGCCTCGATCTGTAGTTATCATCGAAGGGCATCCGAAGCGAGATATCAAACTATGAAAAATCGCGCGATAAATGGTTTTAGTTTTCATGTTGGCTATGGGAGTAGCTTCTGGCCATCTTGAGAATTTATCGATCATTCTTAATAAATAGATACAACCATCAGATGGATGTAAGGGACCAACAATGTCTCTGTGTATCTGACGAAATCGAGCATCAGGCAAACTAAATGTTCCTAACGAAGCTTTTGTGTGGCGCTGCTCTTTCGATCTTTAACAAGGTTCACAGCACCGCACCCATTCTTTTATCTCTTTTCATATTTGGCCAAACATATCTGGCGCAGATTAGTTTCGTCGTCGCTGCTATTCCCGGATGTGAAATATTATGCAACCGTTCGAAAATTAGTTTTCGAAATGATTCCGGAACAAACGGTCGTGACGAGCCAGTTGAAATGTCACATTAAGTCAGAGTCTGTATTCTGGCAAGGTTTGAGTGAAGTTGAAGAGAGGAACTTTGTCCTGGAGAAACCTTTGAGTTTCGGGATCATTTTGTTGAGATTTGGCCAGTTCACTAAAATTCGGAAAACGAGATTTGGAAATCTAATTCAATTCTATGCGTGAGAGTGAGTCTGCCACTATATTTTTGGATCCTTGCACATGTCTGATGTCAGTGGAGTATTGTGATATAAAATCAAGATGGCGTAACTGCCTAGGTGAACATTTATCTGAATTTTGATTGAAGGCATAAATTAATGGTTTTTTATCAGTATAAATTTGGAATTTCCTGCCTTCTAACATGCTAAAAATTTTTTTATTGCCGAATAAATAGCGAATAGTTCTGTCATAAGTTGACCACTTTTGTTGACTATTGTTTAATTTCATTGAGTAAAATGCAATCGGTCCCCATTTCTCAGAGATCTGCATTAATGATTCACCTACGGCAAAATCGGATGCATCAACCCATACGCTTAGGGGCATCAACCCAAACGCTGTAAAAACAATTCTAACATAAATGTTTCTGAGACCTTAAGCGTTTCTGCACGACGTCGCATATTTCTTAACAATTCAGAAGGCCACCTAACTCTTCACCCGGGTTAATTCCCAATATACGGTGCCCCTTGTATTTCACTGCATTGGAACCGCCATCTTGGTTACGTCTCCCGTCGCCAATTTGGCGATGGGAGACGTAACCAAGATGGCGGTTCCATCGCAGAGGGAAACATGAAATAATATAAATGACAACATGCGGAACTTTCATTGAAAAATTATCCAGAAAATAAAAAAATGAAGTTAAATGAGGGCAGTCGATTTCTTTTTTTTTTTCTTTTTTTTTTTTTTTTTTTTGTTTTTTGTCGCCCAAGCAGAACGGAACGGGGAAGTCCGAAAAGTCTCAAAAATACGCATTTTTTAAACTGTACAACCACAGTAAAGCACAAAAACACACAAATACAAAAAATAAAAATTGAGAAATTTGTTGTGTGGGGGGCTGCCGCCCCCCAACCCCCGCTAAAAAAAGTCAGTATATTGCAAATAATTCATTTAAATAAATATAAAATACATCTTGGTTAAATATATCAGAAAATAAAAAAAAAGAAAGTTCTGCATGTTGTCATTTATATTTCATGTTAAAATTTAAAAAAAAACCACTTACCGGTTATTCACTTTCGGTTTAGCTTCTTTTACGTTTTGTTGATTTTTCGGTGTTTTTGGATACCTCCAATTCGTCTGTAATCCAAGAACACGGCGTTTTTTTTACCCATAAGTAAGTTTATTTTAAAACCGTAATTAAATCCAATTTACTCGCTTCGAACCGGGAACCACATCTAATGGATCTTTTAATGCAATGTTCAGATCTTTCCACTCAGTTCAAGTCATTTGCGAATTACAATTAAGACAATAATAAATATTAGCTATTAACTCAACATAAATACAATAATCTATAATAGTTCTCTTACCCGAATTTGTAAATCCCGAAAAAAATCCAAATCAACCCTCCTATTCGTAAAAGAAGCCATACCTCGCAAATAAAAGTACGTCCGAGCGCTGGAACTGCAATCCCGAAAAGAACATTCAACGGTTTAATGTTTTGAAACGAGCGCGTTATATAAAATTCAGATAACCCTCGTTTACAAGTAAATCACAAGCTCTGATTGGCTGCTAATTATTCAAAACGGAAGCAATAAATGGTTTAACTTAAAAGTATTTAACAACACAAATCGCATTTGGCATTTTATCGTCAACTTGGCAAAAAATCTAAAAAACATCGCCAAAAAAATATTGCTATCTTATTCAAATCGGGAGCAATAAATGGTTACCTTAAAAGCATTTAACAAACACAAACCACATTTGGCGTTTCATCGGCAAAAATCTAAAAAACTTATCGCCAAGCTGCGGCACCGTGTATTGGGAATGAGCCGGATCGGTTAGCGTCAGGATTCATCAAAATATCGCGCACAAGTGACGCAACCTCTGGGGGCAAATGGGAAACGACATAATTGAATTTAGTCATAGTTTCTGCAATTGATTTTGGAACAGCTAATTTAAACGTGCTCTCACACATTATGAACCAAAGAGCAGGATCGGATCTATTATATACATGCATTTGAACTGCACTTACCTCAGACATTATGCAAATGATCGTTATATTCCAGGAGAGTAAACAGGCACTATGATGAATTCTCAAAGAATTATTTCGAAAACGGAAGCATGTTGCAAAACGAAAGCGTATGTATCCAAAAGCGAAATCAAATCCAAAAACGGAAGTATTTAGATGGGATCGTATTCTTGATGAATAACAGTTCAAATATTTTTCATTTTAGTAGAAAACAGTCCGCATAGTCACCACTGAACGAAGTATTTTGGGAGCGTGTTAAATATAATAATCCACAATCAGAAGGCTAGAACATCAATTCTTTTATTCGCCGCCCAATTACATTCCATCTCTGCTAAAAACTGCTCTTTTTGTTGCCAACGCAACTTGCATAAAAAGTAGATCGTTATATTTTATTAACGTTGCCACTCGTCAATTACTTCGACTTAAAATATATTTGGGGAGATACTACATTTTTAATACAACATAGCGTTTAAAGTAAAGCAAAATATTTACAAATACGATTACTATGTAAGCTGTCCTATTTGGACGATGGTCAAATACGGTTTAAAAAAAACTTTAGTCTGATGCCCGCAATATCTACCGTGCATCACACATTTTAATTGGCGATTGCCTGTTGTTCAATTCCGATTTACCAATTTGTTTGATTAGTTCTAGTATTATGCAAGACTGCACCTGTCCTATGATGCGCATGTCTGGACATAAGATGTACTAACCCTATTGGATTCGCTCACCTCAATGTTAACCTATGGATAAAATGTGTCTACTATTTACAACTACTTAAATATTGACAATCCAATAAAAATGGTATTTTCAGATAGCCGGAAATTTTCTGCACTTTGCAACAGGATTCATTTAATAAATATCGTCCACCAAAGGAAAGAAATCAGTATACCAGGTTTATCATCCTCGGTTTAAATTTTAAAATATTTGCATTTAAAAAAAACTAAAAATTCTCCAACGTGTAAAATTTCTCTCTATTACGGAGTACAGTTTAAAAAGGAAAAAAATCTTTATATCAAGTCGGCAATCCTTGATCAAATTTGCTCTATAGGTTAACATTGAGGCGAGCTAATCCAATAGTGTTACTACACAGAGGCCTCAACTATAAAACAACCAAGCCAGACTGCAGTATCGGTTTTCCACAGCGGCTTTGCTTTGCCAGCTAGATATCTTACTTGTATTTTCGTAGCTACGGCTAGAGTTAATTTTTTGTTGTTGCTGTTTAAATAAAATGTCGAGTTTAGCATATCAAAAGCGTCAATGTTTATGATATAATCAAGCTGGCCACCTATACGGTGTCCCCTTAAATGAATGACCAGCAGTCTCGCCCTTTACTGTGAACAAATGGCGTCATAGCCAATCTTCTGGGCATTTGTAATAAATAAATGATGTAATCAACGCATCTCGCCGTAGTACCAGCAACAGTCGCCAAAAATCACTCTCCATAGTTCGCATTTCATAACGAAATTATCCTTTTCCTCGATAGCTTGCGAAATAAAAATATTCGCATCAGGTATCGACAAGGAAGACTCCTTTCAACATCGATTGAGCTGTCTGCATATTCATCAAGGTTAAGGCCTTCAAAATATTTTGCTTTTCACTTTCCTTGTATCCGCGGCTGGTTTATTGAAACAGGTCATGGATTTTTCCGTATGCGTTTCGCGAGCAGAGCAGTTTCTCATTCTTAATACGTCACTTAACCGTGACGTTGGTAGGGTAAATGCTGCGGCGAGAAAAGTCTCCGGGTAATTAAATTCTGGTTTTGCTCATGAGGCCTGAATAGCGTGGTGAGCACGTTTTAGCTTCATTATCTCTTAGCGTGCGGTATTGCTTACATACGCGTTTACTTTCAGAATGAGAAACTGTTTGTTGTGTGAGGGCTTATCTTCTGCATTTGATCTCTAGTCAGTATAACGGCCTGTTCAAATAGAATCCGTCAGCGTTACTGGTATTGAAATATATTTAACCAACTAGCTGAATACCCGTACTTCGCTACGGAGTACATTCAAAATAAATACAACGGTCAATGTATGCAATGAATGCCAATATATATATATATATATATATATATATATATATATATATATATATATATATATATAATAAATACAACGATCAATGTATGCAATTGACGTAAAAAAACAAAAGAATATATTTATAAGAAAAATCAGAACGGATATTTTTACAGAGAAAGTAATGAAGAAAATATTGAAATTAAATCTAATAGAACATACTAAAGAATATAGTACAGTTTGAGGAACATATCTTTTACTGTATTTTAATATTTTTTGGATAATGTCCAATCGTCTTCCGCATTAGCAAGAAAAAAAAATTTTTTTTTGTCTATTTCATTGTTATGCACGTGACGCAAGATTAGTTTAAAGTATCACAAAAAGAAAAGAAACCACGTGATCAGCATTTAATAAATTAAATTCTAAAAATTAATCTTTAAAAATTCACCAAAAATCAGAAAATGGAGGTAAAGATTCGAAAAGATTTCATTTTAAAGGAATTTTTATGATCTTTCTCGATATAAATTTTATAACCCTGAGATTATTATTTTAAATACAAACGTAAAAAAAAAGTTACAAAATCAGCTTTAAAATTTAATTTTAAAAAAATCTAAGAATTTTTCAAAAATCTTTCTTAGTGCGCCCCTACAGTATAAGAAGAATTGCCATGCAAAATTTCAGCTCTTTAGGTCCAGCGGTTTGGTCTGTGCGTTATATGTCATTCAGTCAGTTACGGAACTGTTTTATATACAGGGTCATTGAAAAAGGTCGGACACATTTCATATAATTATATTTAATGAAATAATTTCAATACAAACAATTCTTTCTTGTGTAATGTACAGAATTTAATAGAATTTTACCTTAATAAGTTTAAATATGAGCACCGTTGATTGCTCTACACATATCAACAGTGTCGTAGCTAGAGTGGGGCAAGAGGGTCTATCATGCCTCGGGCGCCACTCGCAGGGGGGCGCCAAATGGTCCTTTTCACTAATTCTTTATATAATATTACTACATGTTTTTTCGGAGGGGGAGAGGCGCCAAAAAGGTATCGTGCACCGGGCGCCAGTTATGTTCGCTACGTCACTGCGTATCAAGTCGATAAATCGATCTCTAACCAGGTGTTACGGGGCATGTCTGGCGTCACTGTGGCAATTGCATCGACAATCCTCTCCCATAAATGTGTCAAGTCCCGTACCTTTACGCTGTAAACAATGTTCTTGACGTAACTCCAGATTTGTACTCCGCTAACCACAGCACATATTGAGCTTTCTCCTGAACGGTCGACATTGCACTGACGGAAAGCCGAACGAAGACCTTTTCCACCTTGCATCGCTTCTGCGCAACGTTCTATGCCACGGTTGCGTACCAGTTACATTTAGAAATCTTCGACACTTGCCAAGTTGATTGAAAAGAATATTATTGCGTTTGCTCAATTTCTTTTACAAATATGAGCTTTCGAAATGTGTTCAACCTTTTTCGATGACCCTGTATATAGATAACAAATCTCCTAACGATTAGCCGCGAAATTTTTAAGGTCTGTGATTGGTTTAAAATAGGTCAATACGACTGAAGCTGACGGATTCTATGCGAACAGGTCCTTAGGCAGTGGTCTGCAAGGTCAGGTGAAATTTAATATAAAATAATTACAAGATAAAAAGAACTTTTTATATACCATGTTTTTAAATTTTCTGTTGAATCATATAAACTTGACAATTCTATGTATTAATAAACACTTTTTAAAATTTTTTTTGATGAATTATCCTATCAACTTGAAAGGAAATGATCAAGTGCGCAATCAATTGCGTTTAACTTTTCATTCCCGTCCCCGGCCGATAGATGACTGCACCATTCTACAAAACAAAATTAACTGAAAATGAATTCAGTCCTGCTTAAAGATGGCTAAAAGTATCAAAAGAATGCATTGTCATCGTGTTCTGAGCTATTCTAAAAGTTTCAAATGTCTAGCTAGTCGGGAAGTTAGTTAAAAATCGATTGCAAGATTTGTACTGGACAAACACACACAAACAAACAAACAAGAAAGCGAGTTAATAAAAACATGGTAAAATATTGTTTCATCGTTTCAAAATGACCACGAATTTTTAAAATTGGGAGGAAAAAAATTTACAATTATTTTGTTCAAATTCTAAAAATTCCTTTTTTTTTTTTTTTCTTTCTGTCGTAAAAATTTCTAAAATATATACTGTTAAGCGGCCTCGCAGCGTCACAGCCGTTTCGCAGCTTCACAGCAGTTTTACACCTAGTAAAGCGAATATGAGCTGAAAAGTCTCATTTTTTAAAAGTTCGTAGGCTATGTTTTCTTTTATGTTGGCTATTTTACATTAAATTTGTTATTGTTATTAATTTTATTTGTAACTTTTTATTAACGTTGTTTATCATAAATAGTTCATAATTTGTATAACAAACGAGGTCGCGACTCGAAAAAGATTGGGAAACACTGGCTTATGAGAAAGAAAGCTTGAATTCAGTCAGATTTTGCATCCTATACTCGCTCGGGGTCGAACATTTTGGGTTATATAATTCGACATTCGCTTCTTAAATAACTTACTAGTTAGTACCCGTCAAAACATGACAGCTGGATAGTAAATAAATGTACTAATGCACAAATTATACTCAACACATCATTGCCAAATGTTGAAAATCATAATATTAAGAATGGAGAGATACACTTTAAAAAATTACTATTGAACCCAATAAAGAGAAATAGGTTTACTCAACAGCGCGAAATAAACAATTTCCGTCAGGTTTAATTTTATATCTCACAAACATAATTAAAAATGCAGAGAGAGGGCAGCGATGGCCTTGTAGTACAGCGCGCTGGCTTTCGGTGCTGAGGGTGCTCGGATCGAATCCCGGTGAAGCGACACTGAAATGCCTCCGTTCTTGTCGTCCCTTCCTGGGAGTAAGGCCGTCTGCACACGGGGCAACTCAAAAGAAACTGATAACTGACTCCAATCACAAACCAGTCCGTGATGAGTCGTAACCTATGTAATTGAATGGAGCCACGCATACGGCGCAACTGGTTACAAACTCGTCCGACGAGTTTGTAACCAGTTGAATGAGAGCAGCGACAACTCAAGTCTGGCCTTCCTCGTCGATGCCGTGAACCCACGAATTTAATCTTTATATATATATTGAAAATAGCCTGTATTTAGTCGAGAAATGCAACTGAAGCAATAAATACAAAATAGCTGACAGTCTTTTATTTAAGGCAAAGTCCTTACAGTGCTTATAGAGAACAAATGTTTGATATCAACTTAATATTCATTTTAAGAGGGCACTACTTATATATATATTTTTTGTTTATTCCCAAAAAAGTCTCGCTGCACATCGGGTGGTAATCCCTGTTCTGTAGTGTCCGGGTAAGATTTCTCGGCAAGAGATTTTCGAAAACCTCAATTTTAAAATTTATGGCTTTGTACGAAGACCCGTGTTTAGATGTCATACAAGATTGCCACCGAGGAGCTATTTCCGGAAAATGAAGTTAAAATTAAGACAGTAAAGCGTGGTTATTGCTTGAAAACTAAGGGGAAAAGTGAGAAAAGAATTCGAATACAGGAATTCTTGCCGAAAAAAGTCAGTATATTTTTTTAAGTAATTTACAGGTTTCAACCCTATTTTCCTTGATAATAACGTCATAAATTAGTTCCTTTAATTTCCTTTAAAAAACTTCAAGTATGAGTAAGGGGGAAAAAACAATTTGCATGTAAGAATTTTCCCTTAAATGGTTCTATGATTGTTAACTACAATGAAACCCATAGGCGTAGCGTGCTTCTAACTCGGGGGGGGAGGGGGGGGGGGGCACGAATCAAATTCAGTTAGGGTCCTCCTCAGCGTATTGACTACCGGACGGTCCTTAAAATATGAAATATTATGATATTTTGAAATTGGATAACAATAGAATTGATGTTTGAGTAATATTCAAAAGTTATACAATGAGAAAAATAAATTTAATATAAATAAAATTAGCAAAATAAAAAATATATAGGATCAAATTTTTGTTATGGATCATATCATTGTTAAAAACTATGTTAAGGCTAAAGACATAATCGGAATGCTCAGTTTCACAGTTTGAAAAGGTGGAAAAAAACCAACTTTCTTAAAAGTTTTCTACAATTTTCTTATTTTAACTGAATTTCTATTAAAATTTTAATTTAGTTCAAGTTAAGTTGGGGGGGGGGGCACGTGCCCCCCCCCCCGACGTTACGCATATGATGAAATCTTATGAGCTTTTCAACCTTAGCAGCTTTTGAAGCAAATGTATATTTTACACCAGCATTATGTATATTTCACACCTAATGATAAACGGAACAATTCCGATCGCACCTGCCTACCAGTTAGAACCGTTTGCCATAGTTACAGTGACCCGATTTAAGCGGCAAAACTGTTTCAAATTTCTGGCCTGCGCAATGCATCGTTACAATGGGAATACCTCTTTATAATACAAACAAAAGAATACAGGAAGCACTTTTACTCTAACAATGTGACAAATAGCACAATGAAAAGCCGAAGTACCTATTATAAAATAACAAAAATGCGATTAAGTGCTTAAGGTGGTAATGGAAGTTCGGCCAGTGTGTTTGCTTTATTGATATGAGGTGAAGAACTTTTCATTGTAATAAAAAAAAGATTTGTTTTTTTACACTCTAGAAGCAAAGTAATGCGAGAAAACTTTTCTTCGTTAGCAGTAAATGGTGTCTGGATCGTTTATCTTTTAATTTTTTACATTTTAACAGTGTGAAAAAAAAAAAAGTTATCTCTCGGTGTTTCGCTTTGCTTTAATCTTGCATTCAGTTTTAATTTTTGTTTAAACTTTTTCAGTAAAAATCTTATTAAAGACATTTTTTTTATTTGACATCATTAGCAAAGATATCCCGAGTAGCATAATCTCCGAATAAGATCGGTAAGTGGAATTCAGCAATATGGGATAACTTCAGATTACTGCTATCTGACTTTGAAATATTACTATTTCCACAGTATACAGAGGCTGTTCGCACATTTTTTAGACGATTTTGGTAAGCGGTAATATAAAATCGTTTGCTGCAAAAGAAATAATTGCAATTGTACTATGTTTTTAAAAGTCAAAATTATCGTCTGCGGCTTGAAAGATTTGTTTTTATTCATAATGGCGTTTTTAACAAAGCAGTGGTTCGATGGCTACATTTATACTCTTTCCGAAGAGAAATATGCATACTCCGTTATCCAAAAACGATGTGAGAGTCATGGTTTTGTGATATCTAAAGCGTCGATAGGTAATATCGTCAACAAGAAAGGAAAAAACGTCAGATTGGAGCCTCAAGTGGGACAAAAATTCCAAACAAGTATCTAAGGAAAAAAACGGACATCTTCGACTATTGCAAAGGTACGTTGTTTAATGTTAAAAGAAAATCCCCCTAGTCAAAGGACAGTTGCAAAATCATTAAAATGCTCGGTGTCCACTGTAAACAAAATGATAAACGTTGAATTAAATCTTAAGAAAGCGAAAAAACGCAATGTGCATCGTCTTCTTCCAAATCATATCGCTGAACGTAGGACACGCTGCAGAATTCTATATGAGAAACACTTATCCAAAGAAAAATGGAAAACAATTGTCACAATAGATGAATCATGGGTGTATTTAAATGATTGCAACAAAAAAGAGCCATTTATTATCATAAAAGGGGAGAAAAAAAATTAAGTACATGGTTCAAAGAATCGAAAGAAAGTTTTTCTAAGGGATTCATGATTGTTGCTGGTTTTTCTTATAATGGCAAGTTAAAAATAAAGAGAGTGGAAAAAATGTCAAGATTAACTCCAAATACTATCAGGAACATATTTTATCGCCAATTTTTCTGAATGAAATACCATCGCTTTACCCACAGTGCCATCAATCTGTGAGACTCCATCAGGACAAAGCTAGCAGTCACACATCAAAATCCACTGTAAATTTCCTAAAAGAAATTAAACAAAAAACTGGTATCAAGGCCATACTCTTCACTGATATCCCTACTAAATCTCCCGACGTATCACCTATGGATTTTTGTGCTTCCGGACTTTTAAAATCTGCATTATCCAAACGTCGTCCCAAAACCCTTACAGCACTCTGGAAAGCTGTTCAGGAGGAATGGGATAGAATACCTCTTCTGACACTTCAAAAGGCATTATTATCCTGGAAATTGCGGTGTCGAAAGATAGTTCAGAATAAGGGATGTCAAATAGAACATTTAAAACACAAGAATTTTATGTAATTTAGTTTTGTGAATACAATATACATCGTCTAAAAAATGTGTGAACAGCCTCTGTAGAATACCCTAGAGAAAGTTTGAGATATCCTCTGTTTGGAGTTTTTATCATTATCATTTTTGCACGCACATATATATATGCTGAGAACAATATACATGCTGGGTGTCTGAGAACACCCAGCATGTATATACAGTGGCTCCCAAAAGTGTTCGTACACTTACGATTTTCAATGAAATAGGGGTCTATCCATTGATTAAAATGAATATTTCAGAATGGGTATTTAATAATAAGATCTATAATCAATTCTTAATAAAACTACATGAAATATTTTGAAAACATAGTAAAACTTTATTTTTAAGAAACCAATAATCCAAAAGTAACAAAAACTTTATCTCACAAAAGTCATCGTACACTTGTAAAAAATCTCTACATATTAGTAAATATTCTAATTTTTCGTTAAATTAATATTTAGTAGGATATCCTTTAGCATCCACAACAGCTTTTAAACGTCTGGTAATAGATTGCTTTAGTTCTTTTGTAATTTTTGCATCGATATTCATCCATTCTTCCACCATAATTGTTTTTAGTTCGCTTTTCGTGTGAATGTCGTGTTTTCGTACTCGAACCTCCAGTTCTCTCCAAATATGTTCTATTGTGTTTAAATCTGGATATTGTGGTAGTGTTTTCAAAACTTGTGGACAATTATAGAGACACCAGAAGTGAAAGTTGAGAGCCGTGTGCTTAGGATCGTTATCTTGATAAAAAACAAAGTTATTTCCAATACCCAAATCTTGAGCTGATAATTTTAAATTGTCTCTTAAAATATTTATAAAAACAGCACGATTCATTGTGCCATCAATAAATACCAAATTTCCTAGTCCTGATGCTGACATGCACCCCCACACAAGGATACCTCCACCGGCTTGCTTAACTGTTCCTACTAAGTTCGTGGGATTAAGGTCCTCATTTTTTTCTTCTCCATACAATTATACGCCCATCAGCACCAAAAATGTTCATCGGCAAATAAGACATTATTCCAATAGGTTTGGGGCTTATTTATCATTGATAGTACGAAGGGAAGCCTAAACTTTCTGTTTTTCTCACTCACAAAAAATTTTCTATGGGCAGAATGCCCATGTAATCTAGCTGTTCTGAGAACTCGTCAAACAATTTCAGGTGAAATTGAAGTACAAAATGTTTCATTAAATTCTGCAAAAACTTTTATAGCACTCAAACGTGAATTTTTCACAAATTTTCTAATTATAAGTCTCTGATCACGTTTTGTTAACTTTGCCGGACGGCCTTTTCTTACCTTGTTTTCGATCCAATTTTCTTCTTTAAAGCGTTTTTTCACATACTGAACAGTAGAATGGGATAAATTAAGTAATTTAGCACTATTCCAAACTGATTTACCGCTACTCTGATGAAAAATAATCAATTTTCGAATGCTGTTTGTTGTTTCTTTACGACTACGAGCCATTTTTAAATAATAAATTGAATATTACGCAGTAGGCAAGCAAAAATTAAAGCCAAACTATATTTTAAATGCCACCACAATTCAAAAATAAAAATAAAGCGCCAGAGGATAATTTTAATTATAAATTTATCCGAAAATATTTCAGTGTACGATGACTTTTGTGACATAAAGTTTTTGTTACTTTTTGATTACTGGTTTCTTAAAAATAAACTTTTACTATGTTTTCAAAATATTTCATGTAGTTTTGTTAAGAATAGATTATAGATCTTATTATTAAATACCCATTCTGAAATATTCATTTTAATTAATGGGTAGACCCTTATTTCATTCAAATTCGCAAGTGTACGAACACTTTTGGGAGCCACTGTATATGTGCTGTCTGTTAAATATTTTGAGATTCATTGTAATTTAAACAATGATGTTCTCTTGGATGCGATGAAGATGATTTGTGAATGCAGGTGATATTTTCCTTGCTTTGACCATTTTAGAATTGTATTTAAATTTATTCTGAAAAACTGTTTTTATTTTGTCCGATTATAAAAGCTGTCAAAGAAAGAGGCGGCAATGCTTTGAGGGAAAGAAATTTCGCTGCAAATTAATAAAATTAATTTATTGAATTAGATTCTTTCATACTACGTAGACGGGACAGGTTCCAAAGTCCCAAAAATACTTTTGTTTCCCATATCAATTATTTTCAATTTTATGCGTGAAATGGAAACGAAAGATTGGATAAATAAACTTAATTTCCTATTTTAAAAAATTACAAAATACAATTGTATTTCTATACGCCAGAGGCAAACTATCAAAATTCCAGTTTTTCAGGAGAGCTTTTCAGGACAACTTTGTGGTGGTTTACCTCTCATCAAGACTTACATATGCGATAGTTTATAATTCTATATTTAATCCACCATCTTATTTTGCATATATGACAGTTTTCCTCAAAGAAGCTCCATCCAAAAGGAGTCACTTAAATAAAAAATATCGAAAATGAAAAAAATTCACTTATGATAGTTTACCTCTGACGTACAGATTTATTGCTTGCGACTCATAGAGGACGCTAAAAAAACTCTAGCTTCTTAAGGCTGCTGAGTACTAACCCTATTGGATTCACTTACTTCAATGTTAACCTATGGAGAAATCTCTTTGACACCTCGGTCCCCTCCGCTCATCGCGTATCGACCATTGATTGACTGGAGACCGATCATCGCGTAGCAATACCTGAATACGCAGCCGAGGGTTAATTTCCCAAGTTCGGAGCAGTCCATTGTTATGGGCCTGGGAACCGGAGACAGATCTGCCAACCACAAGGGGCAACCCTGGATCTTTAACCTATGGAGAAAATATGTCTACTATCGACAGCTACATAAACGCTGATAATCCAATAAAAATGGTATTTTCAGATAGCCTGAAATTTTCGGCACCTTGCAACAGGATTCATTTTATAAATTTCGTCCACCAAAGGAATTCAGGAGCATTTGAAAAACACTATACCAGATTTTCCCCCAAAATAATTTAAATTTTAAAATATTATTCGCATTATTTTTTAAGAACGAAAAATGCCCCAAGATGTACAGTTTAAAAAAAAAAATCTTTAAATCCAAGTTGGTAATCCTTGGACAAATTTTCTCCATAGGTTTACATTGAGGTGAATGAATCTAATAAGGTTAGTTACACAGCAGCCTTAAAAACCACAATAAAATTCCAAATTGGCAACTAGTTTCGTACTATCAATTATAGTTCTTCATTGGGCTATGGTGCATCAGGTGTGATAGTCTCCATGGACAATTTCCCCTATTTATATCACAGTTTCATGGCCTTCGCATTTGTGAACTGTCTGTTGAAGCAATCACACCTATTGTTACCCGACCACATAACAGCCGCAAAGAAGCACACTGCTACATCCAAACTTGAAAGGGATGGCCGAATGGCTAGGGAGCTGGCATTCTGTACGAGTCTCTGGATTCGAGACCCACTGTTGGTACGGATATTTGTAGCCGTTCGGAATCGGCTTTAAAATGCAAGTCCCGGTCTAATTAGCCCTCGTGTAACAAAAAGATGACCGTTGTACTCTCAACAAAGTAACCAAAGTTGAGAGGAAATGAGAAATGTACACTCCGGTAAGCACCATCTCTCTGTCTGTGGCATACCAAAAACCCGGCCATCAAACTAGTGATAACTACAGTGTATCTGGATTCGGCAGACTATAGGATCCTTTTCAATTGCTTTAATGGCCATGACATTTGACAAACAGCAATCAAAGTGAGGCTCACGGGCTCCACATACGGCCATAGAAACCCAAGAAATGAAGTTTTCTGCGAATGCTGTGTGTGAAAGCTAAGTTTCCAACAGTTTCACATATCTTTGCGCTTGTGTAGTACAATACATCAATTAAATATGACATCAGCCCTTAGACTTCGAAATCCTTTATCGCTGGTTTATTTATTTATTACCATGATTTTTATTAACTCGCTTTCTTGTTTGTTTGTTTGTTTGTGTGTGTGTGTGTGTGTGTGTTTGTCCGGTACAAATCTTGCAATCGATTTTTAACTAACTTCTCGACTAGCTAGACATTTGAAACTTTTAGAATAGCTCAGAACACAATGACATTGCATTATTTTAATACTTTTAGCCATCTTTAAGCAGAATTGAATTCAGTTTCAGTTAATTTTGTTTTGTAGACTGGTGCAGCCATCTCTCGGCCGGGACGGAACGAAAAGTGAAACACAAGTTAACTTCCAATTAACTTAATTTTCTTTCAAGTTGATGGGATAATTCATCAAAAAAATTTTGAAAATATTTATTAATACATAGAATTGTCAAGTTTATATGATTCAACAGAAAATTTAAAAACATGGTATATAAAAAGTTCTTTTAATCTTGTAATTATTTATATGGACTGACTATACGTTTTGATGGTTAAATGATGCCATTCTCCTTACTGCAATTCATTGCATCCAAAACCCTCGACCTGGCGTTGATCAAACGCTCTGCATTGCCTCTGATAAACAAACCACTAACGTAGTCATGTCTTTTTCCAAGTCGTTTCTTTCACGCCTCTGCATTTTCAATCAAACTCATAGCGTGAAATGACTCAAGGTAAGCCAGATGCTTGCTTTTATACCGCTCGCGACTGTAGGACGCAGTGGACCAGCACGTTTGATTCTGATGAGATGTCCAGTGATTTTTGTTAGTGTAGTATAATCCCAGCGTTTACCCATTTCCCTCTCAGAATTAGCAATTTACATTTATCACAAGAGAGACCAATAAAGTAATTCAGCATCCCTTCTTTCAATGCATGATATACCGGCATGATATACAATGCATGATTTCTCGGACCATGAGACGCACCGGACGTTAAGACGCACATCAAATTTATGGGATAATTTTTAGAAAAGAATATTTTGTATTTTGTTAGGTACATAAAGGTATATTCAATTAATTACTTAATAAAGATAAAAAATATGTAATAAATATAGTAAATAATGCATATATATAATATATATTTAATAAATATATATAACTAGCAGGAGTACCCGGCGTTGCCTGGGATTTTAAGAATGGGTTTACCAAAATCTATTTAAAAATTAAACATAACATAAATAACATAGAATAAAAAAGAATGCGAAATGTTATATACATCATTAAAATGAAAACCCAACATAAAAATATATAAATTTATAATAAACTGTCAGAATTCAGCTAGCCTTTTATCATTGTACCACTAAAAGCTGAAAAGGAAAAATGTCAAAGTGTCTTTTGGCCTTGCGAACTCTGCATGAAAAATTAAACACAGTATAAATAACATAGTATAAAAAAGCATACGAAATGTTATACACATCAATAATATGAAAACCCAATATAAAAAGTATAAATTTATAATAAACCTCCGAATTAAGAACTAATTTAACTCAATCTTAGACATACGTTAAAATACTTAAGAGATATACACAATCGAAATAACATTTTATTTTAATGTTACCTTCGAACAATAAGACGCTCCCCAATTTTAAGTCGATTTTTTTATGTAAAAAGGTGCACCTTATGGTCCGAAAAATACGGTATTATGTTTAAGGTTTAACCTTTTCTAAATATAGAACTAGCTTAGTTTCTGTTGTGTAAGTCTGTTTTACCTACGCGACATATGCTAAAAATCTTCGAGTTTGTATAGTCTTTTTTTTTCCTTATGAAGACTGTTTTATTTTGATTAAAAATTTCAAACACGTAAAATGTTTCTAAACGACAAAAGAAGATTGTGAAAACTAAAAAAATATAAAAACGAATAATCGGTTAACCACGTGCAAAGAAAAGTAGTTTTATTGATTAAAAAAAAAGTAGTTGAGAAAACTAGATTCAGATCCCACTTATTTCTTGACTGCCCCAAGCGTCAATGTTTTGCATATTTTATCCATTTTTTATTTTCAGAGAAATAGATTGCCGGAATATCTCTTCGATATTAAGAAATAAGATGTCATTGGAGAGTGTATGAAATTTTTATTTCATTCTGATAATAATTTGTATCATTCTTTTTTGTTGTTGTTGTTTAGTTTTAAATAATAGCTGGCTGTAATTTATGTAATTTAAAGATTCAAAGACAGAGGACTACTTATGGGATTCAAGTTTTTCATTAACGTAAAGAATAATTCAAAAATAAATAAGATGAATTTTAAATTGCGATTTTAAATATATTCCAATGATAATTAATTAGATCTGTACAGTTGCTGATAAGTAATAACGTTTTACTTATGTCTTCTTTAGTAACGTGAAGACAAAAATATGCCTATAAAATAAAATTTAAGTGCTAATGTTAAGAGTAGAATAAAATAACTGAGAAATGTTTTAAGTATTTATTTAAATTATTTGTTTTTAAAATACCGTATTTTTCGGACAATAAGACCTTTTACTGCCCCTTTTTACATAAAAAAATCGACTTAAAATTGGGATGCGTCTTATGGTCCGAAGGTAACATTAAAATAAAATTTATATTATATTATAAATATTTATTTATTTATTATATTTTTTATGTATATTTTAACGTAGGATTACGTTCCTCCACAACGGCCAGCGGTAAAGCAAAATTTGAGACGTTAAAACCGTCGTCGCGAGTTATACATCAAGAGTGGCAGAATATTATTTCTAAAAGAAGCTTTTTATTTTATCCCTTTTCCTCCCTTCATACTTAACCAAAATCGACAAATGAGGTACCATTTTAAAGATTAAGATCTCCGCTTCGTGCGAATTGTTAATTTCGAATTACACAATTTTTCTTCAGGGACAATTTTCCTGAGGGATGTCAGGACTGTAAAGTGGTTGTGGCGTGGTTTTAATAATGTATTTTGAAAAAAAAATTGCAGAGCACAAGCAGCGACATGCAGGTGGGCGTTATCGTGGTGTTGCGTCCATTTCCCATTGCTGTATGCAAAACACAAGCGTTCTTAAAGAACTGCCCAACGACGAAAAAAGAGAATCCACTGCCACGTTCAAAAGCTTTTGCCACAGATTTTTCTTTAATTCAGAAAGTCGTCTGCAGTTGTTTTTTTTTTCACTTTGTTGCCAGCTCGAGAAAAAATAATCTCAGTTGTTCTGGAACGCCCTTTGTAAACAACCCCTTTGTAACGCCCTTTTAATAACATTTTGGCGCAACGTAAATAGTCAAGTTGGAGGCTTCCCTGCGTATACTTGTTCTCTATTTCAGTACATTTCGTCGCTGAATGGGGACTTCTAAGTACCAGTCTAAGTTCTCAGTGCACATATCATTACTTATCCATTTGTTTGTTCTTATTTTCATCGATATTCAGAGGAAATCATATAGGTGACGTCATTTAGAGGTTTTGTTCTTAACACACTCTAATGATATTAGATACACTTCCGTATAAACGCGAATTTTATTGTTTTTGATAAACGCATTTTTTATTGTTATATTTTAAACACAATAAGTAATTTTATTCTGAAATTCTTTTTCAAAAATGCATTGTTATTTAAACAATATATGGTCATACAAAAGAAGCAAAATACTTTTAAGATATCAAATATGACATAAATAATTCATCTTGATATATACTTCTCTTTTAAAATCAAAATTTTATGAGAACAATAAACATCTTAAGAACTTTAGATAAGTCAAATTTATGAATCTTTCATCTCATTTTTTAGATATGCAGTTAAAAGCTGCTGAATTGCATTATTGTTAAGTATTGAACGATTTTTATTTTCCAAAGAACACCGTAATTTTGAATACTGCTTGTGTATATGCTTGTTTGAATAAGTACTCAAACATAGTTACATGATCTATGTTTGAGATCTATGTACATGTGAAAACTGAATCTTCAATGCAGTGTCAAAAATATATTCGATTATGCGTGCTACTTTATGACTTAATGAGATTTTACGGCCTGTCCAATGCCTTTGGGTGTAGAGCACAAATGCTTTTGGTGGAGGAAATGGAGCTATAAAGGTTTCTGCTCTAGCAAACAGGTTACCTTACGGGTAGGTTTTACATATTTTCAAAAAAGGACTGCTTAGTTAATATGTAAATACCATGTTTTCCAGCTTTATAGAGAGTTTGTTTCTTTCTGGTTAAAAACTGCAAATTTCTCAAGAGAAAGAAACTCATGGTAAAATGGATTAGCATGCGTTTCGGGCTAACAAGAGTACTGGTTTCAAATTCCAGAATAGGAAGATATTTTCAATAGTGTAGTTGCAACATCGAAAGTGGTTCAGTGGTAAATCAAAGAATAATCAAAAGAAATCTGATGCAGGGCTAAACTTAACAAACAATTTCAATGACACACACAAACGCCGCCAAAAAAAAAAAAAAAAATGTAAAGAGAAATTAAGGGTTAAAAACCCAATCAAGAATACTAGCATAGATCTCGTTCGAAATAGGACCTTCTGTCCCGTATCAAAATCGACATCTCCGATAACGAAGTAGAGAGGGTGTGAGATTTTCTCAGTCAAACAGCGCCAGCAAACGTCGCCTAGAATAATGTTCACCATGAACAATATTTTATGTCCAGAAAGAATTAGAATTAGTGGAGTAAACAGCCAGAAGTCTAATGTTCTGTAATTTGAATGCAGATCTATGATACTATGATTTTGAAAATTTGAAACTTACAAGCCATTTAAAAAAAAGGGATGGAGTACGATAACAACAGGTAATAAAGGCCTAAACAAAATCTTAAATGTCATATGCTAAATTTTTTTCTCTCAAATCATTAAGTAATATCATTCATTTTATTACTTTATTTTGTCCTTGTCTTGAATGTATGGAGGGTTCAAAATTAAAACGAAGCGAGTTCACTTTTTTGGCCATTTCATACTTACACTGCCATGCACTACAGTCACAGTGAAAACATATTTTTCAATGCAGTATTGAACCACGTCCGTTGTATAGATTTTACGTTATTGAAGCAGAAAAAACTAACAAAAATCAATGGTTAATACGAGCAAATACAATTGTTAAATTTAGAGACCAGTTTTCTCAGAACTGACTCTCATGGACTTGGTTCACTTTAACTCTGAGCCCTCCATGCATAAGTCTTGCAATGCCATAACAATAAAAAAAATCATACATCAATGGACATACCTTTATAATTATTATGATTACTTCTCAGTGGCGGACCAAGGGGGGGGGGCGGTCCGCCCCGGGCCCCACTTACTAAGGGGGCCCCACGACAGGGGCCTTTTTTAAAATTGAATGATAACTTTACTACAATAACTTTACTACAAAAAATTACATTTTTAATTTTTAAAAAAATCAGAGAACAACGTTATTGATTTTATAAAATATTACACTTGCATATTTTAGCGACTTCCAACATTTCACGTACCCCCCCCCCCCAACTTATCTCGAAATAAATTAAAACGTTAATAGAAGTTCAGTTAAAACCATAAAATTGTAGAAAACTTTTAAGAAAGCTGGGTTTTTTGCCGCCTTTTCAAAATGTGAAACTGAAGATTCCGATTATGTCTTTAGCCTTAACAAAGATTTTAACAATGATATGATCCATAGCATAAATTCGATGCTATATTTTTTTCTGATTTTATTAATACTTTATTTATTTTTCTCATTGTATAACTAACTACTCAAACATCAATTCTATTTTTATTCAATTTCAAAAAATCCCAATATTTCATATTTTAAGGACCGTCCGGTAGTCAAAGCGCTGAGGAGGGCCCTAACTGAATTCAATTCGTGTGCCCCCCCCCCCCCAAAAAAAAAAAAAGTTATAAGCACGCTACGCCTATGGTGCTGAGAGATGCCATAGAGCTGACGCTGAGTTGCTGAGAATCGCCAGACATTCTTCGTCGTATTCCAGAACCCACGAACTTTTCTTGATGAATTTTAAAATTTTGTACGTAACCGTATTTATCCTAGAAGTGCAATAAACGCATGAAAATCATTAAATAGGCTGATAGTCTTTATTTTAGGCAAAGTCCTTATAGATCAGGTCCTGATTTTCCATTAGGCCTGGCAGGTCCGGGCCTAGGGGCCCCCAAAAACTTTTATTTTAAAAGAAAAAAAAGAAAATTTCCAATTCAGTTTTTTTATTTTACCTTTTTCAATATCAATTTTTTTTTATATATCCTTTCAAATTTGATTGATTGGTTCATCATATGTATAGTTATATGTATAGTTCATATGTATGTTATAGTGCATATAAGGGATTACTAAGTTTTTCTGGTTGCATTGTATTGGTGTTTTAATTTAATGAAGTCAGTATGTTGTATTTCTTTTTGTTATTTGATAATGCTCTAGGCTTCTACGCTTCAAATAGCCAATTCTCGGTAAAATGATACTTTCACAATGATTCATGATTATTTTTTGTATGTGTCAAGTTTGGAAATTTTACGCCCACATCACTGTTAGAGGGCCCCCATCGCCCCATCCCGAGTTGTGCCTAAAGTCAAGAATTTTCTAAATCGTGCCCTGTTATAGACTGGTTAGTTTTCTGGTGTCAGAAGTCCTGATTTAAGCATTAGGTTGAGGAAAGACTGACGGATGACGACGATGAGCCTGGAAATTACAGGCCGATTCTTTGTGTCAGATTCTGGCTTTGGCGTAAAAATTTGAATAATGTTGTGCGTTTTGGAAAATTTGGAAAATTTATCGATGCAGTGGAGAAGCTGTGCGACGAGTCTGAAAACCTAGATACAAGAGGATCAGCTCAGATTATAATGGCAAATGTTTTGATTTTAAGCTTATAGCGTTTCTACGCCTGTGGTCAGACATTTTGGAGGAAATCAACCACACTCAACACTACCTGCAAATTCAGGGGATTTCCTTGGACAAGGCTTTAAATAAACTAAGAGCATTGGAAATTTTTATTAAGGAAAGCAGAGAATCTTTAGTTAGTGATGCTTTGGACTTCGCTTCCCAGAAATGTGAAGAAATGGGAATTGCTATTGAAAAGAGAGGCAGAAAAAGATCGAAAAAGATGATGCCGGGTGAAAAAGCTAAAGATGAGGGTTTATCTTTACAAGAACTAAGGAGGTCCATGTTCCAATGTGTAGATAGGTTGTATTTGGAAATCCAAACAAGAACAAAATCCATGGAGAACATTCATACAAATTTGAAGTCTTGCAGTCGGTTAATTTGATCAAAGCTCCAGATGGGAAATTGCCAGAACTTATTTCTCGTCTAACTGAAAGTTAAGACGAATTTTCTAAGGACGAGGTTTTGCCAGAAATAAAAAGACTAAGACTTAACGGGTCAGATAGCCCTTACGTCTAAGTCCTCCATCAATCGTTTCTGCATAGATTGAACCAGTTTGAATGTTTCATTAGGAGATATATTATTCCATTCCATAATGATAACCTTCAAATATTAATACAGAGGAAGTCAAAAAGTGGTCAGCATTTCAAGTTTTACAATTCATTGTTGGTATGGAATTTAAAGAGTCAGTACCAAACTTGTGTTTAGCACTAAAGTTGTTTTTGACGATTTGCATTTCAGTTGCAACTTGTGAAAGAAGTTTTTCGAAACTGAAAGTCATCAAAAACTATTTGCGCTCAACAATGAGCCAAATCAGACTAAATGGCCTAGCAATGTTATCCATCGAGAACAAGTTGGCTATGAAAATAAACTTTCATGAGACAATTAGACAATTTTCTGATGCAAAAGTTAGAAAAAGGGCAGAAATTGCAGAATTCTTAATTTCGCTTGCTTATATGGAATTTTTAAAAAATGTTTGTTTTTAATAAGTTTTCAGAATTCAATCCCACCCCTTTTTGGAAATGTCCCTGGGTCTCATATAACATGGTTTCATACAACACGGCATTTTCTAGGTGATGTATTCCCATTCTATTTTTTCATACTGATACTGTGAATGTGTATTGCCTTGTGAAAAGTAAAAATTTTTAAAGTTGAATTACCAATAAAGTTAACGTAGATCAAAGTGAGGTATTTCTTGGTTTTCTGTGAAGCTACCTGAATATTATAAGTAAGTATTGGCGCCAAAATGGCTCCTTTTCTTTTTAATATGAATTTTGTCTTTAACTATTATCGCTTTTATTAATCAAACGGCCAAGCCTTTTGCCATTCACCTTGGCCTGACGAAAAATTCATATAACGAAAACCAGCGCCGTACAATTGATTTTAACCTTGTACCGAACAGTAAGTTAGCGAGCTCATGGCTCAGGCGGTTAGAACGTTGGTCTCGGAGCTGTGCCGTGCGGTACGTCATTGGTTCGATTGCTCGAACCCAGATCTTGACATAAGACTTTTTTTTATCAATTTAACGCTTAAGCAGTAATGATCATTGCTCACCTCGTACTGCACGAGTTCGCACCCTTGTTCTGTCAATTCTTTCTCTGCACACAGGGGCGTGCCGACGGGGGGGGGGGGGGGGAGCGGGAGCCACAGAGCTAAAATAATTTTTTTTTAATTTACAAAATAATGCAAAAATGTTTCGTATAGGCCTAATAGTAATTGTGTTATTTATTCTTTACCATTTCGATCTTTATTGCACTTACATTTTTAGCGATCTTTATTGTTACAATTTTAGCGCTATACAGTGCCAGAAACAGTATTTCTAAATCCAAGTGCCGAGCGCTGTTTATACACTTCTACTGTACTATCCGCGAACCGCGAGAGTGAACCGAACCCTTGCCTATCTAAGTATTGAAGGCGTCTTTTTTTCAACAGGGCACGTACGCACTGTTTCGTCGCGTATCTGCTTTAAAAAGCACTTCTTGTTAGATTTTCACTCCAATAATGACGGGGACGTCGCTTTAAATATTTTATTCGAATTCATATATATATGATTTTTAAGAAGTGGCATCTAGTACTCTAGATAGCCTAAAATGGCACTACTTAACACCTAATTTTCAAAATTTTCCGGGGGAGGACCCCCGGACTCCCCTTCGGCTGGGGGGGTATTCCACACACCCCAGAAGACACCCCCTTCTAGTCCACCCTGATAATAAGGCGTCAGGGAAATGGATGACCCCTAGCACATGGAGAACTTGACCGCCCAGAATAAAATCCTGAGCACGCCACTGTCTACACAGGTCAATAGCCTAAGGAAACTGTCTGATTAAGGCAAAGAAAGGCTAGATGTCATTAGAAAAAGTTAAAAATTGCCATTTTTCTTGGGGGGGGGGGGGCCCAAACATAAATCCGCCCCGGGCCCCAAATGGTCTAGGTACGCCACTGTTACTTCTACAGAATAAATTATGTATAATTATGTATTTTTAAATATCTTTCGTCGTAATAAAATTTTTTGATTGGATTTGTAGATTCTACAGAAGGTCGTTCGCATTTTATGGAAACGATTTTGATAGTTAAGTTTTATGTATGAATACCGTATTTTTTTGAGGCGATTTGCTTCTATCTGATAGCCGTGGTTCTTGACAATAGCTCTAGCTCAAATTTTCCATGAAAGCAAGCTTTTTCTTAGTACTGTCATGTCAATTTTACCCCACTCCTCTTGGACCGTTTTCCAAGGTCCGTTCAGTGTTCTTGGATGCCGTTTACCTAAGGCTCGTTTTAATAAACCGAAAGCGCAAAAGTCCATTGGAGAAGCGTCCATTTATTGATGATATTTTACATGAAACAAAAACCTTTCTGTAGAAAAAAAGACCAAGGAATTGCAATTTTGCCAAAGAAAATCTCTCTGGCATTTACATAGAATGTTGTATATATTAGATCTAATATGTAATTTAGTCTTGTACCTAGTTTTAGAAGTTACTCAACCAAATTTTCAATCACAAATATGTAAAAATATATATATACTGACATTTTTGGCCTTCAAAATCGAAATTAAAAAATTAAAAATCTAAAATTTTTAAAAAATGACTAGTGACTATGAATAACGTTTTTCAACACATTCATATCTACTGCAAACTTATAGCTGCAAACGCTCCAACACCTGTTGCAAGACTGGCCGGTAGGGTTCCTTGTCAACTCGATCTCTTGCAATGAGAGGGGTGAGTACGGGAGGGGGTAGACACACCCCTGGGTCGGATTCGACCCCCACCGTACCGTTAGAGGGTTAGGTCGTTTTCCACGCTCAGTCTAGTCCTGTACTTGTTTTTCACGTACACTAGCTCTGATAACCCACGTTCATAAATGCTTCTGCGTACCACCTCATATGCTATCACGTAACACCAGTTGAGAACAGTGTTGCCAACCTCTACGAAGCGCCATCTCGAAATCCCCCTGTCCCCCCCCCCCCCCTAACACCAACTTGAGATCATCCTAGACCTTCCTAAAAAAAATTCTGGTTTCAAATAGGCATCCTGTTCGAGAGATAAATTGAAATAAATAGAAAATACACACTTACATTAATGAAATGGAGGTTTATTTATATTTGACATATGTATGGAACTTATAATATAATAAAAAACGCGTCTCGATTGTGCAAAATATTAAAAAATGCCCCTCCACCCAAAATGCCCCTAAAATCACCCCTTTCCATCTAACTTACTCCCTAAATTTAGTATAAATTTCAAACATATTTTCTACACTGTTGGGACTGGAACTTCAAGTGCAGTAGATAAACTATTTCCTCCAGAAATAAAGGAATAAATTCTGTACATGCATGCACTACAGTACCAGACTTTAAGACATTTGTCGAAATGAAATCTCTCCTTGAATATAGACCTTCGCACAAAAGTTTCGCTGTAATTGCGCATGATATCAAGCTGCGTGAAACGAGGAAGTTTTGAATGTTCACATTCAGTAGTTTTTTTAACAAAGACAATGGGAAGAGGCTATGATTCCTTGAATGTACACCCTCGGAGAGAATACAGAAATGCAGCATTGTCTAGAGAATAAAGAAAATCATTGACAAGAATACTTAATGGACAGAACTGCATTTGAATTGTACTCTTTTGAAAACTCTGGGGGAAGAAAATAAACATTCAAGTATATTTAGAGAATATAGGAAACAAATTTCCCGGCTTAAGACCGTGCAATGAAATTGATAATAATGAGAGATAGCGTTCGTTCTCAGTCTTTTGAAGAATGCAAGGAAAGATCATGAAGCAGTAAGTCTCATACCAATGTTTCAAACACGTGTCGATTGTAATGTAATGAAAGTAAAATAATACAATGATTGTTATCGTTGCAGAGATAGTAATTTAATGTATCTAATCTCATACTCAACACGTTTCTTCTCTCGGGCCACATGCATATGTTTGTTACGCGGGCCGCAACAAAGTACACCATCTATATATATAAAATAGTTCCGTAACTGACTGACTGACAGATACGCACAGTCCAAACCGCTGGACCTAAAAGGGCTGAAATTTCGTATGGCGGTTCTTATAGTGTAGGGGTGCACTAAGAAAGATTTTTGAAAAATTCTTTAAAGATTTTTTCAAAGTAAATTTATAAGCTGTTTTTGTAACATTCTTTAAAGTTTGCATTTAAAATAATAATCTCAGGGTTATAAAATTTATATCAAGAGAAAGA
This sequence comes from Dolomedes plantarius, assembly GCA_907164885.2. Lineage (NCBI taxonomy): Eukaryota > Metazoa > Arthropoda > Arachnida > Araneae > Dolomedidae > Dolomedes > Dolomedes plantarius. The sequence continues at coordinate 34,666,920 of OU015503.1, read as the reverse complement.
TTATAAAAATTCCTTCAAAATGAAATCTTTTTTGAATTCTTACCTTCATTTTCTGATTTTTGGTGAATTTTTAAAGATTAATTTTTAGAATTTAATTTATTAAATGCTGATGACGTGGTTTCTTTTCTTTTTGTGATACTTCAAATTAATTTTGCGCCACGTACATAACAACGAAATAAATTGTAAAAACAAAAAAAAACAAATACGGTAAAAGATAAAATTCAACCACTAGACTAATTGAGATGGATTTTTTTTATGAATTTAATTCAAAATAGTATGCTTTATGGATATGAAACATACAAATTAATTGCATACATTAACTGTTGTATTTAATTTGAATATTTTATTCTACATTATTTTGTCTATAAAAATATCAGTTACGGTTTTTTTATAAATATATTTATTTTTTTTGGCATTAATTGCATACATTGACCGTTGTATTTAATTTGAATGTACTCCGTATATAGCGAAGCATGGGTATTCAGCTAGTACCTCATAATATAATAATGTAATAAATTAAAACTCAAAACCTAAATGTATTCAAGCGTTTATTTAAAAATTAGTGTGATTTTCAATGTTGCAACAATTTTTTGACTATTTTAAACAAATCATCTTTATACTCAATACATGCTATTCTCAATACGACATGAAGGTGAGAATCCGTAAGCCGATTTCCATGTAAGTTGTTCGCATATTTCATTTTAGAGTAGGATGATTCACAAAGATACGTTGAAATGATACGTACATTTTTGTATTTTTCAGGCCCAAATTTTCGAAATTATGTTTATAAATTTACCTGCCATATGAGTGTGAGTGTTTCGGTCCGCACATAAAAGCTTGGTGGGTCGCATGAGGCCAGCAGCGTACGCAGAAATTTTCAAAGGGGGGGGGGGGGGGTTATAGTCCAGTCAAATTAGGTTTTCATTTCGCATTAAAGGAAGGGGTTGAGATTTTTTCAGGAATGTGTAGGGGCTGTTCCCCTGAACAACGCCTAATAAAGTCACCCCGATTTCAGGCTCCCCCGGGGGGGGGGGGGGTCCAAAGGTCACTTTTTTCAGTTTTCGGCGTTTATCTCAAAAACGGTGCGTCACACAGAAAATTGTCAAATCTAAAAATTAAAGCTTATAAAATTCCCTTGTGTGTACCCAAATGTTATAAAAGTTGTTCATATAATCAAAAAATGGTTATCAAAAGTAGGTTCAAACAACAGTTACTTACATTAAATATATTATATACAATTTATTTCATCAACTGCTTTCCTATATATTAAAAGCCGTCAATCTGATACTTCGAAAAAAGTTTCAAACAAGTCAAAGTCTTCACTATCATTTTAGCTTCTGTAGAATGTCCGAATTTTCCCGAACTCATTTCCCACAAAGGTGGCATCCCACTATAATGCCACGATCAAAGTCCCTAAGCTCCTTTGACTTACTCATCGTCTCACAAACGCATAAATATGACCTGACAAACCACTACCAATACTTTTATAGCTTTCGGTTACGCATCAAATTACGTCACCTGCTAGATCCACTTCTTTAGGGCGGTGTCCGGATACTTTTGGCCAGATAGTGTATAACGAATTATTGAATATTAATGGATTATATAAATTATTAAATTTACTTAATGGGGTCAGCTGAATGATAAGACCTGAAGATGTTGGGAAGAGTAGAGCCTGTCTTCTGTGTTGCCCCGTCCGGCCTTCATGAAAAACACATTCGTGTCTCGTGGGGTAAGTGCCACAAGACGAGCAGGTCTTATCTATCTACTATCACCACAGTTGAATGAGAGGTGTTTTGCCACCCACCTCTGACAATATTGCAGTCAGCATCTCCTTTGGCTGTAGTAGACTGTATACCTCTTGCATCCAAGGCCTGAACTAACATAGTAATGAGCTTGGTTTTGTTCCTTTCATTGGAAAGGAAGTTTTCCCGATGAACAGTAGCCACCATGTTCTTATTGAAGTCAATATCCACTGATGTTTTACTTGATTCTTTCCGATGTTGTTCGTCTCTTTCCGTGGAGTTCGTGTCTTCATAACCATCAAAAACCACAGCTGAACTGCTGCCGTAATGGATTATGTACGATACATATTGATCGCAGATGGAGGCGAAGGTGGTGTTGGTGTTCCACTTTACTCTATGAAGCAGGAAGCCGCCATCGATTACCGTGAAACTGTTCTTCACATTGATCAATTGATTACATTTTGGGAAAGCATCATACAGTGCTGACTTTTTGATTTTTCTCATTATCCCCTCGGCGAATAGAGACATCGGGTATGGGGCTAACTCGTACGTTAGAAACACCTATACATCCTCTTCTTTCTTCTTGGTGATCAGAGTTCTTTGAAATATCATCAGCGGCTCTACCACCACTACCTCATCATTAACTTTGATCATATTGCTCATCGCAGCTAAAGGAACGACTGAGTCCTGCTTGGGTTATTTCACTTCTGAGAAATTCATTCCAACAAAAGTGCTCATTGTACGGGTTCCAATTTCAAAGGCCTGGTAGCAGTTGACATTACTTGTTCCAAATACTCCCGTTGAAAGTGACATCAAACAATTACGTTCAGCAAAAGGCGGGTGATCAGCCAACCATTGAGCAAGCTTCCTTCTGTCTAGATCATCTCTAGGTATGCGTGATGCTCGAAACTTAACATGTTGTTCTCCTCTTGCAGTATGGACGCCACAAAATATCTCAAGTGAACTGCATATTGCTGTAGCTGTGCATGCTCCCCCAACTCATTTCGCCAACACCGAATCACTAAAGTCTCGCCCACGTGTTATTTCTCCTTCACTCTTCATGTCACACATGAGTGTCACCTCAATTGCCATGTCAGACCACACACCAGCCATTGGTGTTCCAGTTCTTTTGACAGTGAAGTATCCACGATCTATAAAATCCTGTTTAAGTTGAAGGTGGCGAGTTAGTCCCAGCATGTGTTGTACATATAGATGAGTACACTTTGCATAGTGAAAATGCCCGCTGGCAAGGAAGTAAGGTATCATCATTTAGGCACATGTCATATGATCTTTCCAGTTGCGCGGTGCTGCAATGAATTTTTTCATCACCACCACCATTTCAAAGTACTGGACCCACAAAGCTGCTGTTGGCCCACTACCTTTGAGACGTGACAATTCGTTGCTCAATTTCCACTGAATGCTGGCAAGGGAGGTATTTGTGGAAATGTGTTGTGGATAAATTTCTACTGAGGTCTGAAGTAACTGAACTACTTCTTTTTCATATGGTGTGATATCTAAATGTTTCAAAATGATCTGAGCTAAAATGACACTTCTATACATTTTGGTTTGTTTTCTTACTTCCTCCTTTGTACTACAAGTGTTCTTCTGTATATTATGAGATATACATTATACGTACAGGTATACATAATTTATTATTTATATGGGTTATGAATACTATGCGTATCTAATTAAACAGCATACAAAGTGATGAAGAGAGTTACAGACCTTGGAAACGAAACTTGAGTGACGAGCATTTTACTAGCAAAATGTTGAAAAGTACCCCTAAACTTCAAAATGCTCTAACTATTTACCTGGTGAAGATAAATTAGCATAATTCTATACATTTTTGAAGGAAATCTTTCGCTCTGCAACTTTTTCTATCACGAGTTTTCTGAGAAATGAAGTTTGACGAGATATCTGAACCACTACCACTTTTTTTGAAAAATTTTCATATTCAATGGCTCATATCTTGAAAACGGTAACACTTAGGTACAAACATGGATATACCATTTAGAAGGGAATTTTATAAGCTTTAATTTTTAAATTTGACAATTTTCTGTGCGACGCACCGTTTTCGAGATAAACGCCAAAAACTGAAAAACGGGACCTTTGGACCTCCACCCCGCAGCGCCTGAAATCGAGGGGACTTTATTAGTCGTTGCTCAGGGTACCAACCCCTACACATTCCTGTAAAAATCTCAACCCCTTCATTTAATGCATGATTCGCCCCCATTTTGAGCTAATTTGACTGAACTATTACTATGAAAGAGTAGTTTTGAGCAATCAGTGCAAAGCGTAAACCTAATTAAATAATATATGTAATCAGAACCAATGGGGGGGGGTTATAACCCCCATCAACCCCCCCTTGCGTACGCCACTGCATGAGGCCCACGCGCGGCAGTTTGCGTATCCCTGATATAATCTAACGGTACAAATCTAACCCTGATTTAATCTAACCACTTTAGCAGTATAAAAGTCATTTTAAACATCTCCATACAATAGTTGAAAAGGATTTATGGCTTTAGTTTTATATTGTAGTTCATTGTCTGTAAAACCAGAATTTTAGAAGCCAAGGAGGCAACGGCCTTATTCTGTTTTCGCCTTAAACGACGCCCCTGAAGGACACAGTGACGCAAGAGAGCACGTGCGAGGATGAGAGATGAAAATGTACACCCTCTGCCGCGCACTTAATCTCTACCTACTTCGGCTCCAGCAGGGTTAAAACTAGTTCTCCCCAATTGAAAGAGAAAGGGAATTCACAACATGCATAATCACTGACGAAAAAAAATAATAGAATAAATAAGAAAACTGCCTGTCAATGTGGATCACGTTTTGGCCTTCAAGCGTAACCAAGTACGTTGAGAGCAGAAAATGACTGCGGATTTCGGGCTTTTTTGTGCTAGGCGTCAAGCCACAAATGAGGCCATGCTGAACCACTCTGTTGTCTGGTGGAAAGGGGGGGGGAGAGAGAAGAAATAATAACTTGCCTTTTCCCACTGTTAAGATCTATGATTTTGGTTAAATAAGATTTTCCGGAATTTTTTTTAATCAGTACTTAAAGGATCAGGTTGTTTGTTGATCTTCAAAGAATAGAGATGTTCATTGTTTGCATAGTGAACTTTTTTTCTTTTCTAACACCTAATCTGATTACAGATTATCGGTTATCATAATAACCAAAAACTGTTGGTAAGAAAGAGTGTTTAAGTTATGAGAGATTATTTACTTAAAATTACCAAGAGATATTTTTCAACGGTCAAACTTAAATGCGTAATCCTGAGAAATTTTATAGATGGTATGAATAACAATGGCATGAAACGTCTACAGTTTAAATCTGTATCATGTAAAAATCTGTCCTGTTACCGTTTGCATGAAACATCTACATTTTTTAATCTGTAACATGTAAATATCTGTCCTGTTACCGTTGGCATGAAACGTCTACATTTTTAAATATGTATCATGTAAATAATATCTGCCCTGTTACCGTTCGCACGAATCGCCTACATTTTTAAATCTGTATCATGTAAATAATATCTGTCCTGTTACCGTTGGCATGAAACGTCTACATTTTTTAATCTGTATCATGTAAATAATATCTGTCTTGTGACCGTTGGCATGAAACGTCTACATTTTTGTATCTGTATCATGTAAATACTCTCTTTGCAGTTTCGGCGAAAAACCGACTGAAATGAATCATTGTCATGTCGTATTAGCGGATAAAAATGTTATATGCAGACACGATACGAATCCTTGTACACACTTTCGAGATAATGATACAAATATTGACAGGGATACTGTTAAATAATAGCAAAGTGGTCTTATACTTTCGTCACTTAAAAGCTAAAGTCTGATTCCATTTTCAAAAACTTCGGTTTTTTGGGGGTCGTACGAAGATAGGCCTCTGAGGGTGATGCTAAACTGTTTTACGGCCCTCTAGGGTCCGAGGTAGCCTAGTGATAGCGCGTTGGGCTTCGGACTGGGGGTGCTTCGTTCGAGTCCTGAAGAACGCCATTCAATATATTCGGGTCTAGGCCAGATAGGGCACGTTCAATCCGTATACCGGAAAGTCCTTCTATGAAGTCAGTCGGTGGGGGAAGATACGAACCCTCAAGATGTCGGAAAGGGGGGGGGGGTTACTCCGTCAAAATTGTGATGGCACCTAAAGTCGTACTCCGAACCTTGTAGTGCTATTAAATACCAGGGCACCATTCCTTAGCCCCACAGCCGTTTATGAACTAGTCTGGAATGTTTCGGCCAGGGGCATAAGTAAAATAAATAAATAAAAATGGCCATCTAAGTCAAAAAAGTTGAATCTGCTCTCATCAGTAAATAAATTTTCCCAAAAATCAATAGGCTTATTTATGTACGTTTTAGCAAAGAAGATGATGTGACAACTGCAGTAGGCCACTTACAACGGAAAACCAAAGAAAAGCCATAGACGACTACTTGAAGACAGATTCAAAGCGAAGAATAAAAGCATATCATTTCGCGTTAACAGTGTTAACTGAGCAATCAGTATGTTTATAAAAAGAATTTTTATTGACTTCTCAAGATATTTTCGCTTTATTTTGTCTTAATAGACATTATTTATATATATATATATATATGTGTGTGTGTGTGTGTGTGTGTGTGTGTGTGATAATAATCACATTTGGAACGCGTAGAACTTAGGGAGATGCAGTCGGTACGAGGAGTGATGCAGTCGGCACGAGGGTGTTGATCATACAGTAAATCGCTGCGCACAAATTGGAGAGATGCAGTCGGGCAGAGTGTTCATTCAGGGAAGCACTTGCGAATTTTAGGAGAAACAAACATAGAGCCATTGATGAAATGCACAAATTCCAAGACGTGCTTTATTTATCAGAAGGCATTAGCTGCAGTGGCCACATGACTTGTCCGGCGTCCATGCTAGGACGGGACGTGTTAACAGCAGGAGCGGACAGCAGGTCCGACAGCAACAAAAGTTAGAAACGAAGAGCGAGAAAAGTCTTCTGTTCATGCAATATTAAATGGGTGTTTTGCGATATTTTCGCCAGAGGGCCTAAACTACTTAATTTTTAATTGGACGACTTTAGATTCGTGGAGTTCACGTGTCCACTTAAGTTTATCGGGGACTTTACTGCTAGATCCCGCGCTTGTTAGAACCGCTGTTGAGGGCCTGGGCGTAGGATAAGTGGCCATAAAGTTCTTGCAAAGTGGGGTTTTTGATGTTATAAAGACATAACTTCAGAGTGGCTCGAGGGCTCTTCAAGAATTTTGACACTATACTGACATTTGGAATCTCATAAACTTCTAACACTCATATCTAGGGATGTTATTGAGTTCAGATACTTCACATGCCTGCTTAATGATCTGCAGGGCTAATATAAATTATACTTACTTTACTTTTAGGTTGCAATTTTGGAAAAGGGGTCGTACTTTATTAACAATAGAATATGCTTTAAAGTAAAGTAATTTAGGAAGACGCGTTTTCTTGTTACATTTATATATATATATATATATATATATATATATATATATATTTTATTTATTTATTTATTTATTTTTGTGTGTGTGTGTGAGAAAGAGTGAGAGACGTGACGTCACTTATCGCACAGTGGCTCCTGGACGTGGGAAACTTTCAGCCTGATTATTACGTCGGTGACACCCCTAAAATTTTCCTATAACCCCCGTAAAGCACAAAAACTCTTCCAGCAGCAATGTTTACTCGTATTACTATCTACGAATAGAAAAAATTGATATTTTCTGTTTAAAAAATAAGAAATATAATATCCCTAAAGTTTTTGGACGCTATTGTGACTGCACATAAAATCGTCCATGGTACTATCTATACAGGGTGTTCCAAAACGACCGCATAAACTCTGCACAGATAGATTCCTCGTTGGGAGTACATAAAAACTGCCCAAAGAAGCGTTCCGAGATAGTTTACGAGATAAATACGAAAAACAAAGTATGACGTCACTGCCAGTGCAAGAAAAAACACTTTATTGAACATATCAACAGCATGCACAATTTAAAGCAGGTGTTCAAAGTGTCCGCCGTGCATGTCGAGGCAGGCTTGAGCATGCCGTGGAATGGCTGTCATCACACGTTGCAGCATCGCCGGGTCCACCGAAGTACAAGCAGCATGCAGACGAGCAACTAAGTCCATTTGTGTTGTCACTACGTCTCGATACACGAGTTCCTTGAGATGGCCCCATAGGAAAAAATCCAACGGTGTAAGATCTGGCGAACGTGGCGGCCATAGAACCGAACCCCCACGTCCGATCAAGCGGCCGGGGTATTCCATATCCAGCCAACCACGTACAGGAGCACAGAAATGCGCCGGAGCCCCATCATGCTGGAACCAAAGTCCCTGTATTGCCGCTAATGGTATGTCATCGAGGAACTCGGTTAAGACCTCATTGAGAAACACCAAGTACGACTGTCCCGAGAGCCGTTCAGGCAACAGTCCAAGCAGGCGATCCCCGAGTATGCCGGCCCACACGTTAAGAGACCAACATTCCTGATGTTTCTGCGGCCGGATTGCATGCGGATTGACCTGGGACCACATATGGCTGTTGTGATGGTTGAATACCCCATCACGAGTGAAACATGATTCATCAGTCCACAGGATATGTGCAATGAAACCATTATCTGTGTTCTGTTGCTGCAACAGCCATTCACAGAAGGCCACGCGTTTCTGAAAGTCATCTGGTTTCAGACCTTGCACGGTTGTGTACCGAAATGGGTGTAGCCTCTCAGACCGTAAAAGCCTGTGCACAGTACTTTTACTCGAAGTCATCTCACGGGCTAATGCGCGTGTGCTTACCTCGGGCGTCTCTTCTACCCGCTGCAGTATTGCATCCGCCTGTGCTACCGTCAGGCCGCTCCTCGGTCTTCCAGTATCGTGAAGATTGGCTGTTGGCAAGACGCTTCCCGTATTTCGCAGTCTGTCGTCCAGCCTACGGATGACGTTGACATCGGGAGGACGGCGGGACGGATATCGACGAGCATACTCCCTAGCAGTTCGTAAGGCATTTCCATTACATCGGCCGTACATCAAGTACATGGCCACCATGCGAAGACTACCGGTAGCTGCAAGATGCAGCCTTTTAAATACCAGTTCAACGGCGGCTTAACGTCATTCGATGGCGCGAGCGTATGCATGACGCGATATGCGCGGCGAACGTTTTAAACATTATCGTCTGGAAAGATATGCAAATATTGTTGTTGATATGACCAATAAAGTGTTTTTTTCTTGCACCGGCAGTGACGTCATACTTTGTTTTTCGTATTTTTCTCGTAAACTATGGATCGTACAGGAACGCTTCTTTGGGCAGTTTTTATGTACTCCCAACGAGTAATCTAGCTGTGCAGAGTTTATGCGGTCGTTTTGGGACCTTGCACGGTTATATAAAACAGTATATATAAAACAGTTGTATATATAAAACAGTTCTGTAACTGACTGACTGACTGACTGACAGATAACGCACAGACCAAACCGCTGGACCTAAAGGGCTGAAATTTTGCATGGCGATTCTTCTTATAGTGTAGGGGTGCACTAAGAAAGATTTTTGAAAAATTCTTAGATATTTTTAGATTAAATTTTTAAGCTGTTTTAGTAACTTTTTTTAAGTTTGCATTTAAAATAATAATTTGAGGGTTATAAAATTTATATCACGAGAAAGATCATAAAAATTCCTTTAAAATGAAATCTTTTTTGAATCTTTACCTCCATTTTCTGATTTTTGGTGAATTTTTAAAGATTAATTTTTAGAATTTAATTTATTAGATGCTAATCACGTGAATTCTTTTTCTGGTACTTTAAATTAATTTATCATCACGTGCATAACAACAAAATAGACAAAAAAAATTGTTTTTCTTGCTAATGCGGCAGACGATCGGAAATTATCCAAAAAAGTATTAAAATACAGTAAAAGATATGTTCTTCAAACTGTACTATATTAACAGTACTATATTCTTTAGTATGTTCTATTAGATTTAATTTGAATATTTTCTTCTACATTATTTCGTCTATAAAAATATCCGTTACGATTATTTTATAAATATATTTTTTCGTTTTTTTTTTACATCAATTGCATACATTGATCGTTGTATTTAGTATAAATATATTTATACATATTTTTGGCATTAATTGCATACATTGTGTACTTAATTTGAATGTACTCCGTAGCGAAGTACGGGTTTTCAGCTAGTTATTTTAATAAAAGATCTGGATGATCAACAATGCTGTCCTGTATGATAAAATGTATTAGAGAAGAAACGCTTTAAAATATTTACCATCAATATTAGATTATAGTGATATAATTTACAGTGAATATTTCAAGGGGGTTTTTACAGAGAATATTTTTTTTTTTTTTGGTAAATTGGTATTTCTTTCTCAGGTAATTTTACTAGTTTTGGAGTAAACGAAATAGTTAACGAAATAAAGCATTTCTCCTGTCTATGATTGATTGCAAAACGTTACATTACATAAAATATATCAAGCTTCTAAACTCTTATTTCTAGGAAAAATAAAATCATTTTACTTTACACTTAAAAAGATCCTTGTCGAAGACGGAAATATTTATATCAATCAAAATTTTAGGTTTTTAAATAAAATTCAGCTTCTGGAGGAGAAGTTGGCAATTATTTGGCAACTTTTCGAAATAGTAGCTATTAAAGTTACCCTTCTTTAGTCCTTTGTGCGAATTTTATGCGTACAGGTAGCCCTCCTACAGCACGGCATCTTCCAACACGGTTTCGCTCTAACACGATAGGATAAATTGCGGGAACCCTCGTATAACACTACAACCTGTAACGCGGTTTCGCTCTAACACGATAAAAAATTGCGAAACCCTTTGTACAACACTGTACTTCTACAGCACTAGATAACGTGATTTTTGTTCAACACATTTAAAAACTAAATTACCTTAAAATGACGGGAAGGAATAATGAACTATAGTGCCTTTACATGAAAATGTATAAACAAATTATAATTTATTCATTTATAACTCTATAAAATTACAAGAAGTCCTAAGCTTAGCTGAAAATCTGGAATCATTTTTTTTTAATGCAGACCCTTCTGCTGAAAACTCCGAAAATTCAAAAGGGATCTGCAAAATTATCTATCTCCATACCATGGTATCTACAGTGACCTTGTAAGAACCAGCAAACAAACCAAAATTACAGATTTTTTAAAAGAGGATAGAAGGTGCAAGAAATCTAAATGAAGAAAAAGGTTCTTAAAGTGAAGGTGATATCGTTCAACCGAAAAAACGTTCTCGTTTGATTGTACTGAGCAGTGATGAGGAAGAAATTTATTAAATTAAGGTCGCATTAAATGAAAATAATATTTTTGGTTTCTTTTCGTTTTGTGTAATACATACATTTATATTTTTAATAAAAATTAAGTTGCTTATTTGGAATTTTTTTTAAAAGTTTGTTTTTAATAAGTTTTCGGAACGTAACTCCCCTTTTTGTACTGGTTCTGGGTCTCATATAACACGGGATTTTTTAGGAACCTATCTACCGTTTTATAAGAGGGTTACCTGTATACTGCTACAATACCAAACAACTTTCGAGCAAAAATGACTATAGGGGTAGAAATGCTTTAAAACGAACGAAAAAAAATAAACAAAATAAACCTAATTAGTGCAGCATATGTAGTGCAGTAATGGAGCAACTTAACACTTAGTGCTCAATCCGATGAAATTCAAAACAGCTATCTTTGACAAAGGACTGGAGCAATAATATATACCAACGCATATCTTCATCCCATAATGAGCTGTTAAGGCTGCTGTGTACTAATCCTATTGGATTCACTCACCTCAATGTTAACCTATGAAGAAAATGTGTCTAAGGATTGCCCACTTGGATTTAAAGATTTATTTTTACCATGTTTTTATTAACTTGCTTTCTTGTTTGATTGTTTGTGTGTGTGTGTGTGTGTGTCCCTTACAAATCTTGCAATCGATTTTTAACTAGCTTCCCGACTAGCTAGACAATTGAAACTTTTAGAATAGCTCAGAACACGATGACAATGCATTTTTTAAATACTTTTAGCAAATTTTTAAGCAGAATTAAATTAATTTTCAGTTAATTTTGTTTTGTAGACTGGTGCAGCCATCTATCGGCCGGGACGGGAACGAAAAGTTAAACGCAAGTTAACTTCCAATTAACTTCATTTTCTTTCAAGTTGATGGGATAATTCATAAAAAAAATTTTAAAAAAAGTATTTATTAATACATAGAATTGTTAAGTTTATATGATTCAACAGAAAATTTAAAAACATGGTATATAAAAAGTTTTTTTTATCTTGTAATAATTAAAAATTGTACTCCGTAATAGAGAGAGAAATTTTACACCTTGAGTCATTTTCCGTTTTTTTTAAATGCAAATAATATTTTAAAATTTAAATTATTCGGGAGGAAATCTGGTAAAGTGTGGTTTAAACGCTCATCAATACAATTCTTTTGGTGGACGCAATTTATAAAATGAATCCTGTTGCAAGGTGCAGAAGAGTTCAGGCTATCTGAAAATACCATTTTTATTGGATTATCAGCATTTCGGTAGCTGTAAATAGTAGACACATTTTCTCCATAGATAAACAATGATGCGAATCCAGTTGGGTTAGTTCACAGCAGCCTTAAGGTTTTATTTTGCTGTTTAAAAGCTTGTGGAACTCAACAGCATTTGCGTAATTGAGAAAGTCGCTGGAAGCATTAAATTTTGTACATATTCGTAAAAGGCAAGCTTTAATAACTGGGGGCAAAAAAGCTACGATTTTGGCAAACAACCTGTAATTAAGTTTTACCAGATTTTATATTAAAACCAAAGGTAAAAAACGGATTCAATAGTAAATTTTCATAACGTCAAAATTGTCTATTTCAGGAACTTATGTACAAATGGCTGGGCCAGTGTTATAAAAATCAAAAGATTTTTAGCAATTAAATAAAGAAACACTAGTACGGAAAAGCATAACTGGAATCCCTACGTCAGAGTGGATCCCTAATGCATTTTCTACACTACATATGATTCTAAAAATTCAAGTTTCTTTATTCATAATTACATTACGATTTAAAGGGAGGAAAAAAGCCATTACGGTATGGTGGTTAGCGTTGCATGCTTCCACTGAGTAGGCTTGGGTTACTGTAATGTCACCTCACAGGGAGGATTGTTGCTTCACCTATATGTTGTCTTATAGAAAAGGATCCAACAAAATTCGCAATATGTACCAGCGAATGTCCTCAGATTAAGTGCCTGCTAATAGGGGGAAAATCACTCAGCAAAATGCGAATATTAATACGAAATTCGCAAGAAACTGATATAAATATTTAGCCCTCGTGTTGCAAAAGATCATTGTAGCGATCCAAACCAACCAGCAAATCAATCAAACTTATATTAGTAGGGGAAAAAAAAGTTTTCTTCACCCTTCAGCGGGCGCGCCCGTGTACAAAGTGCAACATTTTCCTAATTTTGAATGGTTTGTTTTTACATGTAATGTTTCAATGTTCTAAGCAGTTTCTATTTATAGCTACACCCTTTCTAATGCAGGTCTAATTTTCTGACCCTTGTATACCTTTCCATTCACTGTTAGTCGTGATTTAGCCGCGGTAAACCATCGATTATACTGGATTACAATACGACAAAAGCAGGAGTTGATATAGTCGATCAAATGTACAGCTATTACACGGTATCCGGCATATCACGAAGATGGACAGTCTCATTGTTTTTTTAGGTTTTTGGACATAATAGGAATCCATTCGCAAGTTGTCCTTAGATCCAATAAACCGGACAGTTTTGAAAAAAGGCGATTGTATCTGAATTCTTTGGCCTTTAATTATAAATATATCTCAATATTATCAATATTTTATATCTTGTTATAAAACACAGAATTATTATTTTCAATTTGAAAAAAAAAGTTTATTACAAAAGGAATAATCAAGGTTTGAAGAGACGTTGCACTTTGTGCCACGCGCGCCTGCTGGTGTTCCAAAAATTGGCGCGCCCGCTGAAGGGTTAATATCCAGAAACGGGTTACCTCGTTACTGTTGTTTGTCATAACTTTGCAAATTAATATTCGCCATTAAGGCTGTCTACTAACCCTATTGGATTTGCTCACCTCGGCGTTAACCTATTGTTAGCTCTTCTTTTGCTAACAAGGCAAGCTTCTGGTTACTTAATAACGGAAGATCAACATGACATTATACTTAAAACGATAACAACAGTTTTATTTGAGGAATATAGAAAACACTTAGCGGCTGGCCGTCAACGTGCGACCGCCATCCATTACACAACGCTCTCTCTCCGTTACAATATTGCAGTGCGCATGCGCTCACATTCTTCGTGCGGTCTGTTACATGCTGCCATCTATTAACATAGAAAATTGCTTACATTCGGGCATCCTGACAGAGAATTGCCCTCAATTCGTACTTATAACACTACTAAAAATACAACTTAAACATTTAGAAATATAAACAATGTGCTAAAAAACAAAAATAATATATGGTCTTCAAAGTCTTTTGGATAATGTCCTAATTGAGTCCTTCTTAGAGTTCAAGAGTTCTTGGGTAAAATTTAAAAAAGAATAAAAAAAACTATATTACCTGATCTTCGGAGGTTGTTACCTGGTGATGATTTGAACTAAGTTAAGGTGGTTCAGGAGGTTCTTCACTGGGAGCCTCGTTGTCTGAATCGCCATCGTCATCGTCTTCATATTGAGGTTTAGGCCATGGCTTGAGTTGACTGACGTGAGCTGTGGTGGTGTAAAATCGTCCTTTCTGCTTTTCCTCCAGCTGAGTAACTCTGTATGTGTCATTCGGCAGTGTTTCTGTAATTATCAGTGGTCCTCTATATTTCGCTTGCGTCTTCGTAGGTTCTCCTGTTGGTTTTGGTGGTCGTCTGACAACTACTATTTCTCCTGGTTCGTATGTTATAGTTCGACACCTTTTCTTGTCATAATCTTCCTTCATTTTTTGTTGCTTCTTTTCAATCTCTTTACGTGTTTTCTCTTGAATTTCTTTCGGGTCTTCCCATTTTTCTGCGTCTGCGTCTGCTACTTTCCTGAGGATACCATCATTGAATCTGGGCAAGTAACCATGTAGCATCTCGAAGGGAGTTTTATCTGTGGTTTTGTTAACTACGTTGTTTAAATTTCTTTCAGTTTCTTTAATTCGTAAGTCCCAGTCTTTATGACGTTGGTCCTTCATGGATGTCGTTATTGTTGATAAGATGGTTCTATTAACTCGCTCTACCATACCATTGCCTTGTGGATGTTGCGTAGAATTTAAGGTATGATGAATTCCGTTTTCTTGGCAGTATTGTTCGAACTGACGAGAGGTGAAGCAAGTGCCTCTGTCGCTTACAATTCTATCTGGTAATCCAAATTCTTCAACAAAAGTTTTGAGAGCTTTTAAGACATGTAGCGATGAAGTATTCTTGACTGGAAAAAGTCGTGTGAATCTGGTGAAGTTATCAATTATTACTAGTAAGTCTTGATTTCTTCGAGAACTTTTCACAAATGGACCCAGATGATCCATGTGTATAAGAGAGAATGGTCGTTTTCCTGGCTTAATGGGGTGCAAATAGCCTTGTTGTTTTCCTCCTGGTACTTTGTTCATCAGGCATTCAAAGCACATAGATATATGTCTTCGTAAGTAACGCTTCATATAAGGGAACCAATATAATTCTTTAATTTTGTTGGCGGTTCTGTCGACTGAAAAGTGTCCCATCAGATCATGGAACTTCACTGCGGTACTTTTCCTCATGCTTTTGGGGATTACGTAAAGTAGCTTTTCTTTTCCCTTCTCTTTAACCTTTCTATACAGCTTATTTCCTTTAAAAACATAATTGCATATTTTCTGTTTGTCGTCACTTGTCCTTTCATACTCATCTTTTCGAAAAATGTCTATTAATTTCCTTAACTCTGGATCTGCATGTTGAATTATTAAAACTTGTTCTTCTTCACTAAGTGTAAGACAAACTTCTAGATTTCGTTCTATTATGCTTGTCATAGTATCTTCTGCCTCTAAAACTGGAGCTCTGCTCATCGCATCGACGTGACTCATCTTCGTACCCGGTCTATGCTTTACCTCTATATCAAATTCCTGAATCAAATCATACCATCGAGCTATCTGGGGATTCGTCGTTTTCTTCGAATTCTTGTAGATCAATGCTTGGCAGTCAGTAACAATTGTAAACTTAATTCCAAGGAGATACTGTCTTAATCTGTCAAGTGTCCATACAATGGCCATTAATTCTAGTTTACTTGAGTGGTAATTCTTTTCTACATCAGTTGTCTTCTTACTTACGCAATACACCAAATGCCATTTTCCATCGTCTCCACGTTGAAGTAGCATTCCGCTTAATCCATCTGAACTCGCATCTGTGTGTACTTCCGTCTCTAATGTGGGGTTATAGTGAGCTAAAACTGGTTGGTTACTAAGAATTTCTTTCAAAGCTTTAAAAGCATTCTTCTGTTCTTCTTTCCACTCAAAATCTTTATTTTTCTTAGTTAATCTACTCAATGGTTCGGCCTTCTCCGCATACTTGGAAACAAAACGCCTAAAAAAACCTGTAAGTCCTAGAAATCTTTTTACTTCATAAATATTCTTAGGTTCAACGTATTCTTCAATAGCTTTTATTTTCCTTAAACCTGGCTTTAAACCATAGGCATTTATTACAAAACCCAAAAATTGTACTTCCTTTTTACCAAATTCGCACTTAGCAAGTTTAAGAGTAAGTTTCGCTAATCGTAGACGTTCCAAAACTAATACCAATCTTTCAAGCATGTCCTCCCAAGAGAAAGCAGGTATGAGGATATCATCTAAGTAACAAACAGCTTTAGTAAGAAATAACGGTCCTAGTACTTGATACATTAATCTTTGAAACTCTGAGGGAGCATTAACCAATCCAAAAATCATTCTCTCGAATTGTCCGGTTTCGTCAGGTGTAATAAAGGCTGTTTTTTTCTTCGCTTCCTCCGACAATGGAATCTGCAAGTAACCGTGAGCTAAATCCAAGGTGGTAAATAATTTAGCACCGCTCAAACTTTCCAATAAATCATCTATTTTTGGCAGGGGGAATTTATCCTTTATCGTTTGATTATTAAGACGACGAAAATCAATAACTAATCTGTGTTCACCTGTTTTCTTTTTCACTAACAAAACTGGACTTGCGTATGGTGACCGTGTTTCCGAAACAATTTTGCTATCTTTCCATTCTTTTACAATTTGTTTGATAATATTACGCTCAGAAGCATTCGTCTTATACGGTCGGGAACATACCGGCTTACTACCGTCTATCTCTTTAATATCCATGAAAGTTAAATCTGTGCATCCCAATTCATTTAAATCAAATGCAAAACAGTCTCTATATTCATTCAACAAACGAACTATATCTTGCTTTTGGTCTTCAAGTAACGTCTCGTCAAATTTAATTTGTTCTAAAGTTATAGGTTCTCGTTCTACGTTAGTACTCATGTCTAGAGGTTCTAATGATTGTGCTTCATTAACAAAATTTATATTGTCCTTATACGACTTTAAATTGACATCGTCCACTAATTCCGCTTTACCAACATTTTGATTTCTATTCAATATAATATTACTATCTCTGGTATTAATAACTGGTACAATTGTTTCCCCTTCCTTGACTTCCAATAATGAGTCTAAATTTTCACCTTCTCCCCTAATCATAATTAAACCATCATTTAAATCTTCAGTCTTCGCTTTGACAAAATTTATACTATTCTTCACAATTTGTACTGTTTCAGTTACTTTCAATTTAACCGTTGGGTTTTCCTCAATAAATTCTAAATTAACGAATGGGTAATCTTTCGCATATCCGATATGTAAGTTTTCTCCAACCCTAGCATAAGCTATGTACGGTAAATCGAGTAATGTTCTTCCAACTAATAAATCAACTGGTTGTGTATTGTCTGACACGATCAAAATAGTAACATCCTTAGCCAAAACATCGTTTATCTCTATATCTGTAACTGTAACACCTAGACTTTGCGAAACTGGATTAATTTGGTTTCCAAACGAATAAAGATCCTTTTTACATGGAGTAATATTTAATCCTAACTTTTTAGCAATTGACATTTTCATCAGACAACAGCTACTTCCCGTGTCAAGCAAAATACTAATGCTTTGATTGTTTATCTTTGCCTGGCGTAGATATTTGTCTGGCGCCGTCATTTCACGATTCCCATAAACATTCAGATTTTCGCTCCGCGGTTCATTCGTTTTTCTGCAAAACCTAGCAATGTGGTTTCTCCCTCCACAAACAAAACATGCTCTATCATCGCCTATCGAAGAACTAAATACTTTATGAGTTGCGGTTTCTTTTTCATTTATTTTACTTCTGCTGACGTTCGTGTTTTTGTTCTCAAACTTGCTCGAATCGAACCTATTCGTATTACGATTACTCATCCTGTAATTTGAATGCGGGTAGTATTTAAAATCATCACGATAGTTAGTATGCTTCGTATTTCTGCTTTCGCTATTAGTTTTAATTCCTGATCGAACGTTTTCATAATCGTCCAGCACTTGGGCTAAATCATTCGCTTTAACAAACTTTGGCCAAGAATCAATGAAATGTTCACGCATCGTATTTGGGACTCGCTTTTTTAATTGATCTGTAATCATAAGTTCTTTTAGGGATTCAAAGTCATTTATATTTAACCCTGTTAACCACTCATTGAAATAGGTGCGTAATTCGAATACAAAATCAGTCCACGTGCCGTTTACATCTTTAACACGGTTGACAAATTTCTGTCTAAAACTTTCGGGACTTAGTTTATATCTTTTTAACAATAAATTCTTCACAAATATATATTCATTAGTTTCCTGTTCCGATTCTCTCGCAATTAGCTGAGTAATTTCAAGAGGCAATAGCCCTAATAAGTGTGTTACATAGTCACTCTCCGTAAGTCCTACTCGTTTAGTTTGCCTTTCAAATAATACCAAAAATGAAGCTATATCTCCGTTTTTTAAGTCAAATTTCTGCATTAAATTCCTCAAATCTATAGTGTTTTTCTTTACTTCTGGTACAATAACATTACTTTCAGCCTGAGAAATTATCTTATTCTGATTCTGGATTTTTAATTTTTCTAATTCAAAAGCATATTGTTGTTCAATTTTATGTAATTCCTGTTCATCTATCTTATTCTGATTTTCAATTTTTAGTTTCTCTACTTGCAAAGCTCGCTCAAATTCAAATTTTTGTGTTTCCTGTTTCACTCTTTCTTCAACTAATCCTGCTAACACTTCTTTAACAAACGGTTCATCATAGTTTTTACTTTTGGTTATAATATCCTTCAAAATAACTATCGTATTAATTTCAGGGACACTCTCGCCCAACTCAATCGCTAACTGAACTAAATCACACTTTTTATATCTGCCTAAGTACGCCATTTTTGAGTAAAACAAAAATACAAATATTCAAGATTACCTTGTTCGTTGCCGTTGTCAGGAAGTTCCTCTATCCCTCTTCTGATAATTGTTAGCTCTTCTTTTGCTAACAAGGCAAGCTTCTGGTTACTTAATAACGGAAGATCAACATGACATTATACTTAAAACGATAACAACAGTTTTATTTGAGGAATATAGAAAACACTTAGCGGCTGGCCGTCAACGTGCGACCGCCATCCATTACACAACGCTCTCTCTCCGTTACAATATTGCAGTGCGCATGCGCTCACATTCTTCGTGCGGTCTGTTACATGCTGCCATCTATTAACATAGAAAATTGCTTACACTATGGAGAAAATGTGTCTACTTTTGACAGCTACATAAATGCTGATAATCCAATAAAAATGGTATTTTCAGATAGCCCGAACTTTTCTACACCTTGCAACAGGATTCATTTTATAAATTGCGTCCACGAAAGAAATAGATGAGCGCTGAAAACACACTAGAACAGATCCCCCCCCCTCCCCCGAATAATTTAAATAAAAAAAACATTTGCATTTTTTAAAAAAACGAAAAATGCCCCAAGTTGTAAAACTTCTTTCTCTATTACGGAGTACAATTAAAACAAAATAATCTTTCAATCCAAGTTCGCAATCCTTGGACACATTTTCTCCATAGTTTAAAATTGAAGTGAGCGAATCCAATCGTACACAGCAGGCTGAAAGAGGAATCTTTAGTTATGGCAAAACGTTTTTGAATAGCGACAGTAACTTGGCAATGACGCTCTAAGTTAGGGTAAAACAAAGAAAAATGTTTGAATACTTTTGAAAAATGGCGAATCAATCGAAACTGATTTAAAAAGCATTCTTTGTTGAGCACAGAGAAATTACATCTCAAAAGAGAAGAGAATAATTATTCCTATAATTATTAATTTCGAAATTTTTTCTTCATACTGCAGCCATTTATTTGAACATATTCTTGCGTACACATCACAAGTTTTAATGGCTGCTTTATTATGAGAGCAACCAGAAGGCTTATCAATATTTCTCTCTATGAAGGGACAGCACAAAAACAGCTATAGCCAGAATTCTAATCCAGGTCCACACAGTGGTAGTTGGTGATGCTAACCATATACAATGTGACCGTATTTATGAATTATGAACGTTACAAATAAAAAGATTGAAATATTTAATTTTCTCAAACTCTTAATTTTAAACCCAATAAAAAAATGTAAAATTACATAAACAAAATGAAGACATTAATAGTTGAATAAGTTAACAGAAATTTGCAATTAGCACTCCACACAGCATAAAGGTAAGATTCTGTAGCAATAATAGAAATCAAAACTAGTAAAGCAAAAAAAAATCAAATACCAAAAGACCCAAAATAACGAGGCAATTAATCAGTCTCTTCATCAGGAGTCCTAACTGAGTTGGTCACCTCAGAGGAATCTTGCTGATTAGGTCAAGTCAAAAAAACATCCCAAGGCCCCTGAGATCCCCACATTGAAAACAAAAAGTCAAAGCATTAAATCAATTGAAATTACAACACAAAAAAATCACATCAGAAAGATTCCCCTGAGGTGAACGACTTGGTTAGGCCTCCTGATGAAGAGACCAGTCGATTGCCTCATTATTTTGGTTCTTTCTTTTTTTTATGCTTGAGGCAAAAAGGATGATCAGACTCCAAATAAAACAGCCATCTCATATCCTGGATAATATTTATTCATTATCAAATCGTCCATTAAACGGACGCCATGCTCGGTGGTTCTAACAAAGAGAGTGCTGAACACTGGTAGAAAATTACAAGACAAAGTATGTTGAATATACATCAATGCATGGACGACTAACGCCCTCTACACATAAAAAATACAACTAATTTCTGTCATAATGCTTTGCTAGTTTTGATTTCTATTATCTTAATTTCAAAGTAATATTATAAAATTGTTTGAATTCTTCATGAACTATGAACTGCTCTTGGAACTAATTATTATACAATGTGAGCAATATTCATGAATTATGAACATCATAAACAAATTGCAAAACTTAATTAAATTCTTTTTTTTTTCAAAGCAATATTAAAAATTAGTTTGAATTCTCAGAAACTTATGAAATGTGGGTAATCCAACAAGTCAAAAATGGCCCAGTTTCCACTAAACTTCAAGCTAATCTGGACATTACAATTAAAACACTCAAGAATACAGTTATAAAAATACATGTTTTATTTCTTGTATCAAATCATAAAACATTTATAATCATCAATTTATAAACTAAAAATGTATAACATTAACAAGTGCATTTTTGCTAAAAATAAACTCTGAAGAATAATAAAAAAATACACGTTCCAAAATCTTTTTGTAAGAGAAGAAAAATGCAAGGCATTAATTTAATAAACAGCTTTCTGCATGGTTTACAATCAACTGAAATACTTTGATAACACATGAAAAAACTGGTTAAATAATGAAGGGGTTTTCCTCTTTCTTTCTCAAGTATTACATTTGATTTTGGTTGAATTAAACTGCAAACATTTTAAAATTTTTCAAAAACAGAATTTTTTAAAAGAAAAAGCTTTAAATGTGTACAATTAACAAACACTTTTCAAGATATCTTTGATGATAAGGGAATAAAATAAAACTTAATAATTACCACAAATTGAATATAATTTTCATTGAATAGAAAACAAAATTTTAATTGAAAAGAAAACAAAATTTAGTCTGTATGAATAACAATCAATGTCTGAATTGGAAATAAAAGATGTATATATTTGCTTAAATACACTGAAGTGCCATAATAACTGGGATAGACAATCACTTTTGGAACATGTAGCAATACTCACTTTCTCGTAAATACCTTCATCCACAAGTAGCTTATATAGAGTGATAGACATTTGTAGAATCTTGAAAAGCTGATTGCGCACTAGAGGGCGATTATGATTTAGGTGAATTTCAACAAGGTATGATAGTTAGTGTTCATGCGATGGGTCATGGCTTTTTGGACATAAGGGCAAAGTTTAGATGACCGACCATGTAACCCATGTGTTGGATTTTATGTCCAATCTTGAAATGTCTAACTTCCACCATTTCAAGGGTGAACCTTGAATAGAAGAATTCTTGTAAATCATCGAACATACTACAATAGTGTGGCCATCGAAAAGAGTCTTGATGATTGTGACCGGCATTTGCTATTGACAATCATATCAAGTGAAAAAGGGCAACATTGGTGCTAATAACTTCACAATTCAATGCTGTGGCTTCTACCAACATCAGTGTGAGGACTTGCAACATTCACTACATGATATCGGCTTTAATAACCGATGCCCAATGACTAAGGGTATGCAAATTTAAAAATATCAAAATTTCGCAAAAAAAAGAAATTACAATATATAAAATCTCGCATTTATTCACAAAAAAAAATATATAAATTCAAAAATTTTGCATTTATTAAAAAAAATCACAATTTTACTTATTTGGTTAGGTGTAAGTATCAAAATTCTTTGTTACTTAGTTCTTAGCTAACATTGTAGTAGTCTCAACATTCTCTTCAGCAGTAAGTAATAAGCAAATTTTGAGAGATCTCTCAGTTAAAGACCGTGGATGGTCTTAGGTAAGCAATTATGTTAATAAATTATCACTACTTTTACCTAATTTTGCTTAAAAAGCTGTTTATCACCGAGTTTTTGCCGAAAAGTAGTAAAAAAATAATTTTCGCATTTATTCACTCACATCGGCCAATTTCACATTTATTCACATCTATTTTGTAAATACGAAAATTGTGTATCCCTACCAATGATGTATTAGACCGGTATCCCAGTTTTTTTAGCACTTCATTTTATATATGTAAGAGGTCAAATACACTATTTTTTTTACTTTCTTTTATAAGGCAAATTTGTTCAACTCGACAACCTTCTTTTGTTACATGTAATCTATCTATGTGAGTGGCAGTCAAAAACTTCCAAGTACTAAACAAACATCAACCAAACACATTAATTACTATTAAATAGAATGCAACAAACAACCTAATACAAAGGGTTGATTTTGAGCAAATTAA
The DNA here is from genome assembly GCA_907164885.2 of Dolomedes plantarius. NCBI lineage: Eukaryota > Metazoa > Arthropoda > Arachnida > Araneae > Dolomedidae > Dolomedes > Dolomedes plantarius. The sequence continues at coordinate 34,643,739 of OU015503.1, read as the reverse complement.
ATTGAAATTGAAAATGGCACTTATAAAGATGATGATGACAGATGAATATAGAAAGAGAGATCATATAAATATATAAAAAACTTGGAATCCAGAGTTCGTATTTATTTTCCAAAATCAAAACTGAGTTTCTTAAGGACTTTTTAAGGACCTCAAAGATGATTTAGAGTGTGTTTTATTTACAAAGTTTAGAAGTTTAAAAAGTATTTGAGTTTTAGGATCATATACAGCCTTATGAAAATTTCAACATCAACTTATTCTTAATATTAATAATAATATTGTCAAGCCTGGTGCTCTCTGCCAGTTAAGGGGATGCCACCATGGGGATCCTATGAGAGGAAAACCCATAATGGTCAGTTTGTGTTGGGGAGTTGGAGAGAACAGTGCGTGGGTGTGTGACCCCGAAGACACATTGAGTTTTTTTTGTTTGCTCTCAGTCAGAGTCAGACAACTGAGGTAGAGATTAGTTAATGTAAATGTTGTAGATAAGTTTTGTGAATAAAATGAGTATTGTATTTGTTTGTGAGTTGTGTTAATAAAATATTTTGAATATCCACTCAAGTGGTGTTAAATTCGTCACCGATAATGTTGTCAATCAGAAAAAGATCAAGGAAGGATGACAAATATTTCAAAAGTACTTTTGCAGGTTGCAATCTGTTTGGTTATCTCTGCATTTAACTTGAAATATTTACACTGTTAAACAGTGTCGTAGTGAGTAATTAATAGTTATAAATATATGTATGCATGTATGTATGTATTTATTTATTTATTTATTTGAAATGGGAAGTGGAAGTGATAATATACAAGCATTCTCATCTAGTCTATAATGATACAAGACGAAAAATTATTCGCATTTTCATAAAGGCAATCATTGACAGCAATAAACTGAAAATTCTTCTACAGCAACTCCAAAATAAGTACTTACAAACTGGAAAGAAAATGAAAAAATTTCAGGACCTTGAAAGCAAAAATAATCAATTTGTGAAAACTTTTGAAGGACCCTTAAAAACAAAAACTGAAAATAAGGACTTTTAAGGACCATATGAACTCTGGGAATCAAACTGCTCTCCCATGGCACATGGAATATAATGGAAATTACACATTTTAAAAGAATATTTCATTTGACAACTAACATTCATTTTTCATTTACGGGAAACTTGTAAAACACGAACAGCAAAAAGAAAGAAGCTATCTCTTCACTGTTTTTACAATCATTTTTTAATAATAATTAAAAAAAAATTCCTTTTGACACATAAAAGGAACTTTTTGTATTTACAGTATAAAAAAGGAAAAAAATCCCACACATATTTATTTAAAAAAAATATTTATATTTATTTAAAAAAAATAATAATATTTTGCAATATTTGATCAAAATAAATGCCAACATATCTCCAATGAAATCTTCGATGGAGATAAGAGAAAAGAAAAGGACAAAACTAAAATCTTCCTAACACATTTGAGTTTTCATGACTCATTCTTTTATTTATTTAATTTTTTATATCCCTTTTAATTTCTTGCATTTAAATCATCAAAGGGATAAATCACCTAAATAGTTTAAAAATTTTTTTTTTTAAATTTACAATATTTGATGAAAATAAAAGCCAGATTATCTTCTGGGGAAGATTTAATAGAATGAAGATTTTTTTTCCTAGCATATTAATTTTATTTCACATGAATAACACTAACATAGAAATGTTCAGCTAGAGAGATTTTAGATGTGAAATGAAGTATGGTACCAAGATAAGTAAAATGTAACACACTTATCTGCTTTGACTTAACTAAATCCTATAGATATAGAAAATATTGGTTGTTTCATAATAATTGGCCAATTCTGGCAAGACAAACTAGCAGAACCTACTACAAAGGGATGCATCATATTAGGAACTATCAAACACTTCTGCTAAGTAAATTGGTTCAGTCGACATGCAGAAAGAGGTATTTCAGTCAGATCACAGCAGCTCCCTTTCTGCATCTGATCCTTATGGTTGATGAAAAATGGGTGCTTTATGACAACAGAAAGCAAACAGCACATTGGTTTAATAAAGGGGAACCACCATAACAAATGTCCAAACCCAACTTGCCTCCACAGAAGGTTCTGATCCGATTACAGGAGGTGTGATCGGCTGGCTGCTAGGACTGTGGTGCATTATTAATTGTTGCTACATGGCCAAACATTCACAACTGACATATACTGCAATCGGTTGGACAAATGCCCCAAGAAATTACACAACAAACAACTGTATCTCATCATCATTTGGGTCCACTCCTGCATGATAGAGCACGACCGTATGTGTCTATTGCAGTGGTTCCCAAAGCATAGAAGTCTGCAGACCACTAAGCCAGAAATTGAACCATGTGCGGACCCCTCCCCAACCGACTTGAGGGGAGGCATAGGGGGTATAGAATATCCCTCAGGCAAAAGGCATACAGGATTAATGTACTTACATTCTAGCATATCATATTCTAATAAATAAAATAATTATGTTAAACTTTTAAGAAATTTTAATTCAACACCTGATAGTCATCGAATATATTCCGCCCATCTAGTTCAATGATCATTGCTTTCAAAATCCCCATTTATTTGGCAAATTATTATATGTGGTGCCGGACCACTCATGAGGCTCTCACGGACCACAGGTGGTCCACAGACCACCGGTTTGGAGCCACTGGTCTATTGGAAGCATGTTAAAACTCAATACTTTGGGGTACAAGGTCCTCCCTCACCCTGTGTAATCACCAGACATACCTCCTTAGACTTTCATGTTTCACCATTTGGACCACTTTTTGAGGGACAAACAGTTCACTACATAGCATACAGTGATTTATGCTGTTATCTTAGAACACAGTATGCCAGCTTCTGCCATAGTGGCATTTTTGCACTGAAAACTTGTTGAGCAGAGTGTATTGCTGCCAAGAGCAGATATTTTTCTGAATAAAATGCATTTCTTCATTTGTTACTGCTGTGTTTTTATTTGTGTCAGACTTGGATTAAAATTATGAAACTCAATACCTCTGTATCTCAAATCTAACAACATACTTTATTCTCATGAAGCTGTGGTCAAATCATCGAGCTAATGTAATCGGCATCATTCAGTGGATAAAAACAACTCACAATTTTCAGTTTATAAAAAAAACATCCTTCACTATAAAAAATATGCTTAAAAGAATTAGAGAATATAAAATAGTGACAACAGTTTACAGAAAAATGCAATCAAAAATAACATATCTTTGCAAACTCTAAGTACTGATACACAAAGTAATTAAGAACTGTATTTGACAGAATAAAAGCATAAAAATGTGTTAATTAAAATAAAAAAATTACTAACTCAAGTTTAAAAATTAACTTTATGTGGACGAATTGATTAATAAAAATTTTCTTCTCACAGACACACACACACACACACACACTTAAAAATATATAAATAAATTTAAAAAAATTTAAATTATCAACTAGTAATCTAGAATAGAACTTTTTACGTTTCAATTAAAAAGAAAATATCAATTATTGTGCTTAGACTTACCTTAATCTCAATAGAGGAAAAACCAAAAATTGAGGGTTAAAAAAGCAATAGGAGTGAGGTGGTCATATTAGATTACTAAGAAATAAACATACCATACAAAATGCTTCATAAGTTTACACCCCAGAAAATTTTAAGTTCAAATATACTGTTTGTCATATCATTTAAGTAATATAACTTTATAAATACTAAAATCGGTAATTTTTTTAAAAAAGGATGATTTATGAGAAATCTTCTAGAAAAAGTGAAAAAGGATTAAGAGTAAATATTCTTTTTTAATAGTATTCGTTCATTATATTTTACAACTGTAAAAATAATCATTGAAGTCAAAAGATCTTACATTAATTCATACACACTTCCATCAGAATAGCTGGTTCTCATTTATTCATTATCATTCAGAACTATTTAAAATTTTGAGACCATATGATGTAAAATTAAACAAACCGAGAAAAATATTTTTATGTAATAAAGACTATTATTAGTTAAGCATTTTTTAAAACAAAATTTTTACCCAAAAATTAAATAAATAAAAAAAAATGAGTCAGAAACTTATACAGAAGACGTTATGACATAATCCTGAAAACATGACTAGCATAAGAAAATTAATAAAGCGATAGGGTTTGTTTCACCTTCAGTTTAGAAACACAACACAAGTACTAAGGTGATGTAAGACACACTGTAACTGTAACACTCTAACATTATGAATTCTCTATAAAAACTAGATTTAAAACATAAGCATGAATAGCAAAATAAATGGAGCTATGAAAGTGCGGGGAAAGTGTATATGAAAAAATATCAAGTTATTAAATATTTTTAAACAGTTAAAAATACTTTTCTGTAAGTATGAAAAACTCATGAATGAGAAACATTTAATTGAAGCAATTAAACATGGATTACAATAGGAAAACCAGAGAGTTTGATTTGGCTCAGCTTAATATGACTGCACCAGGGATAATCTCTATATATAAAACAATTCCATAACTGACTGACAGATAATGCACAGACCAAACTGCTGGACCTAAAGGGTTGAAATTTTGCATGGTGATTCTTCTTATAGTGTAGGGGTGTACTAAGAAAGATTTTAAAAAGATTCTTCTTAGATTTTTTAAAATTAAATTTTTAAGCTGTTTTTGTAATATTCTTTAAAGTTTGCATTTAAAATAATCACCCGAGGGTTATAAAATTTATATCACAAGAAAGATCATAAAAATTTCTTTAAAATGAAATCTTTTTCAAATCTTTACATCTATTTTCTGATTTTTGGTGAATTTTTAAAGATTAATTTTTAGAGTTTAATTTATTAAATGCTGATCACGTGGTTTCTTTTCTTTTTGTGATACTTAAATTAATTTTGCGTCATGTACAGAACAACAAAATAAATTGACAAAAAAATTTTTTTTTTCTTTCTAATGCGGCAGACGATTGGACATTATAAAAAAAAAAATATTAAAATACAGTAAAAGAAATGTTCTTCAAATTGTACTATATTCTGTAGTATGTTCTATTAGATTTAACTTCAATATTTTTTACATTATTTTGTCTATAAAAATATCCATTATGATTTATATATATATATATATATATATATATTGGCATTAATTACATACATTGACCGTTGTATTTATTATAAATATATATTTTTTGTTTTTTTTGGCATTAATTGCATACATTGATCGTTCTATTTAATTTGAATGTACTCCGTAGCGAAGCATGGGTATTCAGCTAGTCTTCCTATATAACACTTAATTTTGACAATTCTGCAGCTCTCACAAATTCCATTTATTTTTCTTTCAATAACTACACGCTCTCAGAATGAGAACCAAAAATAATTTTAAGAACTATGAGTAACTTTAAAATGCTTGATTCACAAGCATACAGGTGATGTTGTACTACATATTAGAGCATTGTAAAAAATTTTATGCAATTGAAAATATGCTATCAATATTAGTCACAAAGAAATAAATACTAATGTTTTACCCCTCATCACAATATTCTCTTGCTCTGAACTAATTTCAATATACTAACTACAGCACTTTACACAACAAACAGATTGTACTTGAATAAACTTGTAAACATATTTTATTAAACAGATTAAAAAGAGCTAAGCTAATAAAATTCAGTATTTTGATTCATACAATGTCACAAAAACTTTAACAACTAAATAATATACAACCATTGAAAACACGAATTTGCACTACAAAAAAATATTAATATGTATGACATATAAGAATGGAATGATCAGAAATGTGACTTGTCTATTCATACAAAATATATACAAAAAATATTTTAGTTACCAATTATGTTAACAAATATTCTCATCAGTATAACTTTGAAAAATATTTTATATGGCACTTAACTAACTACAGAAGACTTGTATATAGATGACATCACAATGCATCAAAATTAAATGATACACATATTAACTCCTACATAACTTTGAAAGATTCTGAAAATAGAATAAAATAATCATTAGCTCTAAAGATTTAAACTTTGCTAACATAATGTTTTTACAGAATCATGTTTTAAATGGAAAATTTTTTTAAATAAAAATTTAAAAATAAATAAAAAATTTAAAAAAAGAATACAAAAAAATTATGTAAAATGCATAAAAAAAATAATGAATGATGAATTAACTCTATAAACATCTTTATCTATAACCTGCATTGCATATTTATGAAAGGAGGTGATAATTAGGGATACATAGTTTTTGTAATTATGAAATAGATGCAAATAAATGCGAAAATTATTTTTTACTACTTTTCAGTGAAAACTCGGTGATAAACGGCTTTTGAAGCAAAATTAGGTAATACTAGTAATAATTCATTAACATAATTGCTTAATTAAGACCATCTGAGGTCTATAACTGAGAGATCTCACCCTCCTTCGAATTTGCTCCGAATTTCACCCAGACAATTTATCCGTACCAGAGTCGAACCTAAAATTCTAACTGTAAAAATCAACCATCAAGTTTTGTGGAACAATTTAGTAGATTTAAGAACATCTCTTGAGCGTCAAAGTCAAGGGTACTTCAGCTACTTACAGTAGTCAACCAAGAGACTCCTGTTGATGTTATACAGATTTTAGTTGCAACGAAATGCTGCTACCTTAACATTGCAATGGCTAATGTTCCAATGGCTAAGCTTCTATAGTCCCATTAACAGACTAGATGCTGAGATATTTTAGTATGCACATCACAGTAATTAATGACAGAAGGCTAAGACTTCAGGAACATAATTGGAGACTACTACAATGTTAGCTTTTAACTAAGAATTTTGATACTTACCTATCCAAGAAAGTAAAATTGTAATTTCTTTAAATAAATGTGAAATTTATTTATTTATTTTTTTTTTTTTAGCGAATAAATGCGAAATTTTATGTATTTTTTTTTGTTTGTTGCAAAATTTTGATATTTTTTTATGCAAAATTTATGTATCCCTAGAGATAATACACTAATTGAAATTAATTTCAAACCAAATTCAAATAAAGAAAATTTAAAATATTTAGAAAAATACATAAACTGATAAATACAGTGAAACTTCTCTAGCTGGCAACCCTTATTCAATGACCACTCCTCTATATGGTCATATTTTGTTCAGAATCAATTAAAGATTCCAAAGAGCCAATGTTATGAAAGAAACCTCTTTGTGACAGCCACTCCTCACGATGGCCACTTTTTTCAAAACCATTACTAGCTGCCATAGAGAAGTTTCCCTGTATTACATAAATCTTCTACTGAATATCTAAATAACTAGGTCACTGGCCTTCGCTATCCAAGTCAATACTGTTGAAGACCTATAATTTTCAGATAGGGTTCAAACCTCATACTTTTCCAACATTAAACAGTTTAAAAAGACAGATAATATACATCTTCCTCACATTTCCTTTTTTTAAAGAAGCAATATTAGAATAGGTACTTGATATTCTTTTTCAAACATTTGATTATATTTTACATTATGTTTATTATAATTTATATCAAAATATCCCTAATAAAATATGGTGATATAAAGACAATAGTGATTAGGAATCTGACTCAAATTTTAAATTAAAAAAACATTAATTGAGAATGACATCCAGGGGGCGGGGATAGGGACTGTTTAGTAACAGAACTACCTGAGTGATCAAAATGACTGGTTATGACAATGGTAGATATTGGTTTCCTAAATTGTCAGTAGTTTAAGTTTTAACTCCTTTCATCAAGTTTAAACAACCTTCTATGTTTTTCATTTCACGTGCACATTCAACTTTTAACGTAGGATTACGTTCCTCCATAACGGTCCTTCGGAAAGCAAAATTTCAGATGCTAAAACCGTCCGTTCATCCATCCTCACGAATCATTTTGGCAGAGTGCCAAACCCAGTCTCTATTGCTTCGACAAGCAGTAAACAGTTAAAAAGAAAAGTAACAAAATGCATTAAAATTTTGACATACATATATGTATATAAACATACGTACATATATATAGATACATATATACATAACACATACATACATATACACATACAAAAGAGGTAAGCAACAATAAGTAATCCTACGTTAATAACCCACGGTAGTTTTGCTAGAAGCGACTACCTGAAATTTTTTTTTTTGCCATAAAGCCAGCACCACCTTTAATGCCATTAAAATTTCCTACCACAGTTTTAATTAAAAACAATTATATCATACTATAATTAAAAAGTATGGCTGAAGAATTTACTATTTTTAGCCAGTAGGATTTAAAAATTGATAGATAAATAGATACACAGTATGTGTGTGCAAATTTGATTAAAAGAATGCAATTTTTCAAGCACATTACCAATAAAATCTGTCCATCTAGCCTTGAAAATCCTTTCGAAAGAATGGAAGACGTGGCATTTGATTCATCAACAGAAGGTAATGTTACCATAAGCCACCATTCAAGAACACTTTGAATTTCACAAAGGATTCTGAAAATATTTTATTTTATACTGAATGTTAATAAATGAATACTTAAACTAAATCTGCACTTAAAACATATAAATCAGGAATAACTAAAAAAGTCAATATAATTACCCAACAACAATAGGAAAAGCAGGTCCTTCAAGAGGTAACATTCTGAATCGTTCATCAATATTGGTCAGAAGGACACCCTATATAAAAAAGTAAACATACATATAAATGTAAATCCAGCACCAAATTATAACTTCATTACTGCAAAGAAAATAAACTTTATGAAAAGATTATACATTATTTTCCATACGACTTTATAACATTTAATTTTACTAATATTGGCTCTAAATTCAATTACACAATACTATTCTAGGATACAAACTTGACATTCAACTTAATAAGAACAATTATGCAACCCACGAATGCTATTCTTGAAATGCAAATCTGTAGTTCAAATTATCTCATTATGTTTGTCAAGTAGCTTATTAATTCAATAGCACTGATGTTGGCTATTTTTGGCACTCTGGTCCATCAACTAATACACAGCACTAATCCCCTAACAACAACTATTAATACTGATGCAACTGAAATATTATCATACAGTCTTATGAAATGAATATATAACACTTCTACAAAGCTTATTACCTATAACACACATGTATTAACTTTTTCTTTTTATTTACAGAAAAAAACTTTGTTAAGAAAGAAATGAATGTTCTTCAAATGCCCAAGAATCCAATATCCCTTCATGCCATGAAACTGTGGATAAAACACCTTTTGCATGTCAGACTGCAAGAACTTTTAAATGCCTCCAGGAACAAAACCATGGTAACGTCTCCTCACATTCCAGCTTCTCCAAGGAAATTTGCTGTAGCAGAGTTCTATTTCCTGACTGGGAATGACAGATCCTCCGTGCACACTTGTTTAACCCTTTGAAGGCCGAATCGGCCGAACATTCAGAAGTCCAGATGGCCAGCCAAAATTCTCCTAGATTGCATCCCCCTCTACTGTGCCTGGTAGGTGATCATTCAGCAAACAATTCAACGTCACTGCAGAGTCGTTCTTTTATTGTCTAGAACCAATCTCGGCATACTTTATGACCTGATGCTGATAGTGAGCACTGCTGATAGTGGAGCCGCACCCCATAACAAATTTCAGTACAATCGTCAGGATGTTCTGTGGGGGGAGGGAAAGGTGCTTTTCATTCTAAGACAGACCGGTCTTTTGGGGTAAGCTGCAATATGGGCCTTCGGTCATCAGAGGGTTAAACGTAAAATCGTAGATTCACCCATTTGTATTACTGGAGTTGCCTGTTTCTGTGTCATTACTGGCTATAATTACTTACAGGCCTATCTTTTCCACATTGGACTTTCTGGATCTCCTATATGTGTTCTCTGTTCCTCAGCTCCTATGACTGGGGAGCATCTATTTGTCTGCCCTTATCTTCAGGAAATTTGTTCTACAGACAGTTTTAGGACCCTCCCACTAGGGCAATTTCCATTTTGTATTGGACTGCTAGGTGTCTTATGTTTGAGAGAACTCTGATGGGTGTCAATTAAAAAAAAATAATAAAAATAATGTTTCATATGATAATGGACAACAGGTAACAGCTACTCACATCATAAATTTTATAATAGTTACACATATATTGCTATACTAATGAATGAAAGAAAATATACATGAGAGAGATATACAAGGGTGTATACACAAAATTGAAAGTAGCAACCAATTAAAAAAATCAATTAGTGTTTTTTTTCCAGTAATACCTACAATACCAATGACAAATTAGTATACAAATGTTTCTAAACAGTTTAAATTTCAAATACACGAACTGTGGCACAAAACACAGTAAAAAATTGTAATAATTAAAAAATAAAATAGAAAATCCTGAGATTAAGTTGATAAGCAAAAAATTATTTGTATGTTAAATATTCTTGTACATGGTATTGTAAATCTAACAAATTAGCTTCACGAAATAATTGACAAAATAATTTTATTACAGTTTGCAGGGTGGTCAATTGAAAAATACTTATACGTATTTAGACTTTTTATACTTATTGTTCTGCATTTATACTTATTTATACTTAATAAAAAAATAAAATTATCACTAAAATAAAATTCTTACTAAAAAACTATTCAATGGGCGTAAATAAAACAAACCAGCATAATTTAAATTGGAAATCAACTAAAGTTAATGAAACAATAAAAAATTGATTTCTACAAATATGTAACAGAGTTTAGGTAATATTTGTGTACTCTGGACTTTACACTTGTATCTCTAATTATATGTTTTGGTACCACTAAAAATCCATAACATGGTCTGCTAAATTTCTCTTAAATTTCCTTATTATATTCGCTATATTTAAATAAAATAATTTAGATATAAACAACACAATAATACTTACTGTATATGCAGGAGCAGTCAAAGAACAGTCTCTCAAGTTTAATATACACAATGAATGCTATAACATAAAACAGACATTTCTAAAATTTTTTCGTCGATTCATTACAAAAAATAAACTAATCATTTAGAATTATTACACTACACAGGTAAAAACAGTAGACATATTCATTATTTTTAAAGCATCACAGTAATATCACTTTTTCATTTGCTTATTTGTGTAGTTTTTTAAAAAATTATTTTCAAACGAAATGAGCCTACACAGATGAGGCCCAAAATGAAATACCAAAATGATTACAGATAAGGCTTAAAATTAAGTACCAAAGAGATATTTAATGACCCTATCTTACTGACATCTTTTATATATACAAAGAGCAAAATAATTAAATATACAGTGAAACTTTAGTCAGACACTTTTTTTCCGAACCATAACTGGCGACCTTAGAGATGTTTCACTATATATATATATATATATATATATATATGTATGTATGTATGTATGTAATATCTTAAATATTATGCCCTCAATTCTAGCATTTAAACTCCCTTTCCTAAATCCAATCCCCTGTAATATTAATTTATCACTTTCAAACCCTTATCCACAGCACTTCCCATGAATCGCATGCCTTTGCATTTCTAAAAGTGTATATCTCTGAAATTCAGGAGTGGGTTAGCATCGCAAGCCCCGAAATCTGCTGATCCTACAAATAATAGTCACGTGTCTACCTTGCCCTCGTGTTTAATGTTGAACGGTGATATTACTTCCAAGCCATCGTCTGAAATGAATGGATGTACTTTTGTCTCTCTAATAAATGATTCGGCCCGACTGCTTCCAAATTTAATTTTTATTCCTTTCAGGCTGAGTCTAGCTCCAGCCATGTCAATACGAGCTAGTTTTTCCCTTCAGGTTATAATTTAAGGATGTGATGTAATGGGTATATTGCATATATATATATATATATATATATATATATATATATATACAGTGCCATAACTAGCCATTCCTGTGCCCTGGGCAAGAATTTGCATTTGGGCCCCTTGATTAATTAGGTTTGGGAAAATAATAAAACAAATACAGCATTTTGGGCCCCCCCTTCAAAGTGGGCCCTGGACGGGTGCCCCTGTTGTACCTGCCTAGCTATGGCACTGTATATATATATATTATGTGACTAATTTGGAATCATAGGAAATTGTTATGGCAGGTGGTATATTCTTGTAGTCATTGGCTTCAGTGGTTAGCAAATCCAATGTCAATACAGTCCAGTTGATGGGAATAATAATTTTATATACTCAAGCACATTATGGACAATCCTGATCCATAATGTGCAATGGACAATCCTGATAATTTGCATATGGACAATCCTGATCCATGATTGTTGTCAAGATCAACATTTATAAGAGATATAAAGAGTTGAAGAATATTTACAACAGCTATATACATTGAACAGGTGAGGTTATTTGACTAGTTCAAGGCACTATATGATGGAAAGTGGCACACTCTAACATCAGGACAAAGGAAAGTTAGTTCCCTTTTGACACATGATCATATATGGTGTGATATGGTCAATCAATTCAATTCAATCAGTTCAATTTGTACCACAAGCCCAGGCATAGTGGGGACAGGCACAAATTGAAATGTAAAGATAGGATTTGTATAACAGTTACAGAAAGGAATAGACAAAATTAAATGAATAGAATTAATGTGTTGGGATTTTCCGTCTTTCCAATTTGGAAATTAAACTTTATGTTGTTTTCCCCCGCACAGCATACGAGGTACCAGCTTCAGGGATAACGTAATGTAACCGTTTCATTGTAATCGCAAATTGTGATGTTTAAATTTAATATTTCTTATTTTCGATGTTTACATACTTTTGTAATATTTGTTATTTATTGTAAGTGTATTTTGTGTGACAATTATATTGATGTTTATTTGCCATACACTTTTTCTGTTTTCTGCATATCTAATTACGTTTATGCAAATCAGCCAGATGCACAAGTGTTTTTTTTTTTATGTATATAACGTGCTGGCTTTACTTAGCTCTCGGGTCAGTTGGAGCATTGTGTTAAGCATTTTATGGTGGCCTATCTTTTAAAAAGAAATAATTCTACGTTTTGTTTTTAAGAAAGACTGCTTCTTTTACTTCCTGCTGCTTCAGCCCACTGCTACATTCTGCGATAATGCTTTTAAAATATCTACCATATCTTATTTATTGTTTTAATCAGGCCAACATAATGAATGGTGGGGCATTATTATTACATATATATATTTTACAGTTCATATTTTATTCTATTTTATACAATTTTTTTTTAAACCGGGTGCTTTTGAAAATATTATTTCTCAGTATACATTACAGAAACACAAAGCTCTGATAAAATTTGGCCTTTTTTTCTTCTCACTACACAAAATTAAACTGCATACCAAAGCAAATTCAAATCTTAAAACTAAGAAAATTTTTTCAGACTTTGATTACTATCATTCCTTATGTATCATAATAACTACTCAGAGTTTAGCAAACTAGGAGCTCCAAAAATAAGCCTAAATTTATCTCTAGTGCCAATTTATTTTTCCAGGAGTATAATAGTGAACAAATCTGCAGCACTGCAAACCTTTACATATATTTTTTAATGCAAATTTCAAAGAATACTTTAAAAACCTAAGGTATATATTATACATAACATTTGATTGCATGATACAGTCAAAATAAATTTTAATTTATTGAATTGTATGTTAAAACTGACAATGAAAATTTCGATTCAATAATTTTTAATAAAATTTTAAAGGCGGCTTTATCAAACTGAGAAAACTATATACAATACCCAAATATGATGAGGAATGATTTCTTCAACAAATTTGTTATGATGAGCACATATATTAAGAGCAGCTACATTCTTAAAATCATCAGTTCTGAAAGGTTCTTTTCTATCTAAATCAACAAATATTTTTTCACTAGAAATAAAAAATTAGAATCATAATCAATAATACAGATATATAAGATAATATACACTTTATTATAGAATTTGCAAGTCCTTAACACCAAGTACTAAACACCAAGAAATTGGAAATAACTTCATTTTCTTAGAATGGAAAAAAAAATGGAAGACATAAAAGATAAAGTAATTCACACAGAGCATAGGTTAATACAAGGTTAATATAAGATGCAGGAATGTTGTTGTTGTTGCCCTCGGCCCATAGGCGTAGCGTTGGGGGGGTACATGATTCCCCCCCCACTTAGCTTGAAATAAATTAAAATGTTAATAGATGTTCAGTTAAAATTGGAAAATTGTAGAAAACTTTTAAGAAAGTTGTTTTTTTCCTGCTTTTACAAACTGTGAAATGGAAGATTCCGACTATGTAATTAGCCTTCACATAGTTTTTAACAATGATATGATCCATAACAAAAATTCGATGCTATTTTTTTTTTCTCATTTTATTTATATTATATTTATATTTCTCATTGTATAACTTTTGAATACTACTCAAACATCAATTCTATTGTTGTTCAATTTTAAAAAATCATAATATTTCATATTTTAAGGACTACCAGGCAGTCTATGCACAGAGAAAGGCCCTAACTGAATTTAATTTGTGCCCCACAAAAGTTAGAAGCACGCTACACCTATGCTATAGACCCTTTTAAATTTCCATCCACTCCCAAGAGGTCCACCTGGATCCCGTTGGGAATCCCTAACCTATACAGTGCTCCATTGAAAGCAACCCACAATTTTCATGAATGATGTACGAATGTCTTCATTGACAAGTGCTCTACATTAGCAAACAACAAAACAAATTGCAATTAAAAAAATTCATAAAAAAATGTACTTACTCTTTTCCTCTGGGTATAAAAACACTTAAAGCTTTTATAAAATTTTGAGCAATGAGACATTCTTCAGGAGTGGAAATAATTACAATAGGAGTGCGAGTAAGTACTGAGAACAGCAGTTTTTTGGTATCATCAAACAGTTTCAGGATTTCTAAGAATGCAGATTCAATACCTGATTAAAGAAATTAAATGTTGAGAAAAGCACTATTTTCATTTCCAGTGATACTTGTGCTAAACAACAATGCATTTTCCAACAAATATCTAGTAATGACACTATTTTAACTCAAAGTAATAAAGTTAAAGATAAATAAAAAAGGAATACTACAAAATTACCAGGATTTTCTCTCTGGAGATCATCTAAAATGTCCCATATATTTTCTAAAGTAACAATATGCCTAAAATTGATAAACAAAGGTTTCATATTAAAAATGTATACATAAAATTCATGCAAAAATATAACAACAAGAAGAGTTATAAAATTTCGCAACAACTTAAAATAAATTTACATAACTACTTTAACATAACTTTCATTTTTCTGCTGATACCCCTCAGTAATTCATATATTTTGTTAGAGCTATAATTAAACAGCTCTGAAATTGATAACTAAACCATTACAATGATATTACTGGCGTAATATACAGTAAAGAATGATAAACAGGAATTTTATGAAATGGTGAGAGAGTCTATTTGAATTGTCTCAGTGCCAGTATTACTGACAGTACCTAAAAATAGAGGCTATTTCTGAATATTTTGATTTTTTTTAAAACCTCATAACTAAAAGAAACTATAAAAGGATAAAAAAGAATCTGAAAAATACAATAAACCTTATTGGTTACACAGTTTTTAAATGTCTTTTAACATAACACGTCTATTTTGGTCTATTTTACATTTCTCTCTATTCTAAAAAAAAGCTTTTTTGCGTGTTTACTACTTAGGTCAGATTACAGCTCTCTTTGTTATCTGGCCAGACTATCTTTTGTTGAACAACGTCCTCTATTCTACTCAGCTAATATTTATTCGTATCTAAAATCTTTCAACCTCTGAATAAGAACCCTCCCCAACTTAACTTGAAATACATTAAAACATTAATAGAAAGTCAGTTAAAATTGGAAAATTGTAGAAAACTTTAAAGAAAGTTGGTTTTTTCCCCGCTTTTTCAAACTGTGAAACTGAAGATTCCGATTATGACTTTAGACTTAACATAGTTTATAACAATGATATGATCCATAACAAAAATTTGATTCTATATTTTTTTCATTTTATTTATATTATATTTATTTTTCTCACTGTATAACTTTTGAATACTACTCAAACATCAATTCTATTGTTATTCAATTTTAAAAAAATCATAATATTTCATATTTTAAGGACCATTCAGCAGTCAATGTGCTGGGGAGGGCCCTAATTGAATTTAATTCATGCCCCCCCCCCAAAAAAAAAAGTTAGAAGCACACTACGCCTATGCTCTTGAAGATAAGAGCTCTACCAGGGAAAAAAGTACCAGTGAGGGACTGGGGGAGATCTCCAAGTACTCTGGATAAAAGATTTCCTTACGGAATAAGTCTCCAGATAAGTAACAGCTGAAGAAGTTGGTGAACATTCAGTAGTACCCTCCTTGTGTGTATGTATATATGTGTATTTTAGCTATGCTATTACCACTACTTTGATGCTTATCTCCCTAGGGTGTCTATGCTTTAAAATTTATATCTGAAATAGCTGAAAACCCGTACTTCACTACGGAGTACATTCAAATTAAATACAACGGTCAATGTATGCAATTAATGCCAAAAATAAGTATTAAATATATTTATAATAAATACAATAAAAAATATATTTATAAAAAAATGGTAATGGATATTTTTATAGGCAAAATAATGTAGAAGAAAATATTCAAATTAAATCTAATAGAACATACTAAACAATATAGTACAGTTTGAGAAACATTTCTTTTACTGTATTTTAATATTTTTTTGGATAATGTCCAATCGACTGCTGCATTAGCAAGAAAAATTTTTTTTTTGTCTATTTCGTTGTTATGCACGTGACGCAAAATTAAAAGAAAAGAAACCATGTGATCAGCATTTAATAAATTAAAGTCTAAAAATTAATCTTTAAAAATTCACCAAAAATCAGAAAATGGAGGTAAAGATTCGAAAAAGATTTCATTTTAAAGGAATTTTTATCTTTCTTGTGATATAAATTTTATAACCCTCAAATTATTATTTTAAATGCAAACTAAAAAAAGTTACTAAAACAGCTTAAAAATTTAATTTTAAAAAATCTAAGAAGAATTTTTCAAAAATCTCTCTCAGTGCACCCCTACACTATAAGAAGAATCGCCATGCAAAATTTCAGCCCTTTATATCCAGCGGTTTGGTTTGTGCATTGTCTGTCAGTTACGGAACTGTTTTATATATATAGAGTAATTCCTCACAATACCTATGAGCAAAAATTATGATTATATTTTAAAATATCCTTACCCACAAAGACTATTTTCAAAACATTCAATTTGTTCACTTTCATAGCCTAAAAATTAAAGAAACAAAAATATATCAATATTAAAATTACTGTGTCAAAATTAAAATCACATACTCTTTATAAAACATTAAACGCTGCTGCTGGTAAGAAATAATAATGAAGTAAACTGTAATAAAATTAAGTAATTACACATTGAAATATTTTTTCACTCAATTATAATTAAATGATAATTATAAATCCAATGATAACTCTTTACATGATTCTACATTGAAACATTATGAATTTCAACATTTTAAGGAACAAGAGGAAAATATTTACAAATAAAAAAGAACATTTGCTAGTAACAATTATAAAATATAGAAATATCATACACTGGTTATGCTAATCAATTTGCAGTATTAACCCACTCAAAGCAAAGAAATTGAAAACTGTATAATTATTTTTATTTGATACCTTCTAGCAAGTATACCAAGGAACAGTACCTACTTAAGTACCCACTGGTTGAAGAACAACTACTATCAGGTTCAGTCGAAGTATCTGAAAGATCACTGGACTGAAGAAAAGAGTTATCGTGTCTGGCATCATGAAAAGTGTTCCTTTCCCTACAAAAGATAACACTAAGCTTAGATTTGAAAGAATGTATATTTCTAATGAAAAAATAAGATTACATTGTTCTTAAACAATTTTCAAAATAATATTTCCTGGTGTTTTTATTAGGAAATTGTCAGACAATTCTCCTAAATCAGGAATGGTGAACCTATGGCATGTATGCCATAGTTGGCATATATGAGAATTTTGCCAGCATGTCAATGATTTACAGGTGATATCATTTAACAAACTTATAAATAAGCTTTAAAATGCTGATGAGTAAATAATGAGATCTTGTAATGCCATTTGCGAAACCTTTGATTGTTTAAAAACACTAGCAATGGCTATATTATCAATTTTCTCCTCTACATATTTTTGTGAGCCATTATTTTCCAAAATAAATTAAATCAGTCTCCTTAATTTTGACCAAACAGCACCAGGAATGGCATCTGAAGGGCTCATACCTTCTCCCATCCATTGACCTCACAGGACTTTCTGATGTAAGGACTTAATGTGCCCATATCCAGCCTAGACACGAAGGTATTTAATGGAGTTTGTTGGTATTCAAATCGAGCACCCCCAGTCCAAAATCCGATGTGTTACCACAAGGCTACCTTGGGCCTTTTTGAAATAAGTTTTGATTAATTATTTATTATAACTTATATCAACACACAAACCTTTGACCTTTGACACTCCAATGACCTTCTCCAATGACCTTTGACACATAGTATTTATCTCAGAGTAAAACTGGTAAAGTAAATAGGTATATTGATTTTCAAGGTATACTAATCAAGATGAGAGTGTGTGTTTTAGTTCACCCAACATTTCAAAGAAATTGACACTAGTTGAAGATCTTAGACCTTTATGTAAGAGATGTATCTAGAATCAATAAGAATGAAATTCACATCACAGCTGTTTCAAACTAGATAGCTTTGCAATTATTTTATGTCCCTCTCTGTTATGTATTTCCCCAAGAGCTTTTCACAAGTGCACAAATGACATTAAATTCAATATAAAAGGATAAAATATTGAGATCTTTGCCCTTGGAGGATTCGGGTAAAAGGATTAGCTGTTAATATCAGAATCAGATACTTAAAATTATTACAGTTTATTGATGAGCAATTACTCCCCATACAACAGATATATACACTAAACTGGTAAAAGATTCATTTACAGGAATAATTTAAATCAGGGATTCCCAACCTTTTTCCTACATTGACCCCTTTTAAAAGAATGATTTTCTTCATGGACCCCCTCACATTTTTCTCTATAATATACAGCATACAACATAATTATAATACTAATAATTGCATATAAAACACTTAAAGATAACAATTTGACTAAGAACACGATCTAAAAATTAGAAAAAGTGGTTCATTAGGTTTACGTTTTGTTATTTTTGTACTATTTTCATTTTTAATTTCACAAATATAAACAAGATTTCAGACACAGACTGTAATTGCTTAAACATCACCAACAGAAAAACAAAGCTGCTTCTGATTGGTTGTATCGGGAGGACCCATGTGCTATTTAAGGTCCAGTGGATTTCCCCTGTTCTGCCCAGTGTTATTACACAAATAAAAGCCGACGGCGGCATTTGAGGCATATACAAAAACGTCATGACATTCGACTTTAGATGCATGGATCACTCTGCCCTATGCAAATCTGTATTTATACATATTAAAACGGATATTATTATCTAATAATTACATTACTAAAAAATTAAATTAAATTTTTAAATAGAAAAATTTATCATAGACCCCCAATAGACGTCTTGAATGCTATAGACCAGTGGTTACCAACCTTGGGTACGTGTACCAGTACCAGTACACGGATAAGCAGTTACCGGTACACGAATGATTTTATAATTTAAAACAAAAATCTATCAAAAATCTGTATTACAAAAAAAGAAAAGAAATGACTAAAGTAACTAATAATCCATACGTTTTAATATTTTAGTTTGGAATTTCTTATCCATTGTTTGTGTTGTAATACTTTATTGGGATTTACCTAATCTCAAAAGATGCCGTCTACACCTGAATGAGTTATCTATGACTGCCCCATAAAAATTTGGCACTCGCCTGCGAATTATAACTGTGTCTATAACTGTGTTTGCAAATTATAACTGTGTCTGAGAAGTTTCTTGCCGAGCAGTAAAATTTTTAATGTCATTTGCGACCACATATTTATGTGAAAAAGGATTTTCTGCAATGACTGCGATGAAAATCAAATATAGAGCTTTGCTGGACAGTGAATTGGATCTTCGCCTTAAACTGACAAACATTGAGCCCGATATTACTTCTTTAGTTAATAACAAACAGGCCCAACCTTCTCACTAATTATATATATTTTTAAAGTCATTATTATATTTTATGTATATGTTTAGCAATAAAAATATATGCCAAGTTACTTGTCTTAATTACAAATGTTCTCCATTGCATTTTATTCCCATTTTATAATTTTTGGTCTACCAGTACGTCATCAAATTGTTTACAACGTACAGGTATGGTACTATAAAAAGGTTGGGAACCCCTGCTATATGCCCTTTTTAAACTTCCATCGATGCCCCAAGGGGTCCACCTAGACCCCATTGGGAATCCCTGATTTAAATGAACAATTCAACATTAATAATAAGTGACATATACACATACCAACACATAAAATTTATTTTTACTACTTCATAAAACTTATGTATTTATAGTTCTAACAAAAGATTCTCAAGATCAAAATTAACAAATTAGTGCAATTTGAAAATTTCTTTACTGCAATCTTATACACAGATGGAAAAACAGAGCAATCTTGTACAGAGTTTTTTAAAAAATGTACAGCTATGGAATTAAAAGAGTAGCTATTCGCACATAAAAAAAAGTAAAGAAAAAAAAGAGAAAATACTACTACCAGTTAAGGAAGTCTAATAATACTTTTTCGAATGTGGCATCTAGACACAGGAAATACTCTTCACTGTCTAAAGATGGTACTTTGGTAAATGTTTTCACATTTAAAGTCTGAAAAACATTATTCATCAAATCAAAATGACAACATATTAAGTTATAACAATAATAATAATAATAATTTAACCAGTAGAATCACTGAATTATTTCTGAAGAACTAATAATAAACTATAAAATTAGAATGAGGCCTTTTTTTTTTTTTGGGCTTAGTTTTGAAAAGCTAAGGTTATAAAAATTCTATAAAACTTGGAAGATCAATTTTTTCATGTTAAATAAATTTATTAATAACACATAGACATTTCAGTAGCATGAATAGAAAATTGAGCAAATTCAAAGAAGAAATTAAAGGAAAATTTTAATCATTAAGTAAATATCTTGACAATATAAGTACTAAACAAATTTCAATTTATAAATTCACTATTAGAATCACTTGCCTACTCAAATTTTGCAGGCATCAAAAACAACTTTACCCAGGAGGTAAAAAGATTTATGTAACAAAAAGTCATTTAGCTTTTGTTTGCAGTTAATGTTTGTAGCTTCAGGATTCAATTATGGATTAAGTTACTCTATTAGAGAATTTATAACATAAATGTTGCCTAACATTTTGTAATGAGTCAACAACTTGGTCACATGTCAAATTGTTATCTAATTAAAGTGGCAGGTTATTTGAGATAGAAATATTTTGATATTGGCATAATATGAAAGCTAAAATGCAGTTTTTGAATGTGTTCAGGAAGTTAGCAAGAAGGGAATGGAATTTAGGGATGAAATGTCAATGTCTGTACAAGGGGAATTATAGACTGCCAAAAAAAATTAGATGACATCAAGTAACAATATAAAAAGAATTACCCTTCTTAAAATGGAGATTGTGTTTTAAAAGTCTGGAAGAGAGACAAAAATTTTCCTGACAAATGCATGTATACATAATGAAAAATTATCATCAAAGTCAGAATTAAATAAACAGTAAAGTGATTAAAATTCATTTATATAGCTTGAATATAAACAAACAGCAAAGTTATAAAAAAGTTACGCTCTAATACTTACACAGTCCTTAATTGGAAAACTTTCTCTAGAACTATTCCTATAATAAAAAATTAATGGGCAATTAGTAAGAGAAATCTCAAACAATATAAAAAAATTGTCAGGGATTACGATTGCATCACACTTGAGGTTTTGAAACATACATGAATATTTCCATTGGAATAAAAACTAGAAATCTGATATTTTTAGCATGTATATTTAACTAATGTTAATTATTTCTAACTTTTAACACCAAATAATTTACCAAAATTTTTTCCACTGACATTTTTCTTTTACTCTTAACATAACTTCGTTAATTAAAGAATTGCGGTGCTTCCTGGTTGAGACAACAGATGGTGCTACAAGTCCAGCCAATTTGACCTGTTGAGCAAGTTCGGACAAAGAAATAGCTCACTCTACAATCTTCTATCAAGCATTCATTGCTTTGACCTCAAACTGTTAGCACGTCGCAAGCACGGCTCCAGTCCAGAGGTGTTTTTTTCTGGGGGGGGGGGGGGGGGAAGCAATGTCAGCTGTTAGCATTATATATATATATATATAAAGAAATAAACATTGTCTCATTTTAAATTTAAACTCATTTAGTATCAGGTCTATAATTATATAATTTTAGGCTATGAAAAAAAAAATACGCTGGGATTTTTTATTTATTTATTTATTTATTTATTTTTTTTTTTTTTAGAGGGGGAAGGGCAAACAGGTCATGAATGATAGTCATTATTCAAAAATTCCAAAAATGTATAATACATATATGATTATTATACAGGCCACTAAATCTAATAGTATTTGCATTTATGGGTAACACAGTTTAAAAATCTAGTTAATTTTGCAGAAAATTTAACATTTATTGAGAAAAAAATTTAGCATAATGCTTGTTTTCTACTTGTGAAATATGTGCAGGAATGGCAAAATGAACAATAAACAAAAATCAATAAGCTTCAGGGCCAATATTTAATTTGATCAATCAGGGATAATAATTAATTTCAGGGCCAGTTAATTTGATCTCAAGATTAATTAATGCATAGAAGCTAGATACAAAATTTCAATTAATTTCTACATTACTCGGTAATATGGGTAAATAAAATTATAATACAGAACACCTTAGACTACTTACAAATCTGAAATTTTCACACAGGCTCCAAAATGAAGTTTCT
This sequence comes from Dolomedes plantarius, assembly GCA_907164885.2. Taxonomy (NCBI): domain Eukaryota; kingdom Metazoa; phylum Arthropoda; class Arachnida; order Araneae; family Dolomedidae; genus Dolomedes; species Dolomedes plantarius. The sequence goes on along the minus strand of OU015503.1, from coordinate 34,620,888 downwards.
CATCTATAAATCATAAAATAACATATTGGTTCAAATTATGTTTTTAATATAAAAAGAGAACAATCGTATTTATATTAATACATGAATATATGCCCCCACTTAGATTGACATATTTCAGCAAATTTTAAATATTTAGTACTAGTTTGTTCACACTTATATGCAAATTCACACACAAAAAAAATATATCAAACAAAAATCATATATGGATTCAATAAATGCACTTTTTCATTCCTAAGAAAACTGAAGAAAAGATCCTAGTTTCAGATATAAAACCATGTTTTAAAAGGTTCTTAGTTATGTATCTGATTGTTCTACGATTAATTTTCAATTAATTAAGATCATGTAAACTACTTTTACTCATCTCAATCTGATGATCTAAAGAAGAATCTATTAGTCTCACTATGGTACAACTGTGCCCTTAGGGGCTATTCAAGTATTATATAAGCACTCAAGGAGGGAGGGTAAAGCTTTTTTTATTCTTGTTGACTAGCTGAATATGCGTGCTTTGCTACGGAGTACATTCAAATTAAATACAACGGTCAATGCATGCAATTAATGCCAAAAAATAAATAAATAAATAAATATATTCATAAAAAATCATAATGGATATTTTTATAGATAAAATAATGTAGAAGAAAATATTCAAATTAAATACAGCGATCAATGTATGCAAGTAATTTGTATGTTTAATATCCATAAAACATAGTATTTTGAATTAAATTCTTAAAAAACTTCCATCTCAATTAGTCTAGTGGTTAAATTTTATCTTTTACTGTATTTTAATATTTTGCTTGTCAATTTATTTTGTTGTTATGACGCAAAATTAATACGACGCAAATTAATTATGATGCAATATTTGTGCCGCAAAATTAATTTAAAGTATCACAAAGAGAAAAGAAACCATGAGATCAGCATTTAATAAATTAAATTCTAAAAATTAATCTTTAAAAATTCACCAAAAATCAGAAAATGGAGGTAAAGATTCGAAAATAATTTCATTTTAAAGGAATTTTTATGATCTCTCTCGTGATATAAATTTTATAGCCCTCAGATTATTATTTTAAATGCAAACTTAAAAAAAAGTTGCAAAAAATGCTTCAAAATTTAATTTTAAAAAATCCAAGAAGAATTTTTCAAAAATCTTTCTTAGTGCACCCCTACACTATAAGAATTGCCATGCAAAATTTCAGCCCTTTAAGTCCAGCAGTTTGGTCTCTGAGTTATCTGTCAGTCAGCCAGTCACTGAACTGTTTTATATATAGAGAGATGAGGAGGGGGGGATCAGTGCAATGCTTATGCAAGAGGGTGCACTGCAATGTGCTTCTGACGACTCCAACTCCTCTACCATCCAGTACAGAAAATTAATTCTATTTGCAATGATTGTACGAGAGTTTGTTGTGTTTCATTCACTTTCTTCTGCAAAATCATGTCTTTTTTGGATACTTTTATTTTAAGTTGCATTTTGTATAGCAGAAAATGTCGTCTAACATTGATACTGAAATTAAATCAGAAACTTTTTGAAAGTTTCAAGAAAGAAACATGAGTACATCCAGTTCATATAGCTGCAGAAATTACCAATGAGCTGATGTATATTCTTCAAGCTTAGCATGGAGATGAAGATTTAGAGTGGCTTGTTGAAAAAGAGGTAGATGATGTGGGAGAAGCCAGTTGCAGTTCAAACCAACCCAGTACAAATGTAATAATGATAATTTTGAAGTGTAGGTTAGAGGGACTTCGTCGACAGATTAAAAGTAGAGGATAGATTGATCCTCAGTGTTGCATCAGCATTTATATATTTACTTAATTTTGGATTATACTATTTACTTTCAAAAAATTAATAAAATCCTTTACAATGTTGATACAATTCTGACTGTTTTTCTTTATTGTTTGTTCAATGTATTTACTGTTAATGATTTAATATCTACTACTTTGAAATTTTTATATATATAAATCAGTTCCGTAACTGATTGACTGATAATGCACAGACCAAACAGTTGGATCTAAAGGGCTGAAATTTTGCATGGCAATTCTTCTTATAGTGTAGGGGTACAATAAAAAAGATTTTTGAAAATTCTTCATAGATTTTATTAAATTAAATTTTTAAGCTGTTTTTTAACTTTTTTAAAATTTACATTTAAAATAATAATTTGAGGGTTATAAAATTTATATCACGAGAAAAGATTATAAAAATTCCTTTAAAATGAAATCTTAAAGGAATCTTTAAAAATTCCCCCCAAAATCCCATTTTCTGATTTTTGGGAATTTTTAAAGATTAATTTTTAGAATTTAATTTAATAAATACTGATCACATGGTTTCTTTTCTTTTTGTGATACTTTAAATTAATTTTGCATCATGTGCATAACAATGAAATAACTGACATAAGAAATATTAAAATACGGTAACAGATAAAATTTAACCACTAGACCAATTGAGATAGAAGTTTTTTAAGAATTTAATTCAAATTAGTGTGTTTTATGGATATTAAACATACAAATTAATTTCATACATTGACCATTGTATTTAATTTGAATATTTTCTTCTACATTATTTTGTCTACAAAAATATCCATTACGATTTTTTTATAAATATATATATATATATATATATATATATTTATTTGGCATTAATTGTATACATTGACCGTTGTATTTAATTTGAATGTACTCTGCAGGGAAGCTGGGGTATTCAGCTAGTATACAATAAATATAAATGATTGAAAAAAAGTTGTATGGCCTATGAAACTGAGACAAGAAACTTGCCAAATATAAGCAAAAAAGGGGGAAGGGGTGGGACATCTGCTTATTTTTGATTATAAGGGGAAAGATAGGGGTCTAAAATGACTAAAAATGTGCTTACATAATACTTGAATGGCCCATTAAACAAAACTGTTGCATTCAATCTCTATGAAAACTTTAAATACTACACACAATTCTGTACCAACCTTCATCTTAACTAGTTAAAAACTTGCTTCTAAAGTGATTTATAAGCATATATAAATAATATAAGTAAAATCTTAGCATGAAAATCTATCTTTCTCTGAAATTTTCAACAAGTATGTATCCTCTTTGAAATAACACTGATCATTAAACAAGTTGAACATATTTTAAAACTTTTACTGATAAAATCAAAAATGTTTATTACCATTTTCTTTTTGATGATCAAAGCGATTTGAAAGATATATATTTTCATACTTTCTTCTAACATGCTAGAATAAAAAAAGCATACAATAACCAACAGATAAATGACTATATCAAAGAATGACCTATAAAATTAGATGAAATTCTATTTCGGAAAAAATGACAATGGAAATAAAGTACACAAATTTTTAAACAGTAACAAATTACAGTGTATGACTTTGGTTCATGTTACTGATTTTAAATATGCTGAGAGAGAGAAGTTAGCAGCTAATGTAATGATGAATAAATAATAATTAATATATAAAAAACTGATAAATATAATATTTTAATTAATAAGATGTTAATTGATATATGAATATTTTAATAATTTAATTCTGAATAAAGAAAAAATATTAATTTAATTAATAACATTTTTATATGTTAATATATGCTATTAATAATAATATGTTAATTAATATATGAATATTTTTTTACAATACAAATTATAAAAAAACCCTTTTGTCCTTTAGCATTAGAATAAATTACCATCAACAGTATAAAAAAATATGAATAAAATAATTATAAACAGAGTAAAAATGTTCATTACAAACCTTATGCAAAATATAAAGGTGATATAATCCCAGGATTAGTCCATTTCCACACATTGAATAAAAACTCTTCATATTCTTTTTATGGCTATGATGGTTTTTATTTTTCCATTGTGTAGGCTATAATAAAGAAATAATTGAGTGCAAGTTTACAGATAGTTTTAGCATCTAGTAGACCAGTGATTCCCAACCGTGGCACTTTAGGGTACCATGATATTAATTTGGATTAACAAAATAATTTTAGTAGGGTTCACTTAAAATAAATACTAAGTTGAATTAATTACTGTCCTGGCTGACAGATTGTGATACAGATTGATGTACTCATTCCTGGAGATGAATTAACTACCCTCACGCCGTCAACTTGTTAGGCCTGATAACAAACATTTCTGCTCTAAGCTTCCATTGCAAGTCTCACATAAATAAACCAAAACTCTTTTTAGTGATTTCCATTCTAGTCCTGTAGTACAGCGATTCTCAACCTGTGGTCCGTGGGACTTTTCATGTGGTCTGCAAAATATTGGCCTTTCAGCATAATAATATTATAAATGTACGTAGTAGACCTAGGCCTACACAGGTTTTCATTTATTTTAGTGTATATGGTGCACCATTGATTTGGTAAGGTAGTGGTAGTATTTTAGTGCTAGTGGTCCTTTCGTATGAAAAGGTTGAGAATCACTGCTGTAGTGTAATACTATACTGAAACCCATGGCTATTTTTGAACCTGTACTAATAATTTTGTACCCGTTCTGGTGTTTGTTACTTATATCTTTCAATAAATCAATAAAATCAACAATGGAGTAAATATTTATTTGAGCTTAAATTTAACATGTTCCTGATATATATTCCACTTTAATTTGATATTTAAAAAATTGAAGAAACTAAAATTTTAAAAAGGGTGCCCCAAGTTTCTCATCTCATTCCCAAGATTGCCACAAAAATACAAAGGTTGGGAATCCCTGTAGTAGACACTCTGATAAGATGAAAAGAAAATTGAATACAGAATGATACCTCTACACTGGATGAACTAAATAGATTGAACAATTTGCTGGCTTCTGTAAATACAGTAGAATTCTTTAACTTTTCTAAAATAGTTGACAGCTGTTTATCAATAAGATCATTACCCTGTCAAAGCAAGAAAAAATTATATATAGTGTAAGGGGATTACTTTAAAAATATAAACTAATGTACATCTATTTATAATACCAGAATTTAAAGACTAATAAACATTAAATTTACACAAAAAAGTTTACTAACTTTATAATAAGAAACAAATAACTTCTTTTGATGTACAATGCATTAAATAAATTTAAATTTTGATTTAATAAATATAATAATAAAAGGTTAACAAAGTCATTGCAATAAAATTTTCTAAGAATATGCTGTTTAACTTGATCAGATTTCATATATTTTGAAAATAAGATCAAGAGATTTAGCCAAAATATCAGAATGCAAGACTTCCCCTGGATGGTGAAAATCCTGCATAAAACTTCATTGATCACTCTTGTTTAAAACCAGTATGACCCTTAATACTAAAAAACTATATATTTATGATGAAAAATGCATTTAAACATATCTGTAAATAGATATTAAAGTTTTAAATTTCTTAATAAATGCCCTTAAGGTGGTTTCAGCTGACAATAAATTTTAAAAGTAAACAAAATGCCAAACAAAATATCCCCTACCCTATCATGCTAAAAAATATTTGTTGTTGTTACTTATGCCTGATTTAGCCAGGTGCCACCCAAATTTTGACCCAGCACCCCCAAGGATGACTTCTGGTGGGAGGGAGACTTGTACCTTCTCCCACCTTCTGTAACCTCCTTGATAAAAAATATCTTTTCTTTTTCCAAATGCAGAGGCACTCGTCGCTAGACATTTGCCTATATGTACACCGTAAGCCGGTCCTGTAATTTAGATCCGAGTCAAGTGACGAAACCAGTATACTTGACCCTGCAACTCCAAAGGTAAATAAAAAATACCTAAATAGAACTATCAAATACCCTAAAGACACCCAACTTTAAAAAAGGAAAAAGTGAACAAGCTACATAAAAGCATGGATTCTACTAAGATTGTCCAGATATCTGTATGATTCAGTGGATAAAATATAGCAAATATGATAACACATTTTGCTGAAACATCAAATGACATAAGTAAGTATTACAGCATCATTTTCCTTATCTCCAAGCTTGTGCTGAGATAGACAAAAATTCAGGGAGACAGTTGGCAATACAATCAATTCCAGTTAATCGGACCACATTGGGACACAATTGTTTTGGTCCTAATAACTGGCTGGTCCGTTTAAACAAACATGCCTTATGTTACAAGACGGGATTTGGTCCAAATAAGCAGCTGGTCTGATTAACCAGTGGTCCAATTAACCGGAATTGACTGTATACATAAACTGCAAGCCGCAGGTAAGACATCAAGTGAACTGTTATCCCTGAGGACTAAGACACATTGCTGTTGCAAATTTTAGAATAGTGACATCTCATGACTTTTACATGGACACCTGCATCATATTGTCATTGAATCTTCTCTTGACTGCCCCCTTTGTTCTGCTGGGCAGCTTATAGATATTAACAAATTTTTACAATAGAGCTCACCTCTACTGGGTGACTCATGGGGAATTATGGTCACTGGAATTTCCCCTACCCAATGTTGGGGGAAAAAAAGTATTTCAGATTAAAAAAGAGGAATGACATGATAATAATATACAGGATGTTTCAAAAAGAATCCTCCAATTTAAAAAAATCATAATTATTCATCTTTTAATCTGTTGTAATTGAATAATGTACAAGCAGAAAGAGGGAAATCTGGAGTTTCACACAGTTGCTGACAAGTAGCACTAATGCTCTTCCTTCACCCACAACTTCAGTGCTTGTAAAGATGGCAACTGCATAGCAGAAATCATTTTGTGCTCTGCACTTTGCAAAGTGTGAGTTCGTAACAACTGTTCAGTGTGATTTTCATCAACAAAACCCTGGTAGATTGAAGTTCCTACCTCTCAGAGCATTAGGCGATGGTATAAACAATTCCAAGACACGGGTTGTCTGAGTACACATAACAGCAATGGAAGCAGTGTATGCAGACATGCTCGCAAAAGTTTGGGACGAATTTGCCTACCGTATAGACATATGCTGTGCATCCAAAGGTGGGTATATTGAGCACCTATAATTTGGTTTGTAAAATAAACTTTATGATTAGCCATGTAATATAAAATTAATTTTAAGTTTCTATGTTTAATATTTTTCATAATATACTCATTTCAAATTGGGTGATTCTTTTTTAAACACCCTGTACAAGTCAGGAGCAGCAGATATTGATATCTACTAAATGGTTTCTCTATATTTCAGAAAGAGCAATTTAATTCTTAACAAGGTCACTTATGGGTAGATAATGTGCATTTTCATTTGAAAAAAAAATGAAATAAAAATAAATTTCTACTCTAATTTGAAAATATAGAATAAACGAGATAGACTATCACATTCAAACACATGGCAGTCTGTTGGTTAAGTATTCAGAAAATAATGGACAGTAAAACCTTATTTATCCGGATCTCTGGATAATCCGGATCAGATTTGTAGACATTTTTATTTAATGTTCATATTAGATAATAATTTTAAACTATGATAGCAAGAACATAACTGCAAGTATGACAAATATTCACTTTTAAGTTTGATTCAATATACAGTTCCTGCATAGATTGTACAATAAATTATAGTAATGAAACGCTTTTTGTTGAGTTTAAGAAAGCTTTACTAGACTTACCCTTTCTTTGTTAAGAAATGATGTGAAAAATTATTTTTATATTTTTTAATGTCTTGTAAACAATACTATGTAATTTTGTTACAAAACATAGTATTTTATCATAATAAAAGGCAAGTGTGCTTAGTTAAGGATTTTGTTTTGCTTATTACCCATATTACTTGGATTATCCAGATTTTTGATTGTCCAGATAGCCTATGGTCCCAGTTAGTCTGGATAAACAAGGTTTTACTGTACATGAATTTACAACACGAGATTTTCATTGTAATTTATTATTATTACATATTGTTTCAAACATTCATAAGAAAAAAAAATTATGTACAAGTAAAATCCAGAATAAACTAAATAGCACCAAATATATTTAAATTATAAAATTCAAGTGTATACACAGTTATTCCTTCCTTGTTATACCTTTAAAGAAATTTACGGTGATCATTTATGGAGCAATTATGAAAGAATAATATTAAAAGTGTTTTAATAGTATGCTTGAGAAGCCCATATGACATGATTTAAAAAGTTTAACACTTAGAAAAAATTTAAGAACAATAAAAATGAATGAATTTATTTATGTTCTTTAAAAGTTTGAGTGATGAACAATTTTACAACATCTTAAAATATTCTATTAAAATAACATGGAAATTTTAAAATTATGTAAAGGTATACATCAAAATTTATCGTCATTAATATATCAAAAAATATTAAATAAAGAGGGTTAACTTAAAAGAAATTAAGTGTTGGGGTCAAAATCAATTAGTTTCTTTTTTTCTGGTGTTAAAATATATTTAAATTTTATGCAATGTGAATTTACTGTTTTTTATTGAGAACAGCTAGTTGTACAAACTACATGCATAAATACATACATTAACACTATTCAGTTGATAAAAAAAAATTTTAAAAAAAGGTTTCTTAACTCATGAGGATTTTAAATTTAAACATCAAATTATATTTTGTCTTATTTCAATTTTCTGTTTCAATACATAAAGCTTTTAACAAATTTAATTACAGTGTTTTTATTAGAATTTTACATTAGTTCATATAAAAGGCAAAAAAAGTAGGTAAAAATACTCTTCCATATAAATTTTTAAAATCGTACTAGACTTAATCCTTACGTCGGCTCAGCAGTCTAGGAGACCGCTATTGCACCTATTCTTAAGGGTGGGATGGGGGGTAATCAGACTGTTGAGGGCTTGTGAGTTCTTCGGTCGGGTCCTAACCTTTAAGTACAACACATCAGAGATTTTCACCCGCTCGTATTTTGACGGTAAATTTAATCTTTGTAAAACATAATCAGTCTTTTGAACCAGAGCCTTGAACTGATTTAACTTTTTGCCGGTCTGTATGATCAATAAACCTTGAACTGTACTAATTATCTGTCAGTCTGCATGCATTCTATTTCCAAGATTTTTGTTTTATTGTTGTAGCTAGCATGGCTGGAAGAATTCCTCCTGTTTCACAACGAACCAGACATTTTGTCTCTTTCGCACTATCACAGATTGAGGAATCGGATTCTGAAAATTTTTTTTGAATAATCTATTTCTTATTTACACTTTTCAAGAATGACGCAGGGCCCGATTATGAACGCTGGGGGCCCCCCCTTACCGACATTTATAAAAATACATACTATTGGAAGTACTATGTGCATACACCAAGGGGATTTTGGGGCTCCCTAGCATCAGGGGGCCCTGGGCAAAGTCCCGATTTGCCCATGCGATAAAAAGGCCCTGAGAATGAGAGGTGGCAGTAGTTTTGCATTGATGACTTATAACTGCGAAAAACTTATAAAAATAGGAAAATATCCTAATTTTATAGTGTAGCGGTCTATGAGACCGATGAGCTGGGGAACAGTAAAAAAGACTGATGAGCCGACGTAAGGGTTAATTGTACAGCAGTGTAAAAATATTAAAAATGAATTAACATTCAACTTACTTCATATGCTTCAATTACATCTACAATATCTTGTATGTCTTTTGTAACATCTTCTGCCACTTTACTAGGAATTGTTTTCTTACTAACATCATCCCCATCTGCATCTATAGAGAAAAATATCAAATATTTATATATATATAAAACAGTTCTGTAACTGACTGACTGACTGACATATAATGCACAGACCAAACCGCTGGACCTAAAAGGCTGAAATGTTGCATGGCGATTCTTATTATAGTGTAGGGGTGCACTAAGAAAGATTTTTGAAAAATTCTTAGATTTTTTTAAAATTAAATTTTTAAGCTGTTTTTTAAGCAGTCTTTAAAGTTTGCATTTAAAATAATAGTCCGAGAGTTATAAAATTTATATCACGAGAAAGATCATAAAAATTCCTTTAAAATGAAATCTTCTTTGAACCTTTACCTCCATTTTCTGATTTTTGGTCAATTTTTAAAGATTAATTTTTAGAATTTAATTTATTAATTCCTGATCCCGTGGTTTCTTTTCTTTTTGTGATACTTTAAATTAATTTTACGTCACGTGCATAACAACAAAATAAATTGACAAAAAAATATTAAAATACGGTAAAAGATAAAAATTTAACCACTAGACTAATTGAGATGGAAGTTTTTAAAGAATTTAATTCAAATTCGTATGTTTTATGGATATTAAGCATACAAATTAATTGCATACATTGACCGTTGTATTTAAGTTGAATATTTTCTTCTACATTATTTGTCTACAAAAATATGTGTTATGATTTTTTTATAAATATATATATATTTTTTTACATCAATTGTATACATTGATCATTGTATTTATATAAATATATTTTTTGGCATTAATTACATACATTGAGCATTGTATTTAATTTGAATGTACTCCATAGCCAAGTACAGGTATTCAGCTAGTATATATTGTATATACATGGTGTGGCCATTAATTTCCAGAACTAATCTAATAACTCCAGAAAATATTACATGAAATACATACCCATTTAATATGTTTCAAAGTAACTCTCACCTGCCGTAATGCACTTCTGTCCTCGGCTGTATCAGTTTCGGAAACAACTTTTAAAGTCCTCTTTCGGAATGCTCTTTAATGTGGATGTCACCGTTTTCTTGATGGCTTCGGCATCCTCAAATCTTGTTCCCTTCAGCAAATCCTTCAGTTTTGGAAACAAGAAAAGTCTGCTGGTGCTAAGTTTGGAGAGTATGATACTGCATCTCCACGGCCTCATGCTGGGCCAATCTGATGAAGGGAACAAGATTTGAGGATGTCGAAGCCATCAAAAAAATGATGACGTCCACATTAAAGAGCATTCCGAAAGAGGACTTTAAAAGTTGTTTCTGAAACTTATACAGCCGAGCACAGAAGTGCATTATAGCAGGTGGGAATTACTTCAAAACATATTAAATGGGTATGTATTTCATGTAATATTTTCTGGAATTATTAGATCAGTCCTGGAAATTAATGGCTGCACTTTGTGTGTGTATATATATATATACAGTGCTAGAGTTCTAGAAATAGAGGTACCGGAACGGTAACCTTCCAGGGGTGTGTGTGTGTGGGGGGGGGTATTCCAAATTATTGATAAAGAGAGGTACCTAAAGAGAGGTACCGGAATGCCGTTCTGGCGCATTCCACCTCAAATCTAGCCCTGAATATATATATATATATACACACACACAGTGAGACTTCACTAGCTGGCCACAACTCTAAATGGCCATATTTTGATGAACGGCCATATTTTTATTAAACGATTCAAGACTCCATAGAGGCAATGATATGGTAGAAACCCCTTTTCCATGGCCACACCTCAAAATGGCCACTTTTTTTTAGAACTATTATTGGCCACCATAGAGAAGTTTTCTTGTATCTAAAAAAAAAGTACAGTTATGAGCAAAACTACACACTTTAATGTAAAGTTAGTTGTTCAGTTTTTCAACCAAAGATATACCCTGCTGAATTTTGATAGGAGGAATAAAAATCTTTTTGTTTAAATTTCCTTTTTATTTCCATGTTAGGCAGTGGCAACATCAGCCATTAGCCCTCTGGCAGACCAATAAAATTAGGAATAAAAAAAGAATAAAAATCAAAATTGAGATGAATTGCTTTTAATTTCATTCAAGTTTACAGAATAGTGGCAGTGCTGCACAAAATATATTAAATATAGAATCCATGTAACTTCATACCAATAACCATAACAAAAAACTGTATGATACACAGATTATTTTAACACCTTATAAGAAGGGTATTTCACACACATTAACCTGTGTGCCATGTTGTTGTTGCTTTTGTAGATAACACTAAACACCACAAAATATTGCATAACATTTGAAGCTGTTGTCAGAATTTTAAAAAAAAATTATTTAGATTTTACCATTGTCAGGAATTTTAATTTATTGGCCCCATCACATTAAAAATAGTTTTAATTCAACTTAAAAACATAACAAAATAATTTATATAAAGCAAATAATGGCTTAGGAATGCATCACATGATAAAATCTAGTTTTAAGCACAGGAAATCCTCCTGACCCCCAGAAAATGGACAGTCTAAATAAAATGAGCACTTTCTGTTGCCTGCATATGAGTGTTGCAAAAAGTAAACACTGAATATTCAGTTGCTCACATATAAAGCAGTAAAAGACAGCATAAATTTGTCTACTACACATATACACATACATATCTTTTGAAATAAGATTTTACAAATATTAAAAAAGATATTCGAAAGAAAATATTTTATAAACCCAATCTGTGTTCCTTTTTTAAAATTAAAAAAAAAAAAAAATCTGATAATTTTTAATATTACAGAATATTCTATGAGTACATATTCAGTTTATGATTAATGCCTTATTGATTCTTCATAATGGTAGAACTGATAAATAATATTTAATGAGTATTATTTTCTTTTGAATATCATTGCTGTATTATATTGAATTAATACTGCTTTACTCCAGCTTCACTTTAGTTTTTACTTTAAATTATTTATAGAAATTTCACAAAATCTATAAAATTTCTTAAGAACTTTAAAGAAAAATACTGGGAGTAAGAACATTCAAATAAAAAGACATGACTTAAAATGACATGATTCAAATAATAAGACATGACTTACCAGTAGATTGAGAGGTAATTTCATGCAACATTGATTTCAAGTTTCCTAAAGTGTGCAGCATATTGCAGTGCTGTAAAATCATTGAAGCCTGGAGAATAGCATTAAAAAAAATATGAATGGAAGTCATTCAATGCATACACACACAGCAAAAGAAAACAGAACCAAAGGGAAAACCATTAATTGTTATAAAAAAGATATAATTTCATACATGCAAAAAGCAGAAGCATTATTTATGGAACTTTTAAAAGTAAAATTTAAAAAAACCTTTGGTGTATGAAGAAGCATGCATTTTCAATGAATAATACACAAGCATATCAGCATTTTAATTAATGACACAGAGACAGACTCCCAATAATTTTAGACTACAATAAACTTATGTGTTGTTTCTTCATTAATTGAAATAAGTCTAGCATATAAATAACAAACAGAAAATGCTAATTTTTTAATTAATACACAAGACTACAGCTTCCAATAATTCTGGATAGACTAGGCATCAAAAGTTATGCATGCTTTACATTACTAATAATTTAAAAATTTTTTTAAAATTTAATTCAGTATTATTTTCTACCTTTCAGTGACTGTCTAAAGCAGGGATTCCCAATGGGGTCCAAGTAGACTCCTTGGGTGTCGATGGAAGTTTAAAAAGGGTCTATAGTATTCCTAAATAGTATAAATTTTTCTGTTTTAAAATTTACTCTAATTTTTTAGGAATGTAATTATTAGATAATATCCGTTTTAATATGTATAGTTACAGATTTTCATAGGGCGGAGTGATCCACGCATCTAAAGTCAAATGTCATGACACTTTTGTATATGCCTCGAATGCCGCCATGAGCTTTTATTTGTGTACCAACATTAGGCAAAACTGGGGAAATCCACTGGACCTCAAACAGCACATGGGTCCTCCCGATGCAACCAATCAGAAGCAGTTTTGTTTATCTCTCGGCGATGTTTGTGCAATTACAATCTGTGTTTCTGAAATCTTGTTTATATTTGGGAAATTAAAAATGAAAATAGTACAAAAATAATAAAACATAAACCTAATGAACCACTTTTTAAAATTTTTTGTTCATATTCTTAGTCAAATTGTCATCTTTAAGTGTTTTATGTGCAACTATTAGCATTATAATTATGTTTTATTCTGTATATTATAGAGAAACTGTGAGGGGGTCAATGAAGAAAATCATTCTTTTAAAAAGGGTCTTTGTAGGAAAAAGGTTGAGAACCCCTGGTCTAAAGATAAAATTATACATACCTCACTCAGTACTTTTAACACTGAGTCTGCAGTACAAATCAGCTTGCTGAAAAGTAAAATATTAAAGATAAAAATGACAATAATTATGAAGATATTGAATACTACAGAAAAAACTTTAAATAACATAATACTCACTGCTTATCAGAAGTAATATAAGCTAGACATGCAGGACGGATAAATCCCCGAGCTTCAGAGTCAAATAACAAGAAATAATTAACCTGGAATATATATTGTACATTTGAAATTGAATAATGAATTGATGTAAAAGATGGTAATGCCAACATAAAAAACATAATTAAAAAACATACGATTTAATTTTTTTAACTCAAAGGATTACATAAAATGACCTCAAAATAATTTGTCAGAATATAGTGATAAATTAATAGTGGTGGAGCAGAGAGTATCTCCTACCCTGTATCATAGATGTTAATTTCTCTAACATATGCCAAAAAAAAAAGGGGGAAATTTTAAAATAACCTTAACATAATACAGTAAATCCTTTACAGTCATTAAGAAAATTGTGTTCCCTGATTAGGAATGAAACAATAGCTAATTTCAATGTGATAAACTTTTCAGTACCTTAAAATACATCGCTACAGTGAAGCCTAATTAACATTCCTTTGTAACATAAAAGGCTTATTACTTTATACTTTATTATGTGAAGAAAAAAAAACCTGTGACTACAAGCATATTATTTATTTCATGAGTTTTAAACACTATCAGCATTATATTAAAATAGAATTCAGATCATTGTATTTATGTACCTCTCTTATCAAATAATCCACCATAGTAATTTTGAAAGAATGTTGTATGCAAAATGACATAGAAACACGAAAAACTCAAAAATTACAACATATTACATCAGTAGGTTTGTATATTTTCTTAAGAGGTAAAAATTATTTAAAAAAAGGGGATACAGACTCTAGAGAAGTCTCCAAAAAATATCTCAAAATTGCAGAGATTTAACAAACAGCACATTTATATCACATTGCTACTATTAAAAACAATTTTAGACTTATTCTCCACAGTTAATTATACCTTACAATGATGTATATTTTTAATAGCCAACTTTAATTATATATAAACAATTAAAACTTTTTTTTCATATATTCAAGAACACAATATAAAGATTAATGTATAACAATGTATTGTTACCCTATTAAATTTAATTTGAATGCTAAATACAAAATTTAATCCCAAACAACTATTTAAAACTATATCTAAACTTTTCAGTACTTCGTGCAGTCATGTAATTTCCACTCGTCAAAACAAAAAACTATGTACTCTTTAGGGAAGGTTTTTGAGACTAAAGATTTATTTTTTAGCCTTCTTTCCAAAGAAAAAGTAATGTCATCTATTAATGCAGATATACATGAGACATTTAATATTTCCTAATTTATTTTACCTTGAAATAATACAAATAATGTATTACTTGTTTCACTTGAAAATAGTAAAAGACAAGACAGAACCTACAAATGTCAGAAACTTTTCAGCCACATTTAAATTATATTAAGGTAATATCCAAAACAAAATTTATTAAGAAATAAGTGGCATTTAAGCAAAGTTTTTGATTAATAACTATGATAGTGAATTTCTTGAATATTTGTAAAAATTAAATTACATCTGTATTATGTTGCTGAGTAGAAATATTTTTTTTAAAGAAAAATGACTACCACCAGTTATTGACATGACAAACAATGTAATCTTTTGCTCTTTTTTGGCTTTGCTTTACCATACCCTAATTCTCCTTGCATCTGGAATGACACTAAGGAGCTGATAACTGGTCACTGACTCCTGCTATAACCTTCTAATGGCAGAGAGTTTTAAATTATCTTCATCCAAAATCGTAATTCATAAATGTGCCCCCTTTTTGGCAGAGATATTTTAGATAACAGAAACTGTATAAACTGAAGATGAAAGCATACCTGGTCTTTATTCATCTCTAATTAGTAAAGGAAGAAAACAGGCAGAGTAGATCTTTAATGAGTGGTTAATGGCATTAAAAATGTTGGGACTTTCATAAATTTTTGGTTCCAAATTAAGAATTTTTAAAGTATATATTAAACATTCAACTTAAACTATAGAAGAAAATTTCTATGCAGACAATATTTTAATTAAAACTGTACTCTTCTTAAAAACCTAAAAACTGAATAATAAAGTTTGGTAAATTAAATACCAAAGTATGTAAAAATAAGCATATAAATCAATAAAAATACTGAAGTAAATTATTTAAGCCTAATATTTCTAGATCATAAATATTTAAAAATTATTTGAGAACATTATAATTTTGATAATTTGAAATAAAAATAATTTAATAAAGTAAACAGAAACCTACAGCAACCATCCATATGATACAAAAACACAATACATCATTTAATATTAAATCAAAAATAAGCAAAATTTTAAAACAACTAAAATTATAATATGTAAATCTCTGCTATTAATAAGTTAGACTACTTACAACAGCATGAATATTTTTGGATATATCTGGCATCAAAAGTTGAGCATGCTTTAGTGAAATAACTTTCTTACTGAAACATAAAATTTTCAAACAATTATAAAAATGAAATTAAATGAAATAATTGATTAAAAAAGCTATACTCTAAACATTGGTAGCCAATAATATGATTGAAAAACAGATAATAGTTCATTGTATATGCTGTCTTATGCCACAAGAAAAGCTCCTGACTCAGAATTTCCTGGGGGTAGAAAATTGTATTAGTCTTTTACATTTTAGAAGTAATCATATTACATTTTAGGGGGGGGGGGGGAACTAGTTAGCAATGAATGGGAAATGAAAGCATTTCACATCTTCCTGTAAAGGTGTCTGGTTTTCTAAGATTTGATAGTGATTTTCATTTTGCCTTTACTTATTTTAACTTACACTCAATGGTAATTGATTGCTTCCAATTTTAAGAGAGGTAAGATTTACAATCTTACACATATCAGAATATTTAGAATGTTTTCCACTTTTGTAAAGCAGGTACTTTTATATAATGTTTGATAATTCCAATCTTGGAAACAATGAAGAAACATTGTGGAGTGACTGAAATTATTTCTACAGTTAAAAAGGTGAAACAAGGAGCCTCTCAAGTGGATAAGCAAAATCATCCTAAAATGCCATCATATTAAAACTGTAAAATCAAGGATTTTAAAAAGTGTATTATCAAGCAAAGAGCAGAGAATAATGCACTCTCAACCAGAAAATTATTTCTAACATAATAGAAAAGAATTAACTTCAAATGATAAAGGAAACATTTAGAATAATGTTTCCCAACCTTTTTCGAGTCGCGACTCCCTTCAACAGTTTCCACACATCCCAAGAACCCCCTCCCTTCCCCCTGCCTATTTTCATTAAAAAAATCTTTTTAGACGTAAAGAAAAAACACTTAACTGCATTTTCCATAATTAAATTCCAAACAAATATTTAATTTAACAAAAATTGAATTTGTAAGAAAAGGAGAACATTAAGAATTATTCATTCCTCAGTCAAATGTGTGTCAAAGCAAGAACAGAACATCAAGAAAAGAATTGACCTACCTATTTGGATTCAGAATTATATAACAATAAAAATAGAAAAACCCTTTATGTAATTAAAATTATTCATTACATCAGGGAAACTACAACAGTAATGCCAAAATTGACAGCATAGACTGATGAAAGAAAATATTGACATGTAGAATTTGTATAATGTATGTAGTAAATTTTCAGTTAAAGCAGGTAGATTTTTAACGAACTGAGTTTGCACTTTGAATGAGACTTTTTCCTTTAAAAGACATGTTTCATGGTAAATAAATTTTCACAATTTTTTTTTGATGAAATTCGCTAAAAAGTTGTTTTAAATTGAACCTGTGGTGTACACCCCCCCCCCCCCCAGAAAACACTTTGCGAACCCCAAGGTGGTTGTGACCCACAGTTTGGGAATTGCTGATTTAGATTAGTTTCAATAAATTTGCTTAGAAAAAGTAGAATTATCAAAGAAAAGTTTAGATAAATAAACACGATATAGTGTTTTAGGGTAGCAATATTTTAAGCCCAATGTGGAAATTCAAGGGGGGTAGCTGGTTAACTATTTACATAGATGAATCCTGGGCAGACATTGACTCGACATTTGATAAATACTGGTAAGATGATTCTATAACTGGTATTCAACTAAATTCGAATTTGAAGAATCTCTTTGTTGAGGTTTTTGTTGCTTCTCGGGAATTCTTTCTGAGTGCTGGTATTGGTTAAAAAGCTTAGTAACTTCAGGAGATTATCATGGAGAAAAGAACTTTGAAAAATGAGTTTTTGAAAAGTTATCTCCAAATTTGCCACCTGAACAGCATAATATGTACATATAATGCCCCATATCATAGAAAAGAAAGCATATACTATCCCTAAAAATTATTCAGTATTGAAATTCTGAGCAAAATACAGGAGTAAAATGTGATCAAAGTATGAGGAAAAATCTTTTCTACCATTTAACTGAAAACACTCCAAAAGCACAACATATAGGATAGAAAATGTACTTCAGCAATATGCTCACAAAATCAGCAACTGGCACCTAACCATTGTAAAGTTAATGTGATTGAATAAATCAAGTCTCCTGTGAAAAACTTTATAAATGTTGTTAGTTTAAACAACCTTCAGACTTTGGTTTCCCAAGCATTTTCAAAAATATTTCAAAAGGAATTACCAGGCCACAGTCAAAATATTTAGAAATATATACTGAGCAAAAGTTGGGCTTTAAGATGACATTATTGGCAAACTCATAATTATAACACATAAGGATGAGTTAAAATCAAATGAAGACGAAGCATCAAAAGAAAGAGACTTAAATATCTAAATTAACTATTCTGCATGGCACAGGAATTAATACATTTTTATAATATTGACAAGAAAAAATAGTACATTTGAACTAATCTTGGTCATACTTAGATTAGATAAGCTGATTTGTAAATGACAACTGGCTGTTTCTGTGACTGACTTTAAATAAAGGGTGTCTTGGATGAAGTACTAAACATTTAAATTTTAATGTACTATTAAAAACATTCAAATTATCATACCTGCTTAAACCTTGATAATCAGCTGACAAAATCCTAGTTGATAACACGTTTAAATCAACTTCTTTAGGTTGGGAAGGAATTGTAAACTGGAAGAAAAATAGACATCAAACATAAAACTTATCAAATCACTTAAATGTGTTGCCTTTAAAAAGTACAATGAAGTAATATTTTTCATCATCAAACATAATGAACGCTATGTCATAAAATATCAGCAGTTTAATAGGTAATTAAGAAAGGACTTAGTATACCTCTTTTCAAATCAATATTTAAAAAAATATATTATAATTGGCATTTTCAAATGGGAAAAAAGAGGAATTCATTTCCATGTAGACTTACAGATTAATTATGAGTTAATGATTTGCAGCAAAATAGTATTCTAAGTTTAAACATATGAATACATAATTTTTTTTTAAGGATTTAATGTTAGGCAACTCTTTAATTGCTTACCAGTACATTACATGAAAACAGTGATATTTAAATTATAGATTTATTAATATTCCACTAAGAAAGGAAAATTCAAACACTTAAGAAATAAATCTTTCTACAAGGTATCATCATTACTCTGTAGTTACTTAAAAAATTGTAATTAATTCGTTCTTCACAATGAAAATTTGATCATAAGGACACGTCTACTAAAAGGCTGATCTTTATTATTTATTTAATTTATTTTTACTCATTGTATATGATATTTTAAGAAGTTCACAGATGTTTAAGCATTTTGACTGTACAGAAAATTAACTTAAACTTTTATGATTATTAAGGAAACTTTATATTCTTAGAAAATTGTGTCAGACCCTATTCATTTCAGTTTTTGTAACTATTCAGTTAAAAAACTAATTATTTTCTACTTATAAAAAAAAGGATGCAAATGCATAACTTATTCATTTTGAGTATTTGTTAACATCTTGGAATCTATTTAACACACCAAATTTATGAGCAACACTTCACCTTGTGATACTTCAAAAGGGCATTAATTACTGCTTTAGTAACTGAGAAGAATGTTCTTTTACAATTTTCAAACCCCCAAAGTTATTCAACTTTCCTTAAAAAGCTCTTCATTTTCTAAAAATATTTTTATTAATTAAAACATTTCATCTCCAACTGCGAACCTCTCCAAAAATTCTCTCAAATTCTTTCAAGTCACAACTATTTCCTAAAAACAGTACGCATATATGTATTTAATCACTCCATCACTAAAGAATTTAATGGATAATTATTCTTTCGCATTTAAAACACAAATGTTTATAAAAAAACAATTTTAGGAATAGAAATATTTATTTCAAGTTGTTTCTGAGTAAAAGTTAATAGATGAAAATAATGGAGCAAATAGATAAATATGTAACAGAAAAATGCATAACTATGATGAAATTAAGAACTAATTTGCCTGTGGTCCTAACATTTACTTTCTCAATAAGCTGGATATAATAAAGAAGATAATAAGTACAGACTCTGTGCCTTTTAGTTATATAGAACTCAGTATTACTTAAGAAGAGAATAAAATAATTTTAATAGTTAGCTCAACAATTTTCTATATCATATTTCTATATTAAAATGCTAATATTTCATCATATTCATAAATCTAATAGAAAACAAAGTTTCAAGTTAATGTAAGAAAATTTTTATAGCACAGAAACATTCATTAAATATCAATCATATAATAAAGATTGCAAAGGAAATTAATATAGGAGTTGTAATGTCTACAAGGTTTTATTAAATATATAACCAGGGCAGAATATTGCTACTGATAACTTGCAATCCATGTCAGGTAGTATAGAACTGTTATAGAAGACATGTATTTTCATTTTAAAATAGTTAGTGAACAAAAATTCTGAATATTTTTCTTATTATTCTATAAAAATATCTAAATATAAAATCAGATGGATACACCCAGTAAAGAGATCAACATTAAAAAAGATATAATAATTTACTAAAAGATGATTAAAAAAAGACTAACCAGAGGATTGGGTCCATATATTTCTGAATTTTCTGCTATAAATATGAAATCTTGTTCAAGTGAAGTCCATGCAGGAAAACCTCCGAATGCAGCAGTTTTAGAAATCATTTTATTTTCTCTTTTATCTATGACATTATTTTGAACATTTAAATCTTCTTTCAGGTATGCAAGAACTTCGTTAGGACTCCAAAGCATAACTATTTATGAAAAAATCAATAGAAACATTAAGAGGTTTATAATACACTATTAAACTAATTAAGTTACTTCAGAGATATTAAAGCTGATAATTAAGATTAATAGTTACAAATCCTCATTCATCAAAAAAGGTCTAAAATTATTTTTTTCATGTTTCAGGCAATTATAAACAGTCTTATATTTTGTAAGTATGAACAGTTAGTAATCTATGTCGATTAAAACCTTTAGACTAATGAAGAACTTAAAAAAGCACCAAGAAAGATCTAACACAATTTGTGAATATTTTATATACTCTTTAGTAACCCCAAATATATTTGTCTTTTGGATTAATGTGAAAATTTACTGACAAAAACAAAATTCATATTATATAAAAATAGCCTTAGAAGTATTTCTACCTCTCAGTTTCAGTGTAAAGAGGAAAAAAATCTATATTCAAAACATACCAGAAAAATCTATATTCAATAACCACACCTTTTGTTATCCACTTACATTAAGTTGCTACATCCCTAAAAAATTCTCTTTCAACATATTTATTAACAAAACCTTATTACCCCCAAATTGTGCACAGTTCCAGTTGAATGTAAATAAATTGCTATAAAATTACTGTTTGTCAACTAAATGTTAATTAGTTACAAAACAACATTATTCCATATTTCAAACACCAGAAAATGCTCTTTGAAGAGTAAATCCCTATACATGATGCTAAGCACAAAATGTTTTCTATTATTTTTACAAAATATGGCAAAAATGAAGAAGCCTCGAAATTCTATTAATGCTAAATTTAACTGTTTACAAAGCTAAATAAGAAATACTATTTCTACTTTAAAACTGAAATTTCAAAAGATGAAGCTGGTTATACAGCAAAACATAATCCTAATAGTGAATTAATTCTGAGAAGCAATTATGCATAGGAAATTTATACCTTTTAATGTCAGGTCAAAATTAAATTAAATCATAATCAGTATTAAATATAATCAATTTTACCGACATAATCATTTATAGTATCATATCTTATAAGATTTATAATTATTTTCATAATAGTAGTTTCACGTCAGAAACAGCAAATATGTGGCATTATTCCTTGCCTTTAATCTATACAAACAACAATTTTTTTCAAAGTCATGAACAAATAGTCCAGTTGTTTGGACACATTAAAATATTTACAGAGCATCGGAAATGTGTTTTTACGTAAATTTTGAAAGTTAATTTTACCACTAAAGGTTATAAAATACGAAAATTTACAATTCCCAACGTAATAAGACAAATTACTTTTCTGAAGAAAAGAAACTTTATCTTACTTTAAATACAGATAAGTACTAATTATAAGACTACAATAAATATCTTCTTGTAATTTTGAAACTTATCCTTAAAAATAAGAATTAAATTATTACAGTTAATACTTTATAATACAGCAATATATAGCAAATAAGAAATTCCATTAAACAAGAAAATAAAAGAATCATCAATTACGTGCCTAACAAGCTGAAAGTATGATATTTATATCACAACAAATTAAATGCACACAGTGCCTTTCTATGTGCCTAAAAAGTTATTATCGTAAAAATTTGATACTTATTATATATAATTTACATAAGGATAAGAGTGTAATGAATCAAAAGTTTGATTTAAAAGCATTTTCTTAAAAATTACAGCTATTTTTATAAATTATGACATGGAAAATCTTAAAAAAATAGCCGAAATGTTGTTTCAACTGTGTATATCTCTTAAGTATTTTAATGTATGTCTAAGATTGAGCTAAATTAGTTCTGAATTCGGAGGTTTATTAAAAATTTATATATTTTTATATGGGTTTTCATATTATTGAAGTGTATAACATTTCACATGCTTTTTTTATACTAAGTTTAATTTTTCATACAGAGTTCACAAGGCCAAAAGACACTTTGACATTTTTCCTTTTCAGCTATTCACGGTACAATGATGAAAGACTGGATCTAACTGAATTCTGAGAGTTTATTATAAGTTTATATATTTTTATGTTGGGTTTTCATTTTCATGATGTGTAATATCATTCCACACGATTTTTTTATTCTATATTATTTATGTTTTGTTTAATTTTTAAGTTGATTTTGGTAAACGCACATTCTTAAAATCTCGGGCATCACCGGGTGCTCCTGCTGGTGACAAATAAAACATTCATTAAAAACATGATATTAGCAATAAGACTAGATCTAACTGGAACTCTAAATTAAACAAAAAGTTCATATATGGAATTGACTCAAATAAGAATGTAATCATGTTATGATAAATTTAAGTGAATTTAAAAACATGTATAATAGGGTTTTATCTTATCCTATGACATAGTCTGATCCGATATTTCTAACAATGCTTTACATACGTGAAGTATAGAAATACTGTAAGCATCCACTTAAACAAACTGAAATAGAAAATAACAATTAAAGGTGGGAAAAAAAATAAACTTTCACAAATACGTAAACTACCTATTAGCGCTCTATAAAACTTTACATAATGTACTTTTAAATTTTAATAGTGAATTTTTTACAAATGAGAGATGACACAAGCAAATTGGCATGACTTGCACTAATAAGATTTTGATTAATGAGCGCGAAATTTCTCCTTCACTTGCGTAACAAGCTGAAAACACTGGAGAGAGTAAAGTAAAAATCGATTAGATCATGCATATAGAAGAATTTAAAACTAAGGAACACGGAAACAAATTAAAGGGTAGATAGTTTACTTTCAGAACGAGCTAAATTAAGTTGATATTGATGTATTACAGTTACATGTAATTCACTTTTACTTTCTCTTTACACACGTTCGGACTGTAAACAGTAAATAAATAATATCCTGGTGATGCCATATATAAAAACTAACATTCAATAGATAAATTCAAAGTAAGGTACTGAAATGTGATTAAACTATAGTTATTAAATTTTCAGTTTGATATATTTATTAGATTTTTAGATTTATTAGATTTTTTCTGCTATTTATAACAACTTGCTTTCCTAGTAAGGCAAGATATCCTCTAAGACGATAGTAAGGAAGTACACAACTCAACTTTTGACTTAAAATAAAAGTTTATTTTACTTTAATGATGTTTGTCATTTAAATTTAAATGCTTGTTGAGTTAAATGTTGTAATATGCAGATCGTTTCGTCTTTTCAAACAGGAGATTACCATGGTTATAATGTCAAATATTCACCAGTCCGTCCTGATCTGCTAGCTTGTGCGACTTGTGAGAATTATGGTATCGCTGGTAAGATTCTCACCATATTAATATTCCTTTGTGTTTACTAACTGAGATTGATAATAGCGTGTTAATTAATTTAGTTCGAAAAGTGCAAATAGCAATTTTTAGAATATTTTATCGTTACAATATTCTTATGAAGCCTGAAAACAGGATTTTGCGTACTATTATTTAAAACTGGGGAATCTGATATGAACCAAGATGTTAGTACCCTTCAAATCCAAGTTGTTCCACAGTATTTAAATCCTTATGTTTATGTAAATTGAATCACCTAGAATTATAGGCCTTGGTTAAATAATTATGATTGATGATCCATGCATAATGAAAGTTGCTTCATAATATATAATTATTAAAATATATAAAATTTTTAGCAATAGGTTGATAACATTTAGCTTATTAATAATTACCTGATATGTGTATTTTGTATCAAATTTTAATTTAAAAGCTATGAAATCTTATATACTTCAACATACTATAAACTTTTGAATAATAAAGTGGACTGATTTTTAACTTGTAGAAATAGGTATCTTTCTTAATAACAGTTATAAATCATATTGCATAAATTCTGAATATTATTCCATCAGTATTTTTCTAAGTTTATGGAGATAAGTATGTGTTGCAGTTTAGTGAAACTGTTTTAAATAGTTGCACATTAAAGTATATATATCTGACTAGCTGATAATCCGCACTTCGCTACGGAGTACATTCAAATTAAATACAACGGTCAATGTATGCAATTAATGCCAAAAAAAATGAATACATATATTTATAATAAATATGACAATCAATGCATACAATTGATGTAAAATATAGAATATTTATATATTTAAAAAATCGTAAGGGATGTTTATTTTTCTTGGATAATATCCAATCATCTGCTGCATTAGAAAGAAGAAAAAAAATTTTTTTGTTTTTGTCTATTTAGTTGTTATGTACGTGAAGATAAATTTATTTAAAGTACCAGAAAAAAGAAATCACGTGATCAGCATTTAATAAATTAAATTTAAAAAATTAATATTTAAAAATTCACCAAAAATCAGAAAATCAGGTAAACATTCGAAAAAGATTTCATTTTAAAGGAATTTTTATGATCTTTCTCGTGATATAAATTTCATAACCCTCAAATTATTATTTTAAATGCAAACTTAAAAAAAGTTACAAAAACAGCTTAAAAATTTAATTTTAAAAAATCTAAGAATTTTTCAAAAATCTTTCTTAGTGCACCCTTACACCATAAGAAGAATCACCATGCAAAATTTCAGCCCTTTAGGTCCAGGGGTTTGGTCTGTGTGTTGTATGTCAGTGAGTCATTTACGGAACTGTTTTATATATATAGATTACTCACCAAAAGTTGATAAATTTTATTTCATAGTTTTTTTTTTTTTTTTTTTTTTTTTTTTTTGGGGGGGGGGGGGGGGGGGGGGTATATAATCACCTGATTAAATCAAGTTATTACTTCTGGTAAATTTAGAATGCATACTCATGGTATTAACAAGAGTATATGACATTATATGAAAAGGTCTGGAACAGACAAAATGTGTATATTTTTACGTAAGCTCCAATATTTTTAATACTTGGTTTTAGAGTTAGTTTTGTAATAGACTCTTTAAATTTCTGGTCTTAAAAATATGGTGGTACTGTAGGTTCTGGACTAATTAGCCCTCGTGTAGCAAAAAGTTGACCGTAACGCTCAAAATCCAAGATCAAACCTTAAAAATATGGTCTATTCTAAATAAGTATATTTAGAATAGACCATATAACCAGGTAGCTTGGCAACATTTTGGCTACCATTTTCAAAGCCATATTTCCATCAACATGTCTCTGAGAATTGGATTTTCTTTATTTAGTTAGATATGAAAAAATAGATGATTAGATGTAGTTAAAATTTAAAATTAGGCTAGAGTATAAGACATTCAGGTAGATTTTTCGCCAGTTTGGCGAAAATTCAGAGTTGATCAAATGAAGCTTAAACTGCATATATGATGTCACAGGTAATCATAGATGAATTTTCAGTATTTATAGTTTTATGACAGAATTGTTGTACATTATGGTGCTTCCACATTCATGCAGACAAGTACTCCCGACCCCCGCTTGACACCATTTTGAGGTCGATTAGTCACATTAGTCAGGAGCGTGACACCCCGCCCCGCCTTTGATGCTCTATAAAAATCCACTCAATCGCAGGATCGTTGCAGTCCACCCTGTCCATAAATCACTGGTTTCCCCCGCAGAATACTGTGCAGAGCACATGAATGTGGATGCCTTATTAAACAGAGTTCATACTGTGCTATAACATTTGATAAATCTAAATTACATCTTAAATGTCCTTTAAACTCCTAATTGCAGATCACATGCTATTTCCTTAAATCAACCTCCTCTATTCTTCAAAAAATTCTGCCAAAGAATGCTTATGATCTGCATAGCACACCCTCATCCACCTATGTGTAGCCAATAAATTAATTTTATTTTAAATAGCTTGAAAAAGTCATGATTCTTTGACCAAATGAGCACATTTGACAAAATTTAATCACTGCATGATTTGAATGGATTGGTATGTTCAGAGCTGGTTAAATAGATGTTAGGGAAATTTTCAAATAATTTTTTTTCATTTGGTGACCTGTAAAGGATTTCAAACATAAAGCTCTATATGTACTAACTGCACATCAAACGTAGATCCATTATTTTAAACAAATTGTTAGGTTCTCTTATCTTTACTGAACAATACCAAATTTGTCTTTATTTTTGGGCTCTCCTATGAAATTTTGTTGCAGGGATGAAGTAAAGCAGGACAAAATTATAGCTGAAATAGATGACAAGATAAACAGTTAAAAAAAATAAATAAATGGTAATTCAGTTTTATGGATTTAACATAAATATTTTATAATTATAATAATGATACAGAATCATGATTGAAATTTATAAAGATATACATGTATAATAATGCTCCAAATAAGTGTTATCTAGTTGAATTTGTACTATAAGTTTTTTTTTTCTTTTAAAGTACAAGAAAGGGGCTTTATGTAATCATGACTAATATCGAAAGAGTATTAGAACTTGTTTTCTGAATCTATTGTCTAAAACAAGCTTTCACAGTCAGAAGTTTTGGCGAAATGCTTGTACAAATAGAAAATATAAGAAATTTTAATTTAGTTTTGGAATCAAACAGTTTTTGTTGAGTAGTAAATAAATGTTGAGAAATTTAAAGTAATTATTCATAATGAAAATTTTTAAATTATAACTTAAAATAGAAATTATTTCACTGTCAAAAATATAAACTGTAAGAGTTTTTTTTTTTAAGCAATAGGAAATATAATTGTGTATTTAATGTATATATGAATTACCATCAGTCAGGGCCGCCCAGAGACTTTACGGGGCCTGGGGCAAACTTCTGTTGGGGGCCCCAAGAAATCTGATTAATTGAATAATTTTTAAATTTTTTTTTTTGGGGGGGGGGCCCTTTTTTTAGGAGATTATTTTGAATTTTGAAGTACAGTACAAGTTTCAGAATTTTCTTTCGGAGGAAATCTAATAAATAAATTTAAAAAAAATTTTGGGGGGGGCCTGGGGCAAAGTGCCCCAGTTGACCCCCCCCCCCCCCCCATCCTCTGGGTGGTCCTGCCATCAGTGCAACTTAAATTTAATTATGGTGTATTACTTTTCATAAATTTAGTACTTAAGAAATATGAGGATAGGTTACAGATTTTATTTTTATTTTTCCAAAAAATATGAGGGAAGGCGGGTGGACTTTATCATTGCAAAGTTTGTACCTAGTAATTAGATTATACCAATTGTCAATTAAAACTTTTATAAAAAAAACTTCTATTATCATTTGGTGCGTAAAGTAATCATTGATATTGATTGTAAGAAGTGATATTATTGCATAGTATACTCATGTATCTTTAGTCTGATGCACAGCTAATCTTTAAATATTTTGGTTACTCCCCTTGCTAAATTTATGGATCCTTGATATATTGGCTGAAAGCACTAGTGTCATTTTTTATGACATGGAGACTAATTAGATGGGGACCTACCTATAAATTTATGCTCTTATCATCAAATTTTTAACAAAATTAGAAAACCCTATTTTAATACTGGTATTGTGTTTTTTAAAATAATCCTAATCAATACTATATGCCCAAACTTGATTACTTCTATTCATTTAAAATAGAACTGCAAAATTTGAAAGCCTTCGATGCTTAGAATATCCTGTCTCATTTATTATAATTGCATTTCAAAATTGTATCGATTTTATTTTTGCCATCATGAACTGGAGGGAATATTCCTCCTTTTTCTTAATACTATCTGATAACTTTCTCATTAACTAATAGTTTGTAGTAATTCTAACATTGAAGTAATGAAGTTCCATTGTTATCTTTATTGAGAATATCCATCAATTCTCTCCATTCTGATTGCTTTTATTTTATTTGTCTTTATTATTTCACTTATAGTTGTGCTGTATAATTTTGTATATATTTAATTAATTTAATTTTAAACTTATAGGTCGAGGACGATTGTATGTATTAAACTGTGCAGTTCCTCATTCCCTGAGTGTTCTTTCGACAGCTGAGTGGAATGATGGCCTGTTTGATGTGACTTGGAGTGAAATTAATGATAAACTTCTGGTGACAAGTTGTGGTGATGGATCAATTCAACTTTGGGATTATCTTTCATCACATGTGAGTGAATCATAATAAAAAAATTTTTAATGATCTGATCAGATTTTAAAACTTGTGTTCAATTTCATAATGAATAAAATTTTTAGCATTGAATTATTTAAATATTAAATTTAATATTTGTAGCCTCCCTTATTAAAAGGGGATAGAATATAATTAAGTATAAATTAATGATATGTGTTGTCAGAAAAATTTTGTCTGAATTATAATGCCTAGATATATTCTCTAAATATCAAATTGCAGTGTTATGTTTATAAAACTTTTGATTCACTAACCTTATTTTTATTTTTTTCTTTATTCTTTCTGTAGACTCCAGTTGCCTATTATAAAATTCATGAAAAAGAAGTAAGTCATTTAACAATTGCTGCTTTTTAATTTTATTATAATGATTTTCTCATTAAATGATATTTAAGGAATATAGAAAAAATACTTTTTTAATGTAATTTAATAAAAGGTCTCTACAAAAATAGTCAGAAATGTTGTCTTTATTGTCATGAAGGTCAAAATTAGTTAAAGTAGAAAAATTATGCTTTTTGTATTAGTTTTCATTGTTGAAAAAGTAAACCATCAAATTTTAAGAACAATGTTGCATATATAATTTCTTAATTTTGAGAAGCCACAGAAAAAAAAATGATAAGCTCTGAAAGAAATAACATCTGCAATAGCTATAAAGGTTATTAAAGTTTTTTTTCTTTTTTGGTCAGTAACAATAAACCAAATATGTGTTTTGCAGATAATTAAGACAGTCCCGCCTGAGTTGGGCATTTAGAGCCAGTAGAGATACATGTCACATAGACTGGTTACACATTTTAGAGCATACTATAGGTGAATTCATGAATTCACAAACACAGTTGCATGAATATTATGTTGTGACATCTTTGATTCCAATCTACCATGAACTGTGTATGAAATGTAAGAATATGAAAAGGGCAGAAATAAATGTTGATTAGTATAATATATGTATAAATTAGTAATTTATATATGATTCAAAAAGTTATTTAAAAATACTGTTTTTTTTTCCCCATCAACCAATTATGATTGAAGTGGTATACTTAAACCAGTAATGATCCTTTATTGTGAGATAAAGTATATGCAAAACTTGAAGTTTTAGCTTCAGAAAAAAAATCTTTAATTTGGTGAAATCCCTGAAAGCACTATTTTAATAGAGCTGCATTTTCAATCAATTCAGTTCAGAGAAAAATGTGAATATAGTTTTAGGAGCTGAATTTTTTATTTTTGTCCTCTGCTCTCTGATAGTTAATATTTTCATTTGATCAAATACAGTCTACTGAGACTTTTTAAATTAATAAAACTTGTGTTAAAATTGTCAGTATAGTTCTCTTTTTTTTGTTTGTTTGTTGTTGTAGGTATGTATATTATGGCAAAAGTAAAACTAAAATTGAACTTCTTTCACTTACGCATAATTTTCTTATTTGTGTTTTAGGTTTATTCAGTAGATTGGAATCCTAAGAATTCTTACTCAGTTATTCTCTCTGCATCTTGGGATCGCACTCTAAAACTGGTACGAATTTTGAATGAAAATAAATACTAAGCTATCATTTTTCTGTTCTATTTATATTACTTGTTTGTAGCTCTAAAATAGTAGAAATGGCTTCCTTATAAATTGTGCCAAGATTTTCAGTTTAACATTTTAATTTTCTTTTCTTTTAAATTTGATAATTTGAATTTTAACAAATCAAAAAGTTAAGTGTTTTAATATAACTAAATGGGAAAGATATCTCAAAATTGTATGATTTTATATCAGGTAACTTACATAATAATTTATCTCTTTTAGGTAATGATATGTATACATGATCTTTATCTATTGCATGGAAATATATTTGTATGTAATTACTCTAATTTATTTTCTAATTCAATTACTCTAATTCATTTTACTAGCCGCTGCATGACCAGCATGGTCGCTTGTAGTTTTATATTTTCTTTTGTAAAACAACTCAACTGAGAGTAATATATGTAAAGAATGTTACCATTACATGTCATCATAAATATACGTTGTTAAGGGTTAGTGGGAGCTCAGCCAGAAAATTTATAATCATTGCTAAATTCACTATAAAGCTGATTCTAAAACATCGTGATTAAAAAATGTGAATTTCCATTACTTCAGAATAGAGTAAAAGATAAGACTGAGAAACCCAACACCAATGATTTTGAAAATTAAATCCCTCTCGTACAATTTTTCAAAATTAAGATTAGAAATTGTTGAGGACAATTTTTTTCACTTAAAATTGGAGTAATAATTCAGCAAGTATTAAAATATAGTGTGGATTACGTCACTTTCTGTATGTACTATTGTTCCCAATTAAGATATCTCCATTAAATCATATTAAATAATAAATTGTTTGGAAAATATCTTCGCTTTTAAAATGGAGTAAAAATTCAGAAAGTACTAAAATATAGTGTGGATTACATATATGATATTCATAAAACTTCTTGATATACAGGTAACCCTCCTATAACATAGTAGATAGGTTCCTAGAAAATGCCGTGTTGTGTGAAACCGTGTTATATGAGACTCAGAGACAGTTCAAAAAAGGGGAATTACGTTCTGAAAATTTATTAAAAACAAACATTTTTTTAATTCCATATAAGCAACTTAATTTTTATTAAAAATATAAATGTTTGTATAACACAAAACGAAAAGAAACAAAAAAAAATATTATTTTCATTTAATGCGACCTTAATTTAATAAATTTCTTCATCTCTGATTCGTACAATTAAACAAGAACGTTTTTTCAGTTCAACGATACCATCTTCACTTTCAGAACCTTTTTCTTCATTTAGATTTTTTGTACCTTCTATCCTCTTTAAATTTTGGTTTATTTGCTCGTCCTTACAAGGTCATTGTACATTCACGGTATGGAGATAGACAATTTTACAGCTCCCTTTTGAATTTTCGGCTTCTTTCAGGTTTGCATTCAGGAAAAATGATTCAAGATTTTCAGCTAAGCTTAGGCCTTCTTGTAATTTTATAGAGTTATAAATGAATAAATTATAATTTGTTTATACATTTTCATGTAAAGCCACTGTAGTTCATTATTCCTTCCATCATTATTTTAAGGTAATTTAGTTTTTAAATGTGTTAAACAAAAATCATGTTATCTAGTGCTGTAGAAGTACAGTGTTGTAGAAAGGTTTTCACAGTTTTTTTATCATGTTAGAGTGAAACTGTTTTACAGGTTGCAGTGTTATACGAGGGTTCCCACAATTTATCTTATCGTGTTAGAGCGAAACCGTGTTGTAAGATGCCATGCTGTAGGAGGGCTACCTGTACACAGTTGTGTATTTCAGAGGTAGGAGATACTACATTGTCAGAATCAAAAGACTTTAGATAAACCTACATACAACTTTCCATGACTAAACACTGGATTTGATAGGTCTAAACATATTTTGTCAAAAGATGAGTGGTTGTAACAAATTTCGCCACTACACACACGTGGTTTTAAATTGCGGATAGCCGCTAATGTTTACATCTGGTAGTTGCAGTCGTTGCCATTCGTAGTGTAGAAATATCCTCGATTTTTATGCCGCATACCTACGAGTTTTATATATATTTAGAATCTCAATCCTCTGTATTCCTCCATCTTCTTGGCTCTATTTTCTCAGTTTTCCTGCTTTACCTGTTAGCGTTGTAAATGGGCTTGTACTGTGTGGGTTCAGGTGGTCTTAAAACTGCCCTCTTGTTTTGGGCTCTTCACTCTTGAGCACCTGCCCATGCTGTTTCTTCTAGTATTTTTGGTTTTTGCTCCTATTTATATCAAAGAGTTTCGATTACCCTCGCATATATAAATTGTTCAATAATCATACCTGATTCTCCTCACTTGCCCTGGCGATGACCTATTAAATAATTTGAAACATGTCACCATCCTTTTAATTTATTGGGGAATTCAGAAGAAGTGTTGATTACGTGTGATTTATATCATGTTTTTGAATAACCTTGTTTAAAAATAAATGATAAAAATCCTAATAATTTCATAAAATGACTATTTATGAATAAACCAGAAAAAATAAAGAGACAGATAATAGTTTGTCAGGGTTTAGTAGGCTTTTCATGTAGTTCAATGACATCTCTCTCAAATCACCTGTTAATTTTTTATGGAACTACGAATTTTTTTCTTTCTTTTCAATATTTTTACATTAGGTGAGGGAAATTACTCAGACACCAATATTTTCTATAGGTAATTTTTTTTTAACGATGTCTTAAATAAACTAATTTGTATAATACAGACTACTTGGAATGAAGAATTTGTGTAAACGGCAATAGGCAATAATTGAAAAAATTGTCACCTATCACTTATTATATGTAGTAAGATGGAATTTGAAGTTGTACAAAGTTTTGTTACCCAGTATGTACAATTTTAAACGATTACCTCATGTACCTTTCTAATACTTTTCCGGAAAACACGCTTTTAAAAAATTAAAGATGATGCTAACATATACATATTTTTGAGGTTATATAATCAATTCACTAAGGTATCCAGCATTTTCCTTTTTTAACACGTCCCACAAAAATCTTGGAGCTAAAAAGTGAACATCCACTATGTTCATTAGGAAAACTCTATTAAAGAATTGTTAAAATAGAAGTATAATATTTCAGCTGGTGTGGAATCAAACCTCCATTTATACCTGAGAGGTGAATTAATTCAAAGATTTGTTGTGACATTTATCACATCTGAATGTTCTAATGTGGGTATATGAATGTGCCTAAGCTTCATCATATTTAGTATACATGTTTGCATTGTCTTAATATCATCTATTATAACAGGTACATACTGCTTCAGTGGTAGCTAACTTCAATTTAGTCAATGTCGTTTGTAAACTCTTGGACTAACTAACATTATTCTTAATTTTTCAAAACCAGTACCCACTCTTTATTTTTATTATAAATATTAAGAAGCTGTATACTCCTGTTAAGTGATTTCGTCAAGCTTCATGTAAGTATTAATCATATGCAATCTTCTAAAATTATTTTTATTACTTACCCTAAACTCATTGAAAAAGAATTACTCATTTAATTTTGTTAAACTAGATAACCCCTGAGCTTCATCCTTTTGACTGTAGTCATAATGTATTACCTTGTTTCAGCACTGCACATTACCCTCTTTTATGTTTAAAAGCTTAATAATCAATGAACATCCTATTATTTTTCAAGTAATGCTTTAGATCTGCCTATTCAACAAAATTTATAGTTATCATGTTAAAGTAGTTATGAGAAAATCATTGCTCTGTGCTGATGACATGTAATATTTTTGTGTGTATTGGGAAAACTGCATGGAATCTTAATGTACTTTGTTTGTCATAAATTTCTGCATTTCCTCTCATTGATTATTCATTATGTGTACTATAAATATATTACAGTAGTCATCACTACTGTAGATATTTTGTCATGATTACTGAAGAACATTTTAAAAGAATGTAACCACAGAAAACCCTTTGAAATTTGTTAGGAAATTTCTATGATTTGGCTGTGACCCCATAAATACTATTATTATTCTACTCTTTCAACTACAGAGAGTTGGGACTTTTGCAAGTTCCCTGTTCTTTAAAAAGTAGGTGTTTTATTATGTGTTCAAAAATGTATGTGTAGGAGTTTTTCAGAGTTTTTGCTTAATTTTAGCAACTGTCGTGCTGAACAGCAATTTATTAAGGTTAGTGTTTTTTTTTGTGCCCCAGAGGCGAGAAAAAGTGTATACGTATGTCTTCCAATAATCTATTTCTATGTTCTAATAGATCTAGGTAGCCAATCAAGCATTTGGGGATAATTTTTATCACCAGTAGTAAGGGAAATAAAGTTGAGGTAGTAATTGCACCTTCTGAAATAAGTAAGCCTCATTCTTGCACCATTTTGCTTTTGTGTTTGGATAATTGCATTCAGTGTGGTTACAAAAATATATCAAGTTGATTATTAGTATCACAAAATAAGCAAAGAGGTGTACTATCAGTATGTTAGACCACTTAATAAAGCTGAACAATACAGTTATATACTTCCTTAGTTAATATTATTTCTTGACTAGTAAATGAAATGAAATTTTGGCTCCCTTTTTACTTTAAAAATGCTTGTTTTAAGTATGTCACTATTTTTTTTTTTTTTTTTTTTTTTAGAAATGTAATGTCTTTTGAATTTAAATGTTAAAAGTAATTTCCATTCATAATTATGAAAATGTTATCTAATCTATTGAATTTCTGCTGAATTTTAGTAAAAAAAACTCTAGTAACTTAGTAAAACTTTTTTTTTAGTAAAAAAAAATTGGTTTTCAGGGGGTTAGTCTGTATTTTTTTAAAAATTTAATTTGTTTTCTAAACAAAAATAACTAGAAGAATCCTTCTTGTAAATCAAGTTCCTTTTAAAGTATAATCAGGCTTCATTTATAGTCGTATGTATTTCTTATTTCCTGTTAGCATTATTGTCTATTGAATTTTCTGTGGTAGTTGTGCCTGTGTTTTCCTTTTCAGGACAAGCTTAATGAAGTATTTAATTTTAAGCTTTGTCTTATTGAATAATATATATAGATATAATCACTAATGGTTGAATTGTTTAAAAGTAGCTGTAAGGGAAGCTATAATACATTATAAAATGTCAGATGTACTTTAAAAATGGCTATGTATCTGTTGTCTTTTACTTTTGCTAGCTGCTAACATATAAAAATAAAAGTGATAACTTTAATTGAAGAACATAAGAACTTCTACATATACACAGACTCTTAACTATTGACCAGAAGGGGAAAATTTAAAAAATATATGTTCATTATTTTAATAAAAGTTCAATTTCATCAATTTAATAAAAGTTCAATAAACTATTCAATTTCATCATAAAGCTGTAATATTTTATCCTCAGAAATTTCATATAAATGAGGCACTATGTTAAATTCTGAAAATTTTAACCATACTAAGAAACCTTTAAATTGCTTTTTAAAAAATTAATAGCTTTTTTAAATACTATTGTGTGTGTGTGTTTCTACATGGGAAAAAATTTTGATGTTAATATATATATATTTTTTTTAATTCATAATTTTCAGCATGTTTATGCTATTGCTTGGATTTTGATGAAAGTTATTTTATTTTTGTTTTGTCAACAGTGGGATCCTTTTGCTGCAAAAGAAGTTGCTTCTTTCGCAGATCACACAGACCAGTTATATGAAGCAAAATTCTGCTCACACTATCCTGCTGTATTTTCTTCAGTTTCTGGTATTGACCTCTATCATTAGTATTTTCATTAATTTATATATAGAGTAATTAATGTTTCTTTATAGTTCATGTTTCATTGCAAGTCTTTGGGAAAAAAATTTTTGAATCATTAAAAGAATATTATTGGATCATTCAGAATACTAACTGGATAATTCTGCTTTTATCTTGATAAAAATATGGTTCGCTTCATTGAGCATATCAAGATCTCAGCATTAAAAGTGTCTTTTAGAACCAAATTTATATTTTATATAATATAAGTAGATTGATGTATAGCAGGTATTTTAGCACTTGTGCAGGAAAGATGTTCTCTGCATGTGTATTGTTATCTGCTTCTTATGTTTAATTGAAACAGAAAAGTGAAAATCTGTTTTGATTTAATCTGTAATATTTTGATGATTGTATTTAAGGATGATAGCAAATAAGCAGGGAAATTTGGATTAATTTATGAAATTAATAACTGAATATTTTGACTGCTATAAAAGGGAAGAAGTAACTGACAAAAATTATTATGATTATAGCTGGTATGAATGTTTTGTTAGTATCTAAATGGCCAGATCATATTTAAAAAAATAACTACTGTTTTTTTTTTTTTTCCTAATTATATTTAGACTTTTTACTCTGATTCACAACAAAAAATACACATGCTAAAACCCACATTTGCATTAGTATAAACATTTCCATTTATTACATATATCATGTAAATTCTTGTCCTAAAACTGTTTGTCAAATATTTAGAAAATATATATATATATATATACATATATATGTAACATGCCAACACAGTCCCATGTTAACGGAGACAAGAGTCGACATGTCACACCTCAGGAATCTGTAGTCGTGACCAAGAATTTAGGAATCTTTTCATTTAAACAATACTTTTATTATCCGTTTCTTAACATCGATGACGGCAGTTTACTAGGCAACAGTGCCACGCCAAAATCTGCTCTTCGGGGTATGCTGGAACTTATATAAACTTCATTCCATCACGTGGCTAAAGGGCGTGATTTAATAGCTGATTGGTTAAAAGTTTAGTGTTTATGTGCAAATCTGAATTTTTTAGACCCCACGCCGCGTCGTGTCTAATTTCGTCAAAAAGTCAGCCATCTTTGATGATTTTGCCGAAGGCTGTAACAATGGAATTTAACACGAATGTCCAAGGGAAAATTAAGTACTTAAAAAGATTAAAAAGGGGTATGTAATTTTGAATAGTAGAGTGAGGAATTAATGGTTTCTAAAAGTTAAGAGTGTTGACATTAGAAATTACTAGTTTTTTAATATTATATATATATATATATATATATATATATATATATATACTTGTCAAGTACTATCTCTCCATGTATAAAGTGCTAAAATAATCTTTTATTCATTTGAAAGAAATAATCTTAGTTTTCTTTATTATCATTTTGCAAAATTTCAGTGGAAGACCATAAAATAGTTATTATTTTTGTCATATTTATTTGAGGAGATTATGATCAGCATAACAATTTATAAACTATATATATATATATATATATATATATATATAATTTTTGTATATTCTCATATTTATATAATTTTGAAAAAAAAAATTTTCATTATTATGAGAGCTGTTTACTTGTTCAACCTAAAGTATAGTGAGTAAATTAAATATTTTTGAAAATTTCATTGTATGTAGGAGATTCTACCTTAAGATTATGGGATTTAAGGTATCCTGGAAAACCAACGGGTACATATCCTCATGGTACAGAAGTCCTGTGCTGTGATTGGTCAAAAAGTGATCAGGTAATTTTGTGCATTTTTTATTTTCTTTCTTTCTTTCCTAAGTGGAAAATTTACATCAACTTCTAAGCTGAATTTTCCCATGTCAACAGTAACATAAAATTTATTGGTAGAATAAAGTCTATTAAAATACTGTAACTAAAAGTACTATAACTAAAAACAATCGCTGAAATTATTAACTCCTCATGTATGTCATTGATCGTTTTGCGCTGTAATTTCCATCTTGTCATTTTAAATTCCGAATGAATAGACAGTTCATTTGATTAAATTAGTTCCTCTTCACATGCTTTTTTACTTAACATGACATGTATGGAAAAGATTTTGCCTTAAAAATCTTAAAACACACAATTGATAAATCCAAATTTTTTTGGACAGATATAGATTTTTTACTAAAAAATTGTAATAAATGTTTTAATATTAAAGGATAAATCCATGAAAATGAGTAATACTAGATAATATTTCATCTGAATAAAAGTGCCTGTTGCATCTGTTAGTATAAGAGGGAGAAATTGAACCCTTTTTTCAAATGTGATTCATATTTTTCTGTCTGTAATGACCAGAGCTCATTGAATAATGCATGAGAGTAATTAAAATCCAGTTCACATAATTGTTCAGGCATGTCAAAATAAACTTGCTTTTGTTAAAACTATTCCCTGGCTGCCGTACTGTATGAGAATGTTCAGTAAATGTTAATTAGTTTTTGTTTCACTGATATTGTGATTTATTTCTTGAATTTGCTGTATGTTGTGGAGAAACTTCTGTATGTTGTGGAAATGGACAGCCATTTAAATTTACCTCATATAAACAGATAAATTAGCTCAAATTTATAATGTTTTTAAGCTACATTTTTCCATAATGTTTTTTATATAATGTTTAATTTTCCCCTACCTTCAATTATGTCTATCTTATGCACCGAAAAATGGTGTAGGGGCACTGTAGGCAGCTACAGGGATGCCCCCCGTGTGAATTTTCTTGCTAAAGTTTCATTATTTATTTCATATGCACAAAAAATTAAATCAATAGAATTGGGGGAGGGTCCTTAATATCAGTGATTAAGTTCAGTGATTATTCTAGTACAATGCTTAAGTATCATGGTTAACTGTTGCTTTTTCTTAATGATATTTCTTTTAATAATCTGTGACCAATCTATTGTGATGCAGGATGCACTTAGTAATATTTCTTTTATTAGTAGTAATATTGTTCCGAATCCGAGTGATGAGGGGATACTTTTTGTTAGTTTAAGCGTTAGTAAATTTACAAACTCAAAAATGCGCCGTAAGACACCCGGCCTTGGTTTCAATGAGAGGATGGAATGACGCACAGTCCCTGCTGACCTTCTGATGATTTTTTTTAAAAAAGACTTTCCACCTGGGGTAAACCCTTGATTCCTTTCTGCTGCAGTATGTGCCTTTATTTCCTATTTTCCTTCTATTTTAATTTTTAGGCCTTGTGAAGTGAAGTAATAAATGTTTTAATTTATTTTATTTTTTGTTGCCCAGTTTAAAGAAATTTTATTTAAGGAGCTCCATAAGTAGGGTTTAAGTTTTTTTTTAGTTTTCCAACCACCATCTAAAGAAATGACAATCCTTTTTATATGTGTATTTATGTTGATTTATCCCTTCATTATGTGCCAGGGAAATGTGCTCCCTCCTTGTGTTGGCATTAAAGATATAATGTGATAGGAAGGCTCCCTTACCTTGTAAATAAACCGGGAGCCGATGTAAGTCATTTAAATATGTTAATTAATTGTTAATAAACTAGTTCTTGGTTTAGAACAGGTTAATTTGGCATGGTGGCATTAAATTGCCTTTAACTTTTAATCATTTAGTAACCTTTAGGAGCTGCTAGAATTTAGTTGGAACTAAATAAAATGGCACTCAAGGTACAATAAAATAGGCACAATAGAGAAATGCTGAAGCATAAAAATGGGAAAATTTATGTAGATAGCTATATATTGATACATAAGATTTTTAAAAAAGTTTTTTTTTTTTTTCTTCTCTCTAATGGCTGGGAGGTATGAGCCTAGGCTCTTCTCCGGGGGAAGCCAGAAACGTGAGACCACTTTGCTGCATGTGTTGCCCCAGGTGTTCCACAGGGGGTGAGTCCACACTGCACCTGTTTGATGGTCCACGAATTTTGAACTGAGTCAAGTTGTGGGACCAGACCACTTGACCCAGCACCCCCAGAGGTAAATTTGAGTACTTGGAGGACATTACAGCCATGCCCTATTTTACGTGCCCTGGCCACCATTAGTGAACATGGTGGTGGATTTTGTCAGCGACCAGCCTCGAACCCGCAACCCTCAGATCACTGGCTTGACGCCTTTGCAAACCGGGATTGCACCCACAGATTTTTTAAAAGTCCTTTCATATTGTTAATGACTCTTTGTGCACGATATTGCAGTATCATATAGTTAATAAAAAAGGTCTATTTTTCTATAACTTTCATAATCGATCAGTCTGAAGAGAGATTTCTTAATGGATGGGATGCTTTTTATTGACTGCCAATGATTTTACCTTGGATTCATTAACTCATAATGTCCTGTTTTCTTAAATATATTTTTGAATGACTGATGCTGTGAGTTTAATTTTAAGTACCTTTTTGCAGACAATACTAGCAGTTGGAACAACAGATGGGAAAATAATTGGCTGGGACACAAAAAATATGAGGAAACCAATATTTGTCCTTGTTGGACATGAATATGCTATTCGTCGACTAAAAGTAAAGTTTCATATTTTGTCTTTTTTCTTTTAATCTTTTTTATGGCCTTGTTCTTTATTACATTTATATATATGTATGTTATATTCTAGTTTTCTCCTTTTGGAAGAGGTTCACTTGCATCTGTGAGTTATGACTTCACCACACGGTAATTACTTATTTAATTATCAATTTTGTAATGTATTATGCACAAACAATAATGTTTTATATGTTTAAATTTTCAGTTTTAACTGTTAACATTCTATGAGGGTTTTTTTTTAAATTATTTTCTTGCTTTTTTTTGTTATTTTGATTATTTATCTTATATAAAAATTAGTTAAGGGATTTTGCCATCAGAAAGTGAGTGAAATTCTTAGTTTATTTGACATGAACATTAAAAAACAAAATTGTAAAACATACAGCTGATATTTTGATGTTTATATTTTTTTTTTTGTCATTATTACTAAAAA
Organism: Dolomedes plantarius; assembly: GCA_907164885.2. Lineage (NCBI taxonomy): Eukaryota > Metazoa > Arthropoda > Arachnida > Araneae > Dolomedidae > Dolomedes > Dolomedes plantarius. The sequence goes on along the minus strand of OU015503.1, from coordinate 34,579,875 downwards.
AATTAAAGTTTATGTAGTGTTTTGACTCTTTAATTTAAAAAGATTTCACAGATTTTTCAGACCTTTTATTTTTTGTGGGAGTAAGGTGAATTAGTTAAATTTAAATGTCAATGACAGTGTATGATTAGTTGAAAAGAGTAATTGCTGTATTTTTATAGTAAGACTAAATAATTGAAATGACATTATATTAAAAAACAATCTAATATACTGAAAAATCTTGTAGTTCATTTAGATCATTATTTTAATATTTATTTATAAACAATGAATGTATTCAGTGCAACAGCTGTTAAATGTTAAAAAGTAACATGAAAGAATCTGACATTTAAGATTTAGTTGGTGAATTCTAATTATGCAACTGGCAGTTAGATTTCCCAATCTAAGCTCGGCTGGGCAGCATGCAGAGAAATAGTCTGAACCTTCCCTCTAGCTTAGTAATTAATATATATATATATATGGGAAATTCATTCTTACGGTTGAAATATCGAAATGCAATAACACGTATTTTTGACTAATATTTAATTAAACACAAACCAATTACAACTTAAGGTCACAACAGATTATCACAATAAGAAAGCACAGAATGTCAGTGCCTGTCTGACACGACATTAACGCTCGTCTAGCATGAGCACGATAATACAGCATGCAGTCTGCACTCAGTAAAAGTAAAAACACAGCATGCCGTTTGCACACCGTGAAAGTAAACATAGCGTGCGTTCCATTGTCTCTGCCCACTCAGCACCAGCAGTTGAGTTGCAACTTGTTTGCTCAAGTGGCGCCTCATCCCTGTTGCAACAAGAGTAGAATTCACACACACATATATATATCAGTGGCGTAGCAAGGGGGTCTATCATGCCCCTGGTGCCAAATGGCTCCCAAGACAAACAAGATTTTCCAAAAAGGTATTGTGTCCCGGGCACCAGTTATGCTCTCTGTGCCACTAATATATATATACATATTAAGACTGAGAAATGCACCAGGGGTTTTCTGTTGCTTAAAAATTTTTAAATGTACCTTTAATTTTTAGTTTTTAATTTGTTTTATTGAAGCTTCATAAAAATTCCCAACTAATATTTTTCACAAAAGAGTTTGAAAGTTGTGCATTGGACAGTGTACTTTATTTCTGTAATATGTGGTAAGAATTAACATATTGGCCAAATGGCTAGGTTGCCAGTCTTTGGGTTTTAATTTCACAAAGCACAGGCATTTCTAGGTGTTTAGAGTTGGCTTTAAACTATATGTGCCAAGTCAATTTAGACATCATGCTACAAAAGATGACCATAGCACACCAAACCAAAGCTGTTATGTAACACACTTTTATGCATAATTTATGTTTTCTACCTCTTAAGAAACTTTTATAGGTTGTTTATTGATATTAAGGTAATTTTTGTGACTCATTTTTGCATAAGTAGTAACTAATGGTAATTATTTTATTTTAGGTTTTGGAATTGGGCAGAGCCGTATGCTGTAGATACCCATAATAAACATACAGAATTTGTTTACGGGTTGGATTTTAATCCAGATAGAGCATTTGAGGTTAGTTATCTCTTCCCCTCTTTTTTTTTTTTTTTTTTCTTTTTGTCTGCAATGCAATCTAAAATAAATATTAACACGAGTCCTGTTTTGTTGTTTTATTTAACTCTTCCCTGATTGTATTAATAAGAAAAGAAGAGGTTTTTTTAAGTCAGTATTTTTCATTGATCATAAGTAATTTATGTTGGAAGGATTAATTAATAGAAAGGGGTGCTCAGTTCAAATCCCGTTTAACACCATTCAGTACCTTTGTATCTAGGGGTGGATAGGGGCACATTAAATCTGTGTTTGTCACAGCTTGTGCTCTCTGGACCTTGCGCTATTAAACCTCAACAAACCAACCAACCAACCAACTAAATCTGTAGATTGGTAAGTCCTATGAGCCGCCTTACTTTGCAGTGCCTGACTGTGACAATCTAATGTTTCATCCCTACAATGAAAACATGCCCTAATTTTAAATTGAAAAGAAAGGCTTCCCGACATCAACAGTCGCTTATTACATTTGCAACTTATTAACCCCTTCATCATCATATTTGGCACGACAGCCCAGGGACAACCTATTTCTAGACCTGGTTTGCCAGTTCCTCACACCAATCACTCTAAAATCTGATTCAACAGAGTCAAGCCATCTTAGTTTTGGCCTTCCTCTTTTCTGACTAGTAAAGGGCCTTGCAACAAAAATCTTCTTTACTGGATTTTTTTCATCCATTCTAGCAATATGAAAGGCCAAGTTCATTCTTTTAATTTAAAAACTTTTAATAACATCGGGCGCTTTAAAAAAATCTATAGATTTCTAAATTAAAATGCCTCCACCATAGGCCATTTTCTTTGACACCACCAAGAATTCTTCTGAGAACCCTTCTCTGAAAGACTGCAATTCTGTATTCTCCATTTTTTGTTAGATACCAAGTTTCCGAACCATATATTTAGGACCATATTAATCCCTTACCTGTGACATATATTTCAGAAAAATGCACCAAGAATGGGAAAAAAAATTCCTGCTTAATTTTGAGCATAATATCAATAAAAAGGTTAGAAAATGGTTATTTTTTTAAAATACAAAATTTTAAATGAAATAACTACTATATTTAATTATCTGTCGCATGTGAAAAATTAATGGATATTTTATTCAAACATTTTCAATTATAGCAAATAAATCAAAAGGCGTGGTAATTTTAAAGCTAAATATTATAAACTAATGTTAAACAATACAATATGATTTTGAATATGCAAATTTCACAAATCCTTTGCAGTATGATATATACAAAAACATGGAACTGCACACATGGAAGCCCACATCACACTCTTTACAATAAACTTGTGTCGCACGTCATTATTTTCTTTCCTTTTTCGTCGGTTTTAGAGCAGCACACAAAACACAGTCTGGTTGAATTAGTCTTTTTCTCCGTTGGTGGAATGTGCTGAGGAAAGTGACGACTTGTAAGTTGCAAGTTTATACTAGGACACCCCAGTCGTAGTAACTGAAAGTGTCACTTGTTCATTTCAACAATTTGTTCTGCATTTGAAACTCTGTAGTTCATAATATCTTTCCCACCTCCTGCCGATTTATACATTATGAAAGAATTCCATAATGCTTGATCTAAAAGATTGAGAAATATTTCTATGTTGTATTTTTTGCAACATTTCATCACTTTCCATATATTCATATTCTTCAGTAGAAATATCAGTATCTGAGCCTGAAGAACCTAAAAGATACTCTTCATCAGAGTCGGAATCAGACATTGCAAATCAAACTTTTGCAAAAACAAAATTTTGGTATAAAATTCAATGAAAAGGACGGTTAGTGGTTATTACAAATCTAACAGTGGACTAACAGTGCAAAACACTCATTCCCAATTCATGCCTTTATAACTGACCATACTCACATTCCTCACCAATGAAATAAATGAAGGACATATACCGTCATCTGTTGTGAAAATAGTAAAACTCCATATTAAATGTCCATTCAAAATGAAAACTGGCATCACGGAAAAGATTCACTAATTTTTCTCCTGCCTGAACTGAGCTTGGGCATCACAAATATTGCCCATTGCGGTTGCCTGAACTGGGTTCGGACATCACTGGTAAGGGGTTAAATACTTACTGTCAACTGATATCTGAAAATAAGGGGTCTGCTAATGTATTTCTCATACTGATTTTTTTCTCCCTTCAAAATATTTTTGTGAAACCTATTGGAAAAACAGTGTTATTGGTAATATAAAAACCTTAATATTTTCTTATAATTAACGTAATTAAAGCTTGATGAGAATATCTAAATCAAAAGTTACATTGTTCATCAGCAAGAGACAACCTGTACAGTAAGTCAAGGCAGGTGAATGGGATGTGGTCATTCCACAACAGCAAAACTGTGAAGGCTGGAATTGCCAACATGAGAGGCAGATCAAGTGACAACCTATATAGTAAGTCAAGGTAGACAAATGGTATGTAGCAATGCCACAGCAGCAAAACTGAGAAGGGTGGATATTATTAACATGAGTGTCAGAAAAGTAAGGAAAAATAGAATTTTCAGGCACTTTCTGTTTCTTACTTGTTTGCTTTAAATATTTGGATCAAGCCTTTTTCACTATTAATTATAGTGAACTATTAAGGTGTTCCTTTTTGCTGGATTGGTTCAATAGTTGTGATATGTTTTATGCAATGTTATAGTTTGTGAATTCTAAAATCTCCAATGTCATTTTGATTAATTTTATATTCAGGAGTAATATCTCACAACCTCAATTCATGTGGAATGTTTTGTATATAATTATTTTTCTCCTTTCAGGTTTGTGACTGTGCCTGGGATTCACTTATCCATGTATATTCAGGAATCCTCTGATATTTTTATTACTATTTTTTTAATCATTGTATATACTGTTATAAAAAAAATAATAAATATTTTTGTAAGTAATACCAATACCAATGCTTATTTTTCATTAGATAATATAATTTTATTGCGAACAAACAGTATGTGGGAGAAAAAGGAAAACTTATTTTCATAATTAAAGCATCAAGTCTCATTGAATACAGAAATCAGACAGCATTTTTCCCTCATGACTCAGAGGTAAAGTTGTAACAAAATTCTTCCTCAAAACTCACTCACATTTTATCGAAATTGAATTACATCTCATTAAACTTAAAACTTGAATTCAAACATAATAAATAATGAGTATTTCTCTATCTGAATGGTATCAGTATTCACCACTACTTAAGCTAATGAAACAAAGTACATTTCTGAAAATGTATCGCATAGTTGGAGGTATCGAAATTAGTAGTTTAGAAATTTCTAAATTTTTTTTTTTTCAGTGTACTCTGATTGATTCAGTGTACTTCAGTGTAAGCTGATTGATTTGACCTTTTCTTTTTTTTTTTTAAGAGGGTTATAAATTGTGACCAGTATAAAAAACATTTTATAAACTTGTGGGACTGATACTGACTCAGAAAAATTTATTGTTAAAGTTTTTTATGATAAAGGAAGAAAATGCTTCAATTAAAAATGTGCACAAATTTATAAATGGTGGGTAAGATCTACACATTCACATGTAGAAACAATTTTAGAAATACTTTTGATGATGCCTATTTCAAATGCAAGTGCTGGACAATCATTTTCAGTGTTGAATTTAATAAAATTTTATTTTTGAAAAATTAAAATGACTGACCTTTAGTTATGCATTGAATGAAAAATAATGGGTTAGATTAATTAGGATGACATTATAGATATATCTGCTAAAACCAAAGCCATATAAAAACTTTTTGTTATTAATTTTTTTATTTTATGTTTGATCTTGTTTATTTTTATACTTATTAAAATGTAAATATATGTATACCAATGTTATGTTATTTTTATTTTATTAAAATGAGTTTTTTGCAAATGTCAACTTCTATTTTCAATAAACTTTTTTAAAAATGTGTATGAATCTGATTAACCAAAATAAACTTATTAAAAAAAGAGTCCTCATACTGGTGTCATGGCTAGGGCCTCCAAAAGTATAAATGCAACCCTTCTTGTTTTGTTTCAAACTGAAAGATTTTCTATCTTTTTGCCAAATTTGTCATTAAAATTCAATTCTTATAACAAGGAGTAATATTGAAATAAAAATTAATGATTTAAAAAGCTTGTACATTCAAGAATTTTGGTAGGAATTGACTGTACTAATTTACTTTAAGATCCTTGGGGATTGCAGTTATTTTCCTAGGAATAATGGTGATTAATGCTTGAAGAAGGGGGGGGGGGTATTTTTGCTGCAATAAACACCTTGGGGAATGAGAAAAATGAAGCTAGATCTTGTCATTTGGAGATAAAAAGAGTCAACATTTGAATGCTTTTATCTGGATTTAGATCTTACCTAGGGAGGTATCTTAGCGGCTAAATCATCTAAATTTTCCTAATTCCTTTTTATTAACTGAAAGGCTCTGTTTGATTCTTTCTTGATTTTTACAATTTACCCAAATGAAGAAAGTTCAAAAGGAAGGTTTAAAATTTAATGCCACCATATGTTTGTCCATCTGTTAAGAGGATTGATCACCTAGGTAATTAATATTTTAGAGGGTGCCTTAAGTGTGCTACTTTATCTTTTTCACTTTTCAACCTAAATTTGATTTAGTTACTGTTTAATGATTTCTTTTTCTTTTGGATATGCAGAGCACTTGGTAACAAATAAAATGAGTGTGAAATATTCAGAGGGACAAAAAAGGGACTATAAATATGATTACAAAAAGAATACTGATCATATGAATAACACCTGAAAAGTTTACAATCTTGAAATCTTAGTGGAATTAATAAATATTAATTAGAATGCATGTTTAGTAAATTAAAAAAATCATTTGCATGTATATATATATATATGAGTATATATATGTGCTAACACGTTTTTTTGTTTAATGATTTCTATTTCTGTATGGCCAACTTCCTGAAAAAAATATGTTAAAGTTCTCTTTAAGTTAATTTGATTTAGTACAGTGTCTGTTTGTTGATCGAGTTTTTTTTTTTCTCCCTCTTAATTTTGCCTCCTATCAAGTAAATCAAATCATGGTGTGTCTCATACACACAGATGTGAAGTGTTTGCTTTGGGAACTTACAGGACCTAAAAACTGATGTCCTGCAAAGGGCATTTTCAATATTACTTACAAATGTAAAATTTATCCATTGAATATGCTAGTGAACCATATTTCCTTCTTATCTTTCACATAAAATTCGCAAATGTGGATCTATTAATGCTAATCCTCCAGGAAGTCCTTATTATTAAACAGCTGGAGAAGAAATATGGCTACTTCAGTAATTTAATATTTTATAGTGATTAAGTTCATATTTTCCTATTTGGAAAATCCTGGAATCAAGTCCCATTCTTTGCATGGATGTTTGTAGCTGTCCGGAATTGGCTTTAAGCTGTAGGTCCCCATCTAATTCACCCTCATGTAGCAAAAAGTTGACTGTAGTACTCCAAACCAAACCTATTTGAAAAACAGACTTCAGTTGATGTTGGGAAAGAGCTTTGTTTATAGCCTGATTTTTTTGACTAACTTGATGTAAAAAATAGTTGTGAATGCTATATAAAAATGATGAGATCTATGGTAACTGCATTCGTAAATGTATGTTATCTTTAAAGAGTTTCTAAAGTTTTGTTATTTTTAAAACTCTACAAGTAGGTGATTTGTTAGCACATTAAAAAAAACTTTGGATATTTTCATTTTCACTCTACTGTGGGCTATAAAATGACAAGATATAAATTCCGCCGCCTTTGAAAATGTTTATGAAAAAAATTTCGCAAAGGAAATCTCTCGGATGTTAATTTTTAGTATCATACTAAATAGCCCTTTAGCATTTTCAAAGTGGTCCTCAGTTGCTGCATGAATATGTAAGTGATGCATATCTACTGCATGTATAAATCTTATTCAAATTGATGTATTTTTTTAGGAAAATAAATAGTTCTATTATGATAAACATCTTAATCAGACATCTGTAAATGGGAAGGTGGCATCTTGCCCTCATTTGAATAAATTTAAATTTTTTCGGAGGGAAAACACAAATATTGTATGTAGTTCTCAGCTATATGCACACAGCTCAATACACCCACAAGAAAACAGACTATTTTAACAATCCCAAAAGGATTTGGCATCTTTGACATATATGATTGATTTACAAATGAACAAGGGTTATTTTAATTTTCTATTCGAATATGTTTATTGCCTGCTTGAATGCTTTTGGCATAGTGACATTCGAAACTAGATAATCATATACAGTTGGCTCTCTGTATAACGACATTCTACTTAACGACGATCTCTATTTATAGACGATATTTCCCAGTCCCGACCCCTCCGACGTTATGGGAAATGTTATTTTTTCACAAATTCTGTTTAAGGGTGATCTCTACTTAAGGACGATTTTTTACGGTCCCTTGAAAGTCGTTAAACAGAGAGCCAACTGTATTATTTCTAGAAGGTGATTTTTGGTGACAATCCCTTTTTCCCTCTTCATACTTAACCAAAATCTATAAATGAGGTACCATTTTAAAGAGTAAGTTCTCCACATCTGATGAATTGTTAATTTAGAATGACACATTGTATTGTTTGTTTAAATATCGAAGTTAAAAACTCACTTTTGGTCCTAGAGTTTTTCTCCTGGATACATTGATACAGCACAGTCAAATATTGTGTACAAAGAGGTTTTGTGATGTAAATATCACATTTTCAACGAGTTTGTGTCATATTTAACTTTTAATATTATCTACAAAGGTGTTTTGACGTGTACATATCTCACGCTCCCCTGTTTTGTGTTATGCTTTACCTCCAAGATTGTGGCCAAAGGTGTTTTGTAATCACTTTTGTATTATCCTTATGCACCTTTGTTATTTGACAAATAAACACTGGCAACAAATGAACCGGTTCTTTTTTCATCCTACTACAAACCAACAACCTTGCTATAAAATTAATCGACTTGCTATAAAATTAATCGTATTTTATTTACATGCGAAAATTTTGTACGAGCCACCTACTATATAATTACTAGAAGGTAATTTTTTGTGACGATTCGTTTTTCTCCCTTCATACTTAACCAAAATCCATAAATGAGGTACCATTTTAAAGATTAAGTTCTCCGCTTTTGACGAATTAGTAATTTAGAATTACACGTATTGTTTGTTTAAAATTCAAAGTATAAACATTATAAGTATTTTTTTTTCTGCTAGATGGCTTGTGTACGCTTGCTTTTCCCCCCATTATTTAAAACTTTTAAATTTTAAAATCGTTTGCTTTTATTATCATTCTGTGAATTAATAAGTTTCTTTCTTCACAACATTTACATAGGTATTCATTATTCTGTTTGAATGGAAAAACAATTTATTTGGACTAAAATCTATTTTCTTTCCCCCTGAAGAACATCTTATGAGTAATATTTTTCTTTCGTATGCCTTTACAGAGTTTAATTTATCTATTCAATTATGTGCATAATTGAATTGCATATGATAAAATTCTACCAAGCTATCAAGGGAAAGCTTCTAATTTGTCTCATAATTAAAGGATAATCTATATATTATTCTATAAGTTTTTTTTTTTTCCCATAGAAAACTATTTTGAGAGGGGACGTAAAAGTATCATTGGGGTATCACAATAAAGGTCTTACCATGTAGATGTACCAGTTGAGAAAAATGCGATTGGGGCAAGGGTTCGGGCGTGGCAGATCGGCAAAGTTACCATGTAAAGTCTACGGGAAAATCGGGCGTGTTTGCTTCTTTGTTTACATTTACTTTTATTGCTCGCACACTTCACTTATTTGTTTGTAATATTTTAATTGTCATTGCCCTTATTTACATAAGGCACTCATTTCAGTGTCACATTTGAAGTGCTGATGAAGCTCTATGATCAGTCTTATAGTAATTAAATACTTCATCTATATATATTAGTTCTGAGTTTTTTTTTCAACTTAGAGACCTATTTTGGGAGAACCGCTGAACATAAAAAGAAAGTTGAGGTATCAAAATGGAGGTCTTAATAAATTTGTCCTTTTCAGAAAGATTAACTGTGAATTTCGGCGGATTTCTGTTATACTATTTAACGGTTGTGATCTATACTATTTAATAGTAATTTTCTATTAAAGAAGTCAATCTGGAAAAGTTATTGCCTCTGCCGACAAGATGTCTAATAAGGAGCCATAACAGTTTTGCCACAACGGGATTTGCCGTCAAGTTGCTTCATTGAAACTAAATAAAATATTTTTCCTGTTGTTCCGCAACCAGAAGAAACTGCACCTATGAAAAAGGAGTCTATGATAGAATTTCAAAATTTTATCATTACTAAGATGCCCACTTGGCTGTTCAGTTTGAGTGCCCGTGACAATAAGTTAAGGTTGATAAATTAAATACAATACTGAAATGCTAAGTTCAATAAGCATTGAGCTGCGTAAGCTAAAATGACATTTGTTACTCCGAAAATGAACACAAAGTTTTCGTGAGGTTTAAAAATGAAGTGAAATTTGCTCGGTTTCGAGCAACGGGTCCACTAGTATTTATTGTTTTTTCTAAATGGCGATTCAAGCACGATGATTTCAAAAACAAAAATGTGTATATTGAAAGAATTTCGAATAGGTTTCGAAAGAAGTTTGAATAGGTTTCGAGCAAAAGTCTCCGCAAAATGGAGGCTATATTAAATATTCATAGGGTTTTTAGTTTTATCCTCTAAAACTGTCAAGGATACTCGAGAAGTATTTATCTTTTGCTATGCTTCATGGAAACTACGAATTTCAAATGTTCTGCTTTTCAATTTTTATGTAATCGACACATTTTGCAACTTTTTACTCGGCATCCTGCTAGTTACTATTTCCTGACGTAACCCGAGGGAGTTTCAGATATCCTCGATAAAATATAGAATCCTGTATGCTTTTGTAAACAAGGGATCTTGCAAAAAAATTTCAATATAGATACAGAAGATTTCTGAATATTTTCTTTTTTGCGATTCTTACCATCTCCTTTACCGGGGGGGGGGGGGGTGTGCCCTAATGGTAACGCGTAGGGCTTGGAACTGGGGTCGCTCGGTTCAAATCTCGACTAAGGGCCTGTTCACACAGGAGTCCCGTAGCGGAGCGTTAAAGGAAAGATGACGTTGAGACCAAAATAAATTAATCATAGGCGTTAAAAATTTCGTTGCTAATAGTTTGGAGGTTTGTCATTGGTTAAATACAGTGGCGTAGCTACATATTCAGCGCCCTGGAGAAAGTAAAATCTGCGCTCCCACTTGTTTCTCGGAAGAGTCCTGGCGAAATTTGTTTTCTATCTACTCTTATTTCTATTTAAAACCTTACTTAATAAGGGCCTGTTCGCATAGGTGCCTGTTCACATAGGAGTCCGTAGCGTTGCGTTAAGGAAAAGATGACGTCGAGACGAAAATAAACTAATCATATGCCTCCAAACGATTAGCAATGAAATTTTTAACGCCTATGATTGGTTTATTTTCGTCTTAACGTTATATTTTCCTTAACGCAATGCCACGGACTCCTATGTGAACAGGCCCTATGAGTCCGTTGCGTTGCGTTAAGGAAAAGATGACGTTGAGACGAAAATAAACCAATCATAGGACTCCAAACGATTAGCAATGAAATTTTTAACGCCTATGATTGGTTTATTTTCGTGTCAACGTCATCTTTTCCTTAACGCAACGTACGGACTTCTATGTGAACAGGCCCTTAATTACTAACTTCAAAACAGTAGAAACTAGTCGAAACCTTAATCAAAACAAAAACATCACCAGAGAAACCACCTAGCAAGCGTTAGCTAACAGGCGACCGGATATTTCGCTCTTTTTGGGCATTTGAATACGAATCGGCTAAAGAGCTAACTAGCTAACTAGCTAAAGAGCTAAAACGTTACATTGAATTCGGGGGGGGGGGGGGTAGAGTATTTGCCCTCAAATCTCGTTTCGAAAACCAATCGTCTTTTACCCATATAACCAATTAAGTTGACCGTTTCTCCACTCTCTTAAATTCTTAACTCCATGCAGATTTACTTCATTGTTTGAAAAATGAAATGGCAACAATGTTGTTTGCCGGCACGACGTGATGTGTGTAGGTAAATAATTTGTTATAGATTTGAAAGTGTTTATATAGTGTCATATTATGTTTTGTCAATTTTTGCTTAACGTCAAATGAAACGAAAAAATTCTTATTTTCTCAAGTACAAATTACATTGGACCCATTTCTTTCCTAAATAATTCATCTGCAAGAACTACCTGTAATATAGCTGGTCAAAATTTGTATGTAAACAGACAATATTTTTAATAGTTACATTCAATTTTTCAATAATTTTACGGAAAAAGGAGTGTGAACATAGTTTATTCTTTCTCCATTTGAAGATGATTTTAAGGCCCACAGTAATCAGTGGGTTTACAGTTTACGTCAACTGTAGAAATATTTCTAAAATTGATGCATCAGAAAGAAGGAATGTAGTTTAATGGCATTGTAATAAAACAAAAACTGGCTCAATCCCAATACACGGTACCCCAGCCCCTTTAGTTTTTTGCGATGTTTTTTAGATTTTTGCCAAGTTGGCGATAAAATGCCAAATGGGGTTTGTGTTTGTTAAATGCTTTTAAATTAACCAGATTTCTGTTTTAAGTAATTCTGTTTTTCTCCTTGAAATGATTAAGAAAATTTGGTTGTTTCTCTGGTTGTTCTAAATATATTTTACAAAATTTCACTTGAAAGTGTTTATATAGTGTCATATTAATCAACTATCTAAAGATGTTTTAGATGAATAAATGATTGCACTAAACATGCGATATGTGCATATTTTATAATTAGTATGTGCGATATATAGCCATCTGTTTTCATAAGAGATTATTGGGAAATTTTTGTTCCCCCATCTGTTCCAGATCACTTTCTTGATGAAATTTTACAAAACTTTGTTCTCAAAGTGTATCAAATCAGCACTTATGTTTATGCATTTGTATACAGTTAAAATGCTGTCTGCCTTGTTGTTTTCTTTATAACCATTTATATTTCTTTAAAATAACATTGTTTTTCACATGTAAAAATTACCTGTAGCAAATTATATAGCTTCTTTGTATTGTTGAAATTTATTTATATTTAACTCATATATTTTTGTTCAAAATATTTGAAATTTATTATAGGTTCTTGTTTATTGGGCCTTAATTATAATACAGAAGCTATCTGACAAAAATGGTAAGAAATTTTTTATTTCTAACGTTTCTATTACATTCTGAGTATTTTAAAAATATGATCAGTATTTTGGTGTTTAAAGTAATGTAATGTAATTAATAACTATTTATATAATTTTCTTGGAATAACGGTAGCCTGATAACTGTTCAGGATTGAAGGATTTAAATTTACTTGTTATTAGTTTGTGCACAATGTGAATTTATATTTTATAATAAGAATTTATCTTCTCATGATATTTTTGATAAATTATTTTACGTGTTGTATTTTTTTCTTTTTTTCAGTATTCAGTTATATTCAAACAGGAGCAAGGTAAGTTCAATTATTTAGAAATTTTTTTTTGGTAAATATCAAAATTATTAAATCAGATTCAGAGGTTTCATTGTTAGAAGTTAACGTTTTAGCCTTTAACAAAGCATTTAGAATTGTTTAGCTATTGGTGAAAAGGCCTTTTTGTTCATCCTTTGCTTTTGTACTGAGGCAGCATATGTACCTAAAATGCTTTCTTTTAAAATAATTTTATGAAAAAACTTCTATTTTATTCATCAAGTGATTGCTTTTTAAATATTTCATATAATTCATCAATTGATTGCTTTTTAAATATTTCATATAATTTTTCAAATTTTAAAACCTACCGAATTTATTATTAAAACTGCTAAATAATAAATAGTTTTTAAATTTTAAGTACTTGCTGGACTGTTTTGTTTTATATATTATGTTAAAATCATTTTATATTTTCCTTTTAGCTCATGAAGATAGTATATGGTGTTGTGCATGGCGCAAAGGGAAAGAAGATGGTCTGAATCACATTGTGACAGGTGCTGTTGATGATACAGTTAAATCTTGGAAGTGGTAAAATTTTCTTCTTTCTTTACTTTTCATTAGCATATTGTGCTGTTTATTGACATAATTGATACAATTTGAAGAAATGTAGCTCTGTGAGCTAAATGGTTTTTATTATACAAAGATTAGACCATTGTCTGTGAAAGGTGCATTTTATTAAGAAAACCAAGTGAAGTTATCGTCTTTTCAACTTTGAAAGGCAAAAGAAATAACCAATAAAACCTATCACTTGTTATCTGAATAAAAGTAATATTTAAACTTCTGTAGAATATATTTTCAAACAATTATATCATAAATTTTTGTGATTTTATACTACCTTTAAAGATGTCTTCTTTAAAAATACATTTAAAATTTTTATGCTTCTGGTAAAATTGGCATTGATTGTTTTCTGGTAAATTTAAAGTTTTCTAGCTGTAGAATTTTTGCATTTGAAATTTAAAATTACTCAATATAACAACAAACAATACTTATGAGTAAATCCATGAATGTTTTTCATTTATCAAATGCAAATTACAGAACAACACCTTGTTATATTTAAAAAAATGTACTCTATTTTATGAAAGAACTTACGAAGTTTAGAACTCAGCACATTAGATTTTGTTGGCACAGGTTAATTATGCTTTTTTATTTTGTTGTTATAAATATAGATGCTAATTAGTAAGACAATTTTTTAGGGATGAAGAGAAGCTTGAATTAAGACATGTTTTTGATGGCCATGCATTAGGTGTTGTTTCTGTTGATATTAATGATGAAGGATCAGGTATGTTGTTTGTAAAGTTTGTTACTGTTGAATTTACTATGTTAGTCTGTACTCTAGGCTTTAGATTTATTATCTGATTTGTTGCTAATTTGTTTTAGTTGCTGCTTCTAGTTCACTTGACAGTCATATTCGTTTTTGGGACTTGCAGATGGGAATAGCTCTCAAAAGTATCGATGCGGGTCCTGGTATGCATTTATATTTCTTCTAAATTAAATACTTGGCTAGACTGTATAAGACGGTCAGATAGTCTTTTATGGGTTAAATAGTGGTATACCCATGTCTACTGTTCTGAATAAGGGAAGAAGGACAGTGCAATTAATTCTTAGTCAAGCAGATTATTTTTTCTTTGATATGAATTAGACTTTTTTTTCTTGCATTCGAGTAGAAATACTTAGCTTTGTTGTAATTAGTTACCAATTTTAAGACATTGATTTATAATTGTAATTATTAAATTTTAAGGCATTTTAGTTGAAAAATTTGTCTCTTTTTCTAAATTAAATCTTTTTATGGTACCCCAAATAATTTTTTTCTATCATCAGTTCAATTTTCTTCAAGCCAATGTTCTTTATCATGACTGTAAAAATTTATGAAAACATTGCTTGAAAATCTGTAGCATTATGTTTTTCTTTTCAGTTGATGCATGGACAGTTACATTTTCTCCTGATTCAAAATATATTGCTAGTGGTAGTCACTCTGGAAAAATCAATCTGTATGGTGTAGAAAGTGGAAAACTAGAGTCCTCTCTAGATACCACTGGCAAATTTACACTGAGTATTGCTTTTGTAAGTATGGCTTTTTTCATGCTTAATTGAGGTACTGTATGATTTTTCAAAGACAGTAGCATATTTTATAATTTCATTTAGATTCAGTCTGTTTAACCTTTACGTTGGCCCACCTGTCTTTATACAGGTCCCCAGCTCATCAGTCTCACATACTGCTACACTATAAAATTAGGATATTTTCCTATTTTTATAAGTTTTTTGCAGTTATAAGTCATTAATGCAAAACTATTGCCACCTCTCATTCTTGAAAAGGGTAAATAAAAAATAAATTATTCAACAAAAATACAAGAGAGAAAAAATGTCTGGTTCATTGTAACACAGGGGGAATTCTTCCAGCCATGCTAGCTATAACAATAAAACAAAGATCTTGGAAATAGAATGCATGCAGACTGACAGATAATTAGTACGGTTCAAGGCTTATCGGTCATACAGACTGGTAAAAATTTAAATGAGTTCAAGGCTCATCAGTCCAAAAGACTGACTATGTTTTACAAAGATTAAATTTACCAACAAAATACGAGTGGACGAAAATCTCCGATGTGTTGTACTTGAAGGTCAAGACCCGACTGGAGCACTCACAAACACTGAACAGTCTGATCACCCCCAGTACCACCCCACCTTCACAACAAGTACAACAGCGGTCTCCTAGACCGGTGAGCCGACATAAGGGTTAAATGCATTCTTTAATATCTAATCAGGTTTTATATATTTGCATCATTAAAAAATTATCATTTTGAACTTTTCTCTTAAGAATGGCAAATTTACTCTTAGCTTATTTTACTTTATTGGTTTTTTTTTACATCATTAGCAAATTTACTGTTAGTATTACCTTTGTAAGTATGATATTTTTTCATGTTTGATATCATTACATTATGGATGTACATAATCAATAGTGCTTATTATAACTTAATTTTGAATCATACTGTGAATTACCTATCCTTATGTTTCTCATCTAGTATTATATATATGTATCTTTATAAAATTATCATTTGGAAATTTTGAGATGAGGAAAAGTTATTTTGGTATATCAGATATTTTAATTTGATAAAAGATGAAAAAAAAATTGATAGATTATATCTTTTCTGGTTTATGAATGATTCATTATATTGAAAATATAGACCTAGAATCAAAATCTTCGATTAATAAAATGCTTTCTCAACAA
Organism: Dolomedes plantarius; assembly: GCA_907164885.2. Classification (NCBI taxonomy): domain Eukaryota; kingdom Metazoa; phylum Arthropoda; class Arachnida; order Araneae; family Dolomedidae; genus Dolomedes; species Dolomedes plantarius. The sequence continues at coordinate 34,563,640 of OU015503.1, read as the reverse complement.
CAAATTGTAAAAAATTGTTTACAATTGTTTACAACAAATCATAATCAGTAATCATCAGTAATTATTTTGTTATTGGTTTCTAATGTTTTAAGAAAACTTTTATACTTGTAATATATTTCCAATAAACAAATTATCTGATAGAGAAAAAAAAACATTACAGAGCCCTGATGGAAAATATCTCGCTAGTGGTGCTATTGATGGTATTATAAAAGTGTTTGATATTGCTACTGGAAAGCTAGTGCATACTTTAGAAGGTAACTTTTTATCAGCATCTCTTTGATTTTACCCTTTGTTTCTGATTATTTTATGTCAAGGGAAAAGTTATACAGTTTTATTTAGTGTTCTTGTGTATGTCTCCTGATCTTTGAATTACAAACTTGTTTTTGCTGATATTTAAAGTATATTATAAAATAAGCAATTATTTTATGCACAGTAGTTAACATATGTTTTCCTAGAGTTGGATTCTTATGTGGTTTATTAAAGAAAATTATATATATATATATATATATATATATATATATTTTAATTATGAGTAAAAAAAATTGAAGTTAATGAAAGTCTCTATTTAGCTGTTCCCTGGAACTAAAAGATGATGGAAAAAATTATTTCTTTATAAGTTTTATTCCTCCCTTGAAATGGATTGTAGTTGCTCAAATGAGTGGAGATTAATGACTTATCATATATGTCACTATTAATTTTGTGCAACTCCTACGCATCTCCTGCTTTTATGAACTTTCCTATGATAGTTGACTGTCATCATTGTACTCAGAATTAGCGATTCTGCCTCTCCTTTGTAGAATCATGAGCATAAAAAAATAGGGTTTAGGTATTATACTGTATTGTTTTTTCTGATGCCTTTAGACAGTGGTGAAGTATTTAAAAACACCATTTTATGTGTTCTACTGGGTGAAGTGTAAAAATTTTAGCTCTTGTTATTTCAGAATGTGTAAGGAACTTCAGATATAAATACTTTTGGAAATTTTTATGGTTCTTTTTAATATGCCTAATGCGATACTTAAAATGAAAACTGCCCTGTGCCTTTGAAATTATTATTATATATTGCCTGGGTCTAAATCACTATAGTGTGTATAAAAGTATATAGCTTTTTGTTTTGTAATTTTTAATACAAATATCTATTTTTTTTTTGTATATTGTTTTCAGGTCATGCTATGCCTATTCGTTCTTTAACTTTTTCAAAAGATTCTATGATGCTGTTAACAGCATCTGATGACTGTCATATAAAGATGTATAATGTGTAAGTAATATTTCTCTTGTGAATATTTCATGATTTTGAGCATAAATTATATGTGATTAGCATATTTATTTGTTTTAAGAATTTTTAAGTTCTTTTATTCATATATTTCAATTTCATTCTGATCTGAGTGTAAAATTATAACTTTTTTTTCTTTGAGTATATATATATACAAGGAAACTTGTCAATGGTGGCCAGTGATAGTTCCGAAAAAAAAGTGGCTGTGGGAAAGGGGTTTCTTTGTTAGCATTGACTCTGGAAACTTTGATAGGTTCTGTACAAAATATAGCTGTTTAGAGGGATAGCTGGCTAGAGAAGTGTCATTGTGTCGTAGCCCACAACTATGTTTCAATGTATGACAGAACACTGACGTTTTGTCAAGACAGAGCCTTGTGATAACGTTAAAATATTACGAACAAATAACATTAATTATGGTAGAATATTTACATAAGTATGAAAACAAACATCAGTACAGTTCGTGAGGCCTTTGTCTCATAGCCTCAGACTATAACCTCAGTGGTCATCTCTCCGCTAGTCTCTCTCTCAGCATCTTGCTTAGCATTTCCTCTATGCTTCGGAATTTGGTCCTTTTATATCTTGCCTCCTCCAAGATAGGGGTCTAGGCATCCTTTCTCGCTTTGGCTCCCATGATTGGCAATAGAACCTCAGACAGGCCGTTTGCACTTGATCCATGGAAAGTCCCCGGTTCCCTTCTTTCTTTCTGTCACAGCTGTTGGTCAGATGCAACTCCCCTGCTTCATTTCTCTGTCTTGTCCAGTGACAACACGTTACTCCAGCCAGGAGTGGGGGGGGGGGGGGTCTTCCTTCCTCGTAGCTGGGAGGGGTATCTTACAGATACAAAATGGTGACAATATCAGAATCATGCTGGAAATTAGTTACGTATTCAGCTTGCTGCCCCACATTGTGAGTAAAAATCTCAAACTCATTTATGAGCTAGACAGAGAGTTGCCAGTAGGACAATGGCTGCCACTCACGTCATCATAATATATACATACTGTATATATTGTTCAAGATCAGATTGGGCACCTTCGACCTGCATTCCAATTATGAATTTTAATAATTACCAAATGATTTGCTTCAAAACTCTGTCAAGTCCACTAATGGCTGAATGGTTTAGGGTTTTCACCTTTTGGCACCAGAATCTCTGGGTTTGGATTCTGTGGTCAGCATGGGTGTTTGCAGCTGTTATCACCTTTAAGCTTATACCCTCTTGTATAGCAAAAGACGACTGTAGCACTCCAAAATCTAACCAAATCTACTAGAACTCATAAAAAAATAATTTTAAAAGGATTAAATTATTTAAAGTTATTTGTAATATACTGTTGTTGTTGCTTATGCCACTTGACTGGCAGCAACATCAGATCAAGTCGCGAAGGCTATGGGCAATGAAGGTGCAGCTCCTGATTTGACTGGCACCACAAGGGTTGGAGTCCAACTTGGCCAAAGGACCAGTCCCGTAATTTTGAACCAATTCAATTGACGAGACCAGAACACTTGACCCTGCACCTCCAGAGGTAATTTTGAGAACTTGGAGGACATTGCAGTCATGACAGATTTTATGTGCACCAGCTGCCATCAGTGTACATGCAATGGATTTGTCAGCTACAAGCATCAAATCAGTGACTTTCAGATCACTAGCCTACTGCTCTTGCCAACTGGGCCACTGAGCCCTGTAATATACTTAATAGTTTTATTGGTAAAACTGAATCATATAGTCTCACTTTCTCGCTAAGCTATTTTTTGTGCCGAAGGCTGGTGCATTGCTGGATTTGCTAGAATGGAAATTTTAAGCTATTCTAATTATCCCCTTCATAGTTCTTCATTTCGTGTTGTGAAAAAGCCAGGAATCATAGGGTCGTATTACAACTTCAAATGCAAGGGCGATACTATGCAGTAGTAAAAAAAACTGCGGGTTGTTTAAACTTCGTAGCCTGAATGGGCATGTTTGCTAGCACTCACTTGGCTGCCTCCACTGGGCTGCGGCAATACTTTTACTTCAAATGTATCTACCGTAATTTCGCACGTAAGCGCCGCGGCGCATACGTAAAAAAAAGTTCAAAAATTGTTGGGAGCGGCACTTACGCCGGTGCGGCGTTTACGCCGATTTCGGATTTTAAAATCTTTTTAGCTTGCGCTTTTCTACTAAAATTGCGCCTCTCTCTTTACTTGAACGGACGTTTATCATCGGACATGCGCCAAGTTTGGCGAAACTTCAATGAGTATTGTTACTACCGGCCACGAGAAAACGTCACATTCTTGTGTCTTGTCTTGCACAGCAAGCGCCGAAAACCTGAAACCTGTGTTGGGTTTTAAAAGAAAACTCTCCCCAAAATAGAATTTCCTAATGACGGTATGATCCGCGCGAACGAGAAAGGATGGATGAATAAAACAGTAATGCGAGATTTGTTGAACGAAGTCTGGCGGAAAAGGAAAGGGACTTTTTTCAATCCAAAAGGGCTACTTATAATGGACTCGTTGAAAGTCCACTTGTGAGAGCCTATTAAAGTTCCATGAATACTGTGTCTGAAAATTTAGCGATAATTCTCAGAGGTTTTACAAAATTACTTCAACCACTTGATTTGGCTGTAAACTAAGCATTCAAATACCGAATGCGAAGTCTCTGGGAATCGTGGATGGTTGAAGGTCTACATTCCTACACAAAACGCGGAACTATGTGAAAGAGAACTTTCGTAGAAGTCACGAAGTGAGTCTCTCAAGCATGGAAAGGTGTCTTCAGTAAGACAATGCCCAGTTTCAGAAAGGCAGAAATAATTGTTCCCAATGCCGGCGACGGTGACAATTCTTCCAACGAGAAAGATCCAGACTACTCAGGGACGAAAATTGATCCAAAAATTTTGTCTCTTTTTAATTCCGATATGAAAGATGAGAACTTTGAAGGTTTTGATTGATCGGTAAATCTTACCTGTGTATCTTATATTTTCCTTTTCATCGTTATTAGTATTACCTAAAGTCTTTATTACTTTTATTCATTCTTGTATGCTTTATGTATTTTACCAATTTTGATATTCGATGATTAAGTTTATGTTTTTATTTTTAATATTTTATCATGTGTTTCTGTGAAATAAAAATGTGTTTGTGTACCCTTTTAGATTTTATTCCTTTATTGAATTGCACTACGGTAAACGTGTAGTGATACGTGACATTTCATTACAAAAAAACAGTTTTAGATAAAGCAAATCTTAGCGGTCCAAAATTACTGTCTACGGCGCTTATAGGGAATGGGGTGTCATTCGCCACTTCTATAAAAGCTTCTATAGTGTTAAAGTATAATTTATTAAGAGAACTGGTTAAAATATGCCCTATATTGAATTTATTACATTAAAATATATTAGTTTATTACAGATATAACCTAAAATCTCTGCTGGTGTCTCAGTACTTGGTTGCGGTACGGTAATTAAGAAACGTTTATGCGCGGCGTTTACGCCGGTGCGGCGCTTACCCCGATTTCGTTTTTTTTAAAGGAAATATCAGTCCCTGCGGCGCTTACGGTGGGTGCGGCGATTACGTGCGAAATTACGGTATCTATGGCTGGCTACACCATGAATTTACTGGCGATATAATCAGTAAAACAAAACACAGTATACATTGGCTTTAGTTGTATAAATTTCATTTCCATGAACAAAGCATTACCAAAATGAGTTCAAATTTTATAATTACCCCCTATGGCAAAAAGTTTAGGATATTTCAGCCAAAATACCAAAATTCTGGTACTTATCACCTAATTTGGCATCTTTAGCAAAATCTTAAAACTTAGAAACATGGTTGCCATGTTTGGTGATAATCACCTGGGTCTGTACAATTCAGTTTAGCTGTTATATTTCATCATTTTATAATTATTAGAGGGAGTTATTACAAAGGATACCTTTAAACAGTTTAAATGTAGCATATATCAGGTGTGGTATCTGAAGTGTTTAGTAACCACGTAAAGTTATTTTAAAGCATAAAGGCAAATATATATTCTATGGGCATATCAAAATTGAGCTTTACTGCAAAATTCAGCTTAGAAAAGAGTAAAATGGGGGATGTTAGTTATATATAGGCTGTCTTTTTTTATTTTAAATAAATTTTTATTTCATACTCGATGTGTTTTCAAAAACTTACTATTGTATTGATTATAATTTTCTTTTGCAGCCAACATGCAAATTTAATAGGAACTCTATCTGGGCATGGTTCTTGGGTATTAAATGTTGACTGTTCTCCAGATAGTACTCATTTTGTGTCATGGTGAGTTTAAATTTCTAATTGAAAAGATTTACTTCTTGTTTTTAATTCTGAAAATTATATTGTATTGTAGAGAATAATATTCAGATTGTTTCTAAATTTTAAGAAATATGCTGAAAATAATGCATAGTACACTTTTTGTTATTAGCTGGTTTATTTTCAAAAATTGATCTTAAATACATATATATATACATATACAGTGAAGGTTTTTAATATTGATTTTCTTAACAGTCTTATTAAGTGGGTTTTTTCCACAGTTAAAGATTAAAGGCAGAAGAATTTTTGTGCTTAATCAGGCCTTGGAGCCTTGTTCATGAAAGAATCTTTGGAAACATTTCAGACTGGCTCAGTTCAAAAGTAAAATTATTAAAAAATAGGTCTTTTGCTTGTAAAATTCCAATTTTCATAATACTCCATCCCTTTTTTTTCCTCTTAAATAAATAGAGTAAAATATCCCTTGAAATTAATTGAGAATAATAGTAAAGTGATTGTTTAATTACTAGGGTGGTTCAAAAAGTAACAATTGAATATTTTGAGATATATAATTCATTTAGAAATACAACTGACATGTCCTTTTTCTAAGCAGGCACCCTCTTTATCAATACATTTCTTGCACCTTTGCAGTAACTTTTTTATTTCTTAAAAAAAAAAGTAGTGATTTCAGCCGGGCACCTGCTGACCAGAATGTTGCTCATGATGGATTGATGTTCGCCCATTTTTAAGGGAATCTACCCACTCATAAACCCATCTCTCATATACCCAATGCAGGCATCTCCATCCTGTTGCAGCATTCTTCTGGGAATTTCACCAGATTTCACACCTATTTACTGTTAGGTTTGGGGGCAGAAATGCCCATAACCTTAGATGATAGATAATGTAAAAGTAAAAGAACATAAACCTATCTTTAAGTAAAGTTTAGTTTTTAGGTACAGAGCCGATATAGCTAGCAGGAAAAGTGGACTATCACCTCAATAAATAAGAAAAGAAGATAGCTGAAAATTAACCCTAATAAAACTATTCTCAAAGTGTGGTGTGCAAGCTTGAAGTGAACATAAAAACATATAGCTAGTTTTAAATATGACTACAGTTTATTCATAAACAAATACACAAAAAAAAAATTCAATTCAATTAAAACACAATGCTATAATATCATTAAAAAATAAGCACTTCTTGAAACTTAAGATAATGCAAAGAACCTTTCACGGGTTCAATAGTTTGATTAAATAAACAGAGTTCATCTACTCAAACAGGGGTGAGAATAGTTCTTGCAAAATAAACTTACTTGATACACTTATGTAGATATATACACGTATTGTTGACTGCCATCTTTCCTTGTGTATGTAGCGACGGGTTCACGAAACAAAATAACGAACAGCGGATTTAAACAGAGACGCTCCATACAGATCCATTGCTTAGCTTTTATCTTGAGAGCAGCCACCGCTCATATGTCATATTTCCACCTGTAGGTATGGAGCGTTGCAGGGAAAAAATACAACCACACACAGGCTTGCTACTTCCACTGCTGAAGAACCTCTCCATTAGGAAGTTTACCACATGGCTTTATTTCGAGTGTGGTGCTCCCTAGTGGTACAAACGATATCTTCGGAATATGCAAATTTATTGCACTTTAAAATACAGCGTTTAAAGTTTCGGGTCGGAATGACGTCATAAATTAAACATTTGAATCGAGTGTCGTATCTCGTCTACAAAAAACGACGTTACTATTGTGTTTGCTCAGTCCGAAATTTTAATTCGCTAACTGTGACTCATGAAAAAAATAGTTAAGGCTAGATAGGAAGGAAGGAAGGAAAAACACATTCTAGCTATTTTTCTAACATTTACCAAAAAATTTGATAACTACTTTCAGCTCCGCGGTGAATTTCTCACTACAATTGCCTCTGCATTAGGGGAGGGGAGGGTTCTCATTTCCTCTACAGTGCAAAATTCTGAGGTTATTTTGCATTTGCTGCCTTTTCAATTAAGGCTGCTATGTACTAAGAAAAAAAATCATATTTCCCTGTTCCTCTTCTTGCAGACTCTTGTGGTGAGAAGAGTCCAGTTGACAGTTCGAGAATTCCACGCCCATTAGGATTGACATTTTGAAGGATTTTAATGGCTCTCTCTCTAGAGGGGGTTAAGCACTGCCCCCAAATTATTTATTTAAAATATATTTTTGTCAACTATTTACAGGTACATAAATGCTGATAATCAAATAAAATTGGTATTGTCAGATAACCTGAACTTTTCTACAAAGCGCTACAGGATTCATTTTATAAATTTCATCCACCGAAGGAATTTATGAGCGTTTAAAACACACTATAACAGATTTTCCCCCATATAATTTAAATTTAAAAATAATTACACTTAAAAAAAAAATGTACACAAATGTAAAATTTCTTTCTCTATGACAGAGTACAATTTTTTTAAAAAAATCTTTGAATCCAAGTCGGCAATCCGTGGACAAATTTTCTCCATAGGTTAACATTGAGGTGAGCGAATCCAATTGGGTTAGTACATAGCAACCTTAAGAACTCCATGCCGTTTATTGGGCACAGTCAACATCTTCTGTGAGAATGAATATTCCATGCACAGTAGTTTCAAAAGCCTGTGGTTTTCGTTTCAGGAACTACAGTTACTTTGCTGTTACTTTTTGAACCATCTTGGTAGATTCTGGAATTTTTAGAAAATTTTGTTCAGGGATTCCAACTTTTTTTATGTGTGTTGTACCTTTGGGAATGTTATTAAAAACCTAGGTCACCTTTTTTAGAATTTTCGTTTTTCAATCTTTTAAATATTATATATATATCAGGGACATACTAGATTTAATTTCAAATAAATATTTACTCCATTACTGATTTTACTCATTTATTGAAAGATACAAGCAACAAACAACACAACACAATAGAATGTATTAATACAGTTTCAAAAATAGCCGTGGAATTCAGTATTGTATTATACTAGAGGATTACAATGAAAATTCCCAATAATGAGTTTGTTTTATTAATCTGAGATTTGCAACAGATGCTTAGAGCACAAATGTTTAATATCAGACCTAGAAATTGATGACGAAATCATACGTATCATCCTCAATGCATAGCAGTTTATTTCTTACTTTGTATTTTATTGTTACCATAATAGAGAAGGCTTGCTCGTACAAATATTAAGTTGAAAAGGGGAAAAGGTCTGTTGCTTTCTTCACTAGGTTTGGGAATTCCTCTGTCAGTCCAAGCCAAAAAACAGGCTCTTATTAGGGATGGGATATTGATATTGATATTATCGAAAAATCAATATTTTCCCTTCGATATTAGATATTATAATATCGATATTTGATTTCCGATAATATCAGAATATCAATATTATATTCCCAATATTATCGTTTACATATTTTCAAAAGAATTTATTTGAAATAATTATAATTTATAAAAATTTGGGTTGAAAAATCTCAAAACCAAAGAGAAAAAAATAAATGAGTGATACAAATAATTTCTAATATATACAAAGTAATTTTTAATACAAGCAATCAGAAAATGTTTGAAAAAATCAAAAATTGCTCAATATATAAAAAGAATTTTAGAAAGAACAAAAAATGAATAAATGTTTTGCATTTTGCACTTTTCTCATCAATACGAGAGAAATCACTACCATTTTTATTTTGGAGGCATTATTGAACTTACTTTATTAATTATTGAAAAAAAAACTGAAATTTAGGAAAAGAGCATTAAAGCACAACTGCAGAACTTGACTATAATGAAAAGAATAGAAGAAAGAATACTAGTAATAGAATTAAGGAAACCAGTTATCTCCAATGTCCAATTTGTTTATATACACTCAGTGTTGCCATTGCTTTACCCAAACTAGGGTTTTTTTCTTTCTCTAAATAGAAACTTTTAATTTGATAAAATATTGTTCATTGAAATGTTATTTCATTACTAAAAAAATTGCGATCATGTTTGTAATCATACTATTACCATACAGTATATATTACTTTACCACATAATCAATCCCCCAAATACGATTGACTGCATATTGAAAGGAAAATGTGTCATCGATATTTTGAAATATTGTTTATATTTTGAAATATCGATATTTTTGTACCAATATATTATTGATATCGATTTTAATAGCCAATATTATCGATACTCATATCGATATTTTACTTTTGATATCCCATCCCTACCTCTGATGCCGTACTTTTGGTAAACGTTGAGTGTGGAATCAGCGCAGAGATAAATGAATTAATCTCATTTGCAATCTGAGTGCATCAATTTGTATCACAATCTGTCAGTTGTGAGAGTAATTATCCAACTTAATATATTAATTATTTTAAGTAGGACCTACTAATTGTTTTTAAAAAAATCTCTCGGCACCCTAAAGTGCCACGGCATACTGGTTCGGAATCACTGATTTAGTTAATGAAAATTTGCCTGGTCTTGTTAAAGAGAAATGTTGAATATTTTGTTTATTTGTCAGTGAAACAGATATAAAAAAGTTGCATTGTTTAATATTGTTGCATCATTTTCATTTCTATAGCTCTTCTGACAAAACAGTCAAAGTATGGGAAATAGCTTCTAGGGAATGTATCCACACATTCATTGAACATTCTGACCAAGTCTGGTGTGCCAAGTATAATCATAATGGAAGCAGGATAGTATCTGTGTCAGATGATAGAACTATTGTAATTTATGACTGCCCACCATAGCTTTATTTTTTTTTATGTTAAATATATGTATATTTTAATAAAAGCTTTTGCTGTGTTTTTATTGTGTCATATACCATAATTTTCCTATTTTGTCTTTTAATATGTAATCTTCTCAGTATGCTCATTTACAAAATATACTACAAGGATCTTAAAAGTATTGAGTCAATCTTAAAATGTTTGGTATACAGTCGATTTTGGTAAATCAAACCACATCGGGAAGTGATCATTTTGGTCCTAATAACTGGCTGGTCCGATTAAATGAACATGCCTTATGTTACAAGAATACTCATAAGGCATCCTCAATCAGGCAGGAATTGGTCTGATTAACAGGAATCGACTGTATATATATGAGGCTGAGTCCGAAAATAAGTTTCCCCTGGCAACTGTGTACATAGGTGTGTATGAAAGACAAAAAAATATAATGAGACATTAAAGATAATACATAACTTTATTTTTACACATAAGTATCAAGTACATTGAGACTTTTGTCGTACCGCTTTATAAGCTTCAAAAAGCCCTCCAGGGAAAAATCAGGGCTCTGCATATGGAAGAAGTGTTTAACGGCTTGTGTGACTTCAGCATTTCTTTTAAAGTGCCTTTTGCCGTGATTCTTCTTCAAAGCTGGAAACAAATGGAAGTCACTGGTTGCGAGATCAGGACTGTATGGTGGGTGATCAAGGTGCTCCAAACCAAGAGTTGCAATATGGTTTTGCATTGCTGTCGCCGAGTGGGGCCTCGCATTGTCATCCAACAATAGAATGCCAGGTCGCTTTTTCCAAATAGCGTCCTTCATTTTCGACAGGGTGTGACAGCACCGCATAGCATTGATCGTTCAAACCTCCAAAAGGTCCGGCAACAAAATTACTTTAAAGAAGAATCTTGGCGGAAGGCACTTTGGAAGCAATGACGAAGTCACAAGCCGTTAAGCGCTTCTTCCATATGCAGAGCCCAGATTTTTTCTGGAGGGCTTTTTGAAGCTTATAAGGCAGTATGGCAAATGTCTCAACGTACTTGGTACTTATGTGGAAAAATAAAGTTATGTCTTATCTTTGTCTTATTATATTTTTTGTCTTTCATACATGCCTATTTCCACAGTCGCCAAGGGGAACTTATTTTCGGACTATCCCTCGTATATGTTTATAAGCTTATGAAATCTGGTATCAGATTTCAAAGTACTTTGAAAGTTGTTAATTTTAATTATTTCATTTTACCAATTTGCAATTTGGCTGTTAATAAAAAGTACTTGAATTGTTTTAAGAATATATTGAATATTTTTAAAATTGTTGTTTGTATAATACCTTACAAAATTTTTTTCCTGTTTAATGCACCTGGATCTTAGTCACAAGTGACTTTCCTAGACACCTGGAATACATGAAGATTATTGTAACTTATAACATGCTTCAAATTATTTATAATTAGCTTACAAGCAGCGATGCAGCCATTGCTTACTGCCATTGTTATCTATAATAAAAATGAATTGTATTGAAGTATGTTAAATTTCTTTCCCTGTTCCATCAGAATTTTTAGTCCTTGAAATTTTTATGGTGCTGGTAAAATGCTTGATTGTTTTTTTTTTTTTTTTTTAAATTAGCAGTAAGTACTTTTATTTCAGTTTCTGGCCCAAAATCGCTTAGTGGTATCATGGTGGCTTTCGGCACTGAGGGTGCTTGAGTCAAATACACCCACCTGCAACCAATTGCTCTACAATTTTCTGGTGGGTTAACGAAGTTTCCAAACTTTACATTCTTTCATAGTAGTTAACTCTTCGTCTATAGGTTGATGCTAATTATCTATTTCGGATAATTTTTTAGATTTATCAAAGTTTCTAAGAATTTTAGTATTATAACCTTTGTCCTAAAACATATTAGCATTTAAGGCTGCTGTGTACTAACCCTATTGGATTCTGTTACGGAATTGAGCCGCTAGAACCTGGCGGCTCTTCCAACCAAAGTTAGTTAAGATTTGGGGCAGGAATGCCCCAAACTTTACTGATAGCTAATAGTGCAGAGTCGTACTGGCTAGCAGGGAAGGTTGGACTCTTAATCTTTAGATATAGTCAGAGCAACGCTAGCTAGCTTTGTTGTGTGATATGCAAGATGTTAAAAAGACGTACGAAGGTTTAGGTAAAATAACAAATACATTTATTTAGTAAAACGACATTAAAGTGTCTTGTTTACAGACGCACTACACAGCTCGTAGTGTTATCCTAAAAAGTTGGCTTTGTCGTGTTCTTACCGAGGTGTAGAAAAATAAAAGAAAAATAACTCACAGGTGGTCGAGGCAAAGCTTTGCTATCGTGGTAAGAAAACACTTAAGGTAGATAGCGCCTTCCTGGCACAAAAACTATCCCGTGGCTACCTGCGGGCATGCAAGGTCGAGACGACTAGAGCATCAGTGCACTGCTGGCAAGTTGGTCGCCGCTTCCTAATACGGGTCCTCGGTAGAGCCTGGCTCGGTAAAATCGCTTCTCAGCAACTATCACTCAACCACACCGTCTAATACCACAGCGAATACTACATCGAATACCCCGTCTAAGTGAACGGGCTGGGTATTTATACCGGCGTCGACCGCCGCGCTCCCTCGTGGCAGGAGAATAGCAAAGTTAATTATGCTAATTTTACGTGATGTGCGTTGACGTCATTCTTAACTGATGGTATGGCGTCATCGTTGGATGAATGACGTCGTTCGGCTGGCATATCGCTGGTCATGACGCAACTGGCGTCTGACGATGCTTACACATTGCTGTGGAGGTGGGAAATGATGTAAATACATCGCTCCTGCTACGTGGCTGGAAGGTTAGGGGAAGAAGAGGAAAGCCAATCGGGATTTTCCCTAACAACTGCCCCCCCTTTACAGAAATGAGCACCAACACATGCACGTGGTTAAGTTACATGTTTTGCAAAACAATAAGGGTAAGTCGCTTGTATAAACATACAATAAATATTCTGTTGACATGTTTCTATAAAAATAGCTTATAATCCTGAACAATTATGCAATACAATTCAAAATGCAATATTCAATAGGCAAATAATATGCAATACAATTCATCAACAGGTAGGGCAAAGTATACACACGCAGTATTTTTTTCAGACAAAAATTCAAAACATTCGTGGGCCCACTTTCATACACACAATCATGCGAAAAAAAAACATTTGCGTATAACATACCCTCCGATGTTTAAATAGCATAAAACTTTAAGAATATATTAAAATTGATTACAATTTGCTTGTCACAAACAACGTACTAGTAAATATATTAAAGTATAGACACAGTACGAAAAAAAAATAGAAACAGTTATTGCTAGTATGTAGATATAAACACAATGCTAGATAGAGACATAAACGTGCATATATAAACACAGTATATGCAATGGTAACGTTAGTATTAAATACACATGCGACAAAAATGCAGAATGTATAAACACATTACCACTGTATATCACTTAAGTTTAAATAAATTCGTTCCGCTCGGGTGAGTCCGGGACTTAGTGGCATTCTTATATTAAAAATGAGGGACTCACAAACAAAAAGAATTAATGCACACGAAAAAGGCCTCCCTCCAGTAGTACTCCCCCAGAAAATTTCCCCCAAGAGCTCTGGCAGATTACATTTTCACCCCCAACGAGACGTAACAGGGGGCCGCTCGCTCTCAGGATCCCTTTCCTGAGGGTACTTACCGGATTCCAGCGGACAATTAAATTGGTCTCTCCCAAGCGAAACGACGAAAAGGGACGAAACACACCACTCGTGCGTGGTAAAACAAACTGACCCAAGGTGGCCTTCAAACACTTTAAGCGAACCCCTCCCAAATTATGTGGGAGAAAGAAGGTTCTCATAGAACTAACCCGAAACAATGGCCGTTAGTTCCGTAAACAGAAAATAATGGAAAGTAATATAACTCATAAATTAATAACCGTCCTAGTCTCAAGGATAAGGTTTATTTTAAGGAAATTCGGTTTATTAGAGTTAGGAATTTACTTTAAGTTTATAGCTTTCAAGTTTCTGAGTTAAAAATTATTTGTTTAAAGGCTGAAAAGTCTGTTTTTGTTTTTGGTTTTGTGAACGGATCTGCTAGATTCTTTTTGCTAGGCACGAATTTTATCTCGAAAACTTCTTTTAGAAGGAGATCACGCACAAATAGAAGCTTTATATGAATATGCTTAGTGCGACTATTTTCAATCGGCGATTTTAAGAAGTCTATTGCAGATAAGTTATCCGTTCTGATAAGGGGTTTGGATCTAGTTAGCTTGATTATCTTCAATTTTTCGCATTCTTGCATTATACGGTTGATCCACAGTATTTCCTTGCAGGTTTCTGTTATAGCCATGAATTCAGCTTCCATAGTTGACAGCGCTATGGCCTTTTGCTTGCCAGTTCGCCAGAATATAGGCGATTTATCTAGTAAAATGAGTTGACCGGAAATTGAAACTCGGTCGTCTCGATTGGCGGCAAAATCGCTATCACTGTAAGCTGTTAATTCATTAGAGGTAGAGGAAATATTTAGCTTTAAATCTTTTGTACCTATTACATACCCTAATAGCTTCAATAGACCGTACCAGTGAGCAAATCCTGGGTTAGACTGAAACTGACTGAAGATATTTACAGCATACGCAATGTCGGGTCTAGTTCGACTTGCGATAAATGCTAAACACCCTAGGATATTTCGATACGGTAGTTTTGATATTTCCGTTAATTCAGGTTCAGATGTAGGGCTTTGTAATTTGGTATATATTGTTCCTTTAGCTATGGGTAAGGATACAATTGGGATATTGAAGGTTTTGAAGCGTTTAGCAACTTGATCTATGTATTGGGTTTGATGAATGAAAACTTGTTTTCGATTGAATTCAAATTCAACCCCCAATAACTTAGAAGTTTGGCCAAGTATTTTAATGTCGAAACACTTCTGCAGAATTTTAACTGCTGCTTCAATATGGGTTTTAGTTTTTCCAAAAAGAACTATATCGTCTACGTATAAAAGTAAAATTAGATTATTAGATAAATGGTAAACACAGTTAGCCCAGTTAATTTTCTTAAAATTATTTTCAAGTAATATATTCTCAATTTCATAAAACCATACCCTTCCGCTCTGGTGTAAGCCATAAAGGGCTTTCTTTAGTAGACAGAGGTAGCTTTCTTTTCCTTTTTCTACGAAACCGGGTGGTTGGGTAATCGTAATGGTTTCAGATAAGGGTGCGTATAAATACGCGCATTTGATGTCTAACTGGAGGTGATACCACTTTAGGTTGGAAACTAGCATGGAGAAAAATAGGCGTATAAGGGTGAAATTGACTACAGGTGAAAAGGTTTCATCATAGGATTCTCCCTTTACCTGTTTGTAGCCTTGTGCTACGAGCCTCGCTTTGTATCTTACCACATTTCCATGCTCATCAGTTTTGGTTGTAAAAACCCACCGACAACCGAGAGGCTTGTACTTTGAGTGTGGCGGCACTAGGCTCCATGCACCCCTTTCACTTAACACTTTTAATTCTTCTTCCATCGCTTTCTTCCATAGCTTAGATTCTTTACTTTTGAATGCTTGTTTAAAGGTTTTCGGGATGACTACAGTTTCTAGTCATGCTGTGTCAATCTCACTTTCGGAAGTGTCATAGGCGGAAAAGTAGTTGATTTCTTCATTTTCCGTCTGACTTTCAGATTCCAGATCGCTATCATCGTCAATCACCTGTCGCTGAGGGGTTGGAACAGGGCCCGTCCTACCATTCTTACCGCTAAAGTTGAAGTATTCAGGCTGGTACTCAATTTTATGCTTTTTACAGTATTGCTTGAATTCTTTGAGGCTTCGCAATATGTGGCTCTTGCCCCCTTGCCTTTTAACTTCTCGATAATATATATCGGTCCGCTTTCCATCTGGTCTCGGAACGGCTTCCCTTGTCCACTTAGCGACTCGGAGTCTAGGTGTTTGGACGTATCATCACGTTTGGAATCAGTTCTCTGTCTGATTCGTCTTCACTTGCTTCATCAGTTTGAACTGCATCACTAGGGCCTGGTCTGGGATCCTGCTGGTAACTCCGGGTATGTACTCGGCGCGAATCCATATGTGGGATTACCACCGTCTCAAGCTCCGGGTTGTGAAGTGAGTATATGGTAGTTTCTGGATGGTCGCCCAGCACTGCTCCATTGTTAGTCTGCTTAGCTTTCAATTGATAAAAATTTAGTTCATCTTCAGCAAAGCTAACATTCCGGGTTTCGACTATTCGCCCAGTTTCTGGGAACAACACTCTGTACCCTTTAATCCTACATGCGTAGCCTACAAGAACTCCCTTATTAGCTCGGGGATCAAATTTGGTTCGGTGTTGCTTCGGCACACCCACAAAACAAACTGACCCGAATGGTTTAAGGTGACTAATGGAGGGTTTGAACTTTCCGTATTTCTCAAACGGTGTTTTCGTCTGGTTTCTACGGCACACTCTATTCCAATTGTAGGCCGCATAGCGGACGGCTTCTGGCCAAAATTTTACTGGAACCTTACTTGAATTTAGGATCGTGCGGAGGGTATTCCCTATTGTCTGGTTCAACCTCTCTGCTACTCCATTCATTTCAGGCGAATAAATATCGGTAAATTCGTGGGCCACACCATTCGTACGGCAATACTCTTGGAATTGTGAGTTGTCAAACTCCTTACCATTGTCAGTTCTGATAGCTTTGAGCTTAGTTGAAAGGAATCTTTCGGCGCGTTTCACATGATTTAAAAAGGTGGGAAAAGTAGCTGTCTTATCTTTAATCGGATACAGGGCGATTTTCCTTGAGTGATCATCGGTGATACTCAAAAAATACCTCTCTCCTGCATATCCCGTCGTTGAAGCAGGTCCCCACAAATCTAGATGTAAAAGTTCTAGTGGTTTTGTTGACCTAGTTTGGCCGATTGGTTTAAATGTCACCCGTTTAGCTTTATTTAACCTGCAATCCTCGCAAAAAAGTTTGGATGATTTTACCTCCTGAGCACCCCTGACACTTTTATTTGTAAAAGACTGGCTGATTAGTTGAGGGTTCATATGGCCCATTCTGCGGTGCCATCTGCTCAATGCACTGGCAGGTTTTTGATTACTTTTGCTTAGGGTATTTCGTTTCTTTCTAGCTGTAGTTTCATAAGCCTTACCTTTCTTCGATCGAGTTTCTTTCTCGTGTTGGTAAGCTTTCTTTCTCGCAGCTTGTTCTGGGGTTAGCTGCTGTTTTGCATAAAAAATTCCCCCCTGTTTGCGAGCTGTGAAATAACCTTTTCCATCTTTATCGTAAACGTGGAGTTGTCCATTTCCCCCTTCAAAAGTAAATCCATCTTCGTCAAGTAAAGGTAATGAAACTATGTTGCGCCTTAGAGATGGTACATACAATGCACGCATAAGCGTAATGGCGCGTTTCTCGCCCTTACAGAGTAGGTCGACTGGCCCTCTTTGCTTGATAGGGATAGGCTTTCCCCTAGTAGCAACTGCTAGGCTCCTGTCATTTACATCCTCAAGGGGTCCATCAAATAGGAATTTATCCTTACAAAAATGATGGGTTGCCGCTGAGTCGACGACCCAGTCACCTGGATTACTGTGAGATGTAAATAGGGCTTCTACAGTATAATGGCTCTGGGGTTTTTCCTTATTTGGTGAGTTTCGCCGGAACGAGCGTTTAGATTTTCTACGCCCCGGTGATTTCCCACTTGGGTATTTCCCAAAATGGACTTGTTTGTTGGGAGAAGGGCTTCTTGATGGAGTTTTCGGTCGGAAATTGTCTTTATTCCAACTTCGAGAATTATGCCGACCCGAAAAGGTGTTCTGCGTTTCGCAAGTAGCGTTTTCACGCTTATCCTGTCTCTGCACGCTAATTCGGGTTTCTTCGGCGACTAGTTCAGTTAGAATGGCTTCAAATTTAAATTCCGCATCTTTCCAACGAAGTATAGTTTGCACTAAGTGATCAAACTCCGATGGTAAGTACCGGATTAGCTGGAAACAGAGGTAAGTCTCATTTATTTCTTGATTTATTCCCTTTAGGCTTTCGTTTAACTTGCGGATTCGTGCCGCAAACATGTTAATTTTCTCGCTAGCGTAGGGCTTACAATTAACCAGTTCGGTAAATAATTGCATGTGCCGGCTACGACTGTCAGGCTGAAAATGCCTATTTAGGGTTGACCATGTGTCCTGGGGGGTGGTACAATGTTCCACGACCGACTTAAACGCAGGGGATAGATTTAAAAAGATTGTAGATAAAGCGAGTCGGGTTCTTCTTTCAAAGTCCCTTACCTCAGCTAAATTTTCCGCACTTGCTATCGGTTTAGTTTCGCGGTTATTCACAATGTCCCACGCATTAAGGGATATTAGTACAAATTTAATATCTGCTACCCAGGTATGGAAATTTTCCTCGGTCAATTTATCTATAGCCATATGGGGTTGTAAAGAGGCCATGTTTTAAGTTACAAGTACAGTATGTAAATCTATATATATATATAAGCATATAAAAAAATGCAAGACAGTATTTAAAACACTAAATATTATATATATATACAAATAGGCCCCCCCCAAATATAGAATTTCATAAATTCAGGGCCTTTACCTTTTGTTTATACCTTCGACGCTTAGCTTCTCACATATCACAAAGCTTTCGCGTTGTGCTCTGCTATTTTAGACCAAAGTCACCCTCAAGTTAAAGAAAAATAGTTGTTTACGAACTTAACTTTAGGGCCTGGGCCCATAACCAAAATGTTACGGAATTGAGCCGCTAGAACCTGGCGGCTCTACCAACCAAAGTTAGTTAAGATTTGGGGGCAGGAATGCCCCAAACTTTACTGATAGCTAATAGTGCAGAGTCGTACTGGCTAGCAGGGAAGGTTGGACTCTTAATCTTTAGATATAGTCAGAGCAACGCTAGCTAGCTTTGTTGTGTGATATGCAAGATGTTAAAAAGACGTACGAAGGTTTAGGTAAAATAACAAATACATTTATTTAGTAAAACGACATTAAAGTGTCTTGTTTACAGACGCACTACACAGCTCGTAGTGTTATCCTAAAAAGTTGGCTTTGTCGTGTTCTTACCGAGGTGTAGAAAAATAAAAGAAAAATAACTCACAGGTGGTCGAGGCAAAGCTTTGCTATCGTGGTAAGAAAACACTTAAGGTAGATAGCGCCTTCCTGGCACAAAAACTATCCCGTGGCTACCTGCGGGCATGCAAGGTCGAGACGACTAGAGCATCAGTGCACTGCTGGCAAGTTGGTCGCCGCTTCCTAATACGGGTCCTCGGTAGAGCCTGGCTCGGTAAAATCGCTTCTCAGCAACTATCACTCAACCACACCGTCTAATACCACAGCGAATACTACATCGAATACCCCGTCCGGCTAATTGGGGTATAAAATGGAGTTCCCTGGTCCGATTGGACTTTACCTCCAGTAAGCAAGTTAATGGTGTCAAGATATCTGTGCTCAGTAAATTAAGTAATAAGGAAGAGAGAGGTATTAAGTTAAAAATTCATTACTTTAAGGTTAACTTAAGGGGAGAGAGAGTAGGTCAAGTAGTTAACTAGTATTTTAAGATGGCTCAGAGTAGTAGCAAGATTCGAATACCCCGTCTAAGTGAACGGGCTGGGTATTTATACCGGCGTCGACCGCCGCGCTCCCTCGTGGCAGGAGAATAGCAAAGTTAATTATGCTAATTTTACGTGATGTGCGTTGACGTCATTCTTAACTGATGGTATGGCGTCATCGTTGGATGAATGACGTCGTTCGGCTGGCATATCGCTGGTCATGACGCAACTGGCGTCTGACGATGCTTACACATTGCTGTGGAGGTGGGAAATGATGTAAATACATCGCTCCTGCTACGTGGCTGGAAGGTTAGGGGAAGAAGAGGAAAGCCAATCGGGATTTTCCCTAACAGATTCACTAACCTGAATGTTAACCTATGAAGAAAATCTGTCCAAGAATTGCCGACTTGATTTTAAGGATTTTTTTCTAAAAAATTCTGCTCTGTAATAGAGAAAGAAATTTTTCACCTTAAGGCATTTTTAGTTTAAAAGAAATAAAAAATGCTAATAATATTTTTTAATTTAAATTTTTCAGTGAAAAAAATCTGGTATAGTGTGTTTTAAATGCTCCTAAATTCCTTTGATGGTGTGTAAAAAATGTATGTGTATGATGTAAATGATGGTGTGTACGAAATGTATAAAATGAATCCTGTTGTAAGGTGCAGAAAAATTCAGGCTATCTGAAAATACCATTTTTATAGGATTATCAGCATTTATGTAGCTGTCAATAGTAGACACATTTTCTTCATAGGTTAACATTGAGGTTAGAGAATCCAACAGGATTAGCACACAACAGTCTTAAATACTCAGATTTATGGGCATTTCCCTCACTCGAATCATTTTATAAACAATCACTAACACATTTTATCCCCTGAGAATTAATTTTTTTTTGAAAATTTTCTTCCTGCATATACTCGCTCAGCTTCCTACCTACCTTCCTGTCTGGGGATGGATTCACCTGCTGATGTTACAGTGTGCTGCGAATAGGCATTTGCATTTTCTCAGTCTCACATAATGGAATACTTCAGCAGATTTATCACGATTGTGAATATTTTTAGGGCGATCGTTAGTAGACACTCGTTAAAGTATTTACTTTAGTTGACTGGTTTACCATTATCAATTACCAACTGTCTGTCTATGAATGGTCCGAGTCAGAGATCCTCAAACTTTTTATGTCTTATGTTGAGCTTTACTGTTGAGACCACTTGCACCAGGTGTGGCACTTATATCATTGCAAATACCTTAAGGTATAGTAATGCTGCTGTTCATTAAATAAAAAGATACATGAGTGTCGCAGAGGATGAATCGGACTGTGTAATACAACAAACCAACACACACATAACAAACTGACCAAAGGAAGTTTTAATAAAACAAATTTAAAATTCTAGCTGCTGATGGTTCTCTAGTTAGTATAAAGAATATTATTTGTCCTATAATAATAATTTTTCCCCAGGTAGCTAAACAGGTGGTGCTCCCTACCAGCTATTAAACTCAAATTTTAAACTTTTGTCGGTTGGTTTCTTTTTGCATAACACAAACCAATAGTACTTTCACCAGATTATTTGAAACTTTATAACAGTTGATGGTATACCGAATATTCTGAGCAAGTGTAAGAACTGCACACACGAACTGTCATTATTACCATGTTTTTATTTACTTGCTTTCTTGTTTGTGTGTTTGTCAAGTACAAATCTTGCAATTGATTTTTAACTAACTTCCCGACTAGCTAGACATTTGAAACTTTTAGAATAGCTCAGAACACGATGACAATGCATTTTTTTAATACTTTTAACCATCTTTAAGCAGATTTAAATTAATTTTCGGTTAATTTTGTTTTCTAGACTGCTACAGCCATCTATCGACCGGGACGGGAACGAAAAGTTAAACGCAAGTTAACTTCCAATTAACTTCATTTTCTTTCAAGTTGATGGGATAATTCATAAAAAAAATTTTTAAAAAGTATTTATTTAAATTTTTTACATTGACTTGACAATACATAGAATTGTCAAGTTTATATTATTCAACAGAAAATTTAAAAACATGGTATATAAAAAGATCTTTTTATCTTGTAATTATTTTATCATTCGATTCGAAATCTCTTATAAGCACAGTTTTCAACTCATTCATTCTCCAAAAGTATATGCTAAATGCAATGCTATGTCTTACGGTTAATTTCCAGGGACATTGATCTGCCGTGGGCCCCTTTTACAAGAGTTGGAAACTCCAAAACTATAGTCAAATAAGTAATGCTTTACTCATTCAGAAATTCGAAACCAGCCAAATAAGCACGCATTTAAATCGTCAACAATTGCGCGTTCAGTCTGAATGCCGAATTACCAGACTTTAAGACAGTAAGTAGCTAGTCTCGATAATCTGGAACAAGCACTGTTTTCAGGTAGTTTATTCTCCACCAGCTCGTCATATGAGCACAATGCTTTGCTCAGTCTCACAGATTTAAACCATTGATATAACCTCCTACCCTTTTCACAACGCAATAGTGTTTGTAGTCTTGACCGAAACTGATAAATAAGGCAAGGCGTTTTTGTTGTTTGCTAAATCAGCGAGAGACGTTGGTTTCTTCCGATGGTTGCAGTTTATACCGAACACCCCCAGGGATGAAATCTGATTAACTCTTACCTTATCTAATCTCAAAGAAAGACTTATCGGTGTTTGACAAGAACGTGCATATAGCCGTGATAGAAACGAATGTATTTGATGGGATTCGAAAGGAGCCCCACGTGTCCGAAAACCAACGCACTGCCACTAGACTACCTCGGAACCTATGCGTATTTAAAGATAGCAATAACTCGGCAGTATTATGCAACAACGAACTAACCCACTAAAGATAAATATCTGATAAGGTGCGCCACATTTTTAGCTGTCTGGATAAAAATAATTACAAGATAAAAAGAACTTTTTATATACCATGTTTTTAAATTTTCTGTTGAATCATATAAACTTGAAAATTCTATGTATTAATAAATACTTTAAAAAAATTTTTTTGATGAACTATCCCATCAACTTGAAGAAAATGAAGTTAATTGGAAGTTAACTTGCGTTTAACTTTTCGTTCCCCTGATCAATTATCCCATCAGCTTGAAAGAAAATGATCAAATGCATAATAAAGAGAGCAATTATACGAAACTTTCAAACAACAAAATTAACTGAAAATGAATTCAATTCTGCATAAAGATGGCCGAAAGTATTAAAAGAATGCATTGTCATCATGTTGTGATTTATTCAAAAAGTTTCAAATGTTTAACTCGGGAAGTTAGTTAAAAATCAATTGCAAGATTTGTACTGGACAAACAAACACACACTCACACCCAAACAAACAAGAAAGAGAGTTAATAAAAACATGGTAATTATTACTATTCTAGACCAAATAATGTTTTTATTAATCATCAGCGAAAGAAATATTTAATTTACTGCTCTTTAAAAACTCAATTTTCTCCGTTTTAATGCAGTATGTGCTGTTTGTTGTTTCATAACACTGTTCAATTAAACCTGAGGTTAAACTTAAACAATTAATTGTGTATATAACTAAAATTAAATAATTCAACAAGGACCGTGACGGCCTTGCGGTACAGCGCGCCGGTTTTCGGTGCTGAGGGTGCTCCGATCGAATCTTGGCGAAGCGCCACTAAAACGCCTCCGTTTGTGTCGTGCCTTCATAGGGGGCAATGCTGGTCTGCCTATATGGCGCCCCCATAATAAAATGGCCAGAAAAACTGCGGTGAATTATAGGTGAATGTCTTCGCGAGAACTACCTCTTCATTGAAAAAAAAAATTCAACAAAGCAAGATAATTATTAGCAGGAAGAATGCAGAGAAAAATAAACCGAAATGACGCACTTAGAGCTCAACGCACCATAATGCAAGATTCTAAAGCAGTAAAGGAACTAAACCATATAACGAGGCAACCGACTGGTCTCTTCATCAGGAGGCCTGACCAAATCAGTTACCTCAAGGGGGAACTTCCTGAATAGGATGCAGGTCTAATCAAAAGACATCCCAAGGCCCCGAGATCCCCATTGAAACAGTCAAATCAAATGAAAATAAACAGACATCTTGCACTTAGGGCTCAACGCACCATAAATGCAAGTACATATACAATCCTAAAATAACACTAATGAAAAGACAGAAATGCAAAAGGCGCACTCATCCACTTCCAATGAGTAACGGTTATAGCCAAATAGCAGCCGTTTTATAACCCCAAGAGTTACGTCACTGTAGCAAGACTACAGCGCCACACCCTATTAAAGATTTTAAGCCACAAAAATTTAAAGAAAGTATGAAACCCGAAAACCCAATCTTAAATGTCCTTAAAATATACCCAAGCCCAGGTGCCATTTTTTTAATACTTTTAGATTGCCAAAATTATAAGGGAAATTGTTCTTACGTAGGTTTTCTCAAAATCACTACACTACTCCAAAAAGTCGTCACTGTTATTGCAAATGTTTTTTATTCTGTCTAGTTGCTCCCTTGAGGTAACTGATTTGGTTAGGCCTCCCGATGAAGAGACCAGTCGGTTGCCTCGTTATATAGTTTAGTTCCTTTACTGCTACAGAATCTTGCATTAAGATGCGTTGAGCCCTATGTGTCATTTCGGTTTATTTTTGTCTGCATTCTTCCTGCTAATAATTATCTTGCTTTATTGAATTATTTACTTTTAGTTATAAAATCAGGGCCTTTAGTTATAAAATCAGGGCCTGGCTAGGGTGGTTATTCTGTTAATTTGCAGTCTATGCCCTCTTTATACGTATTATTTCTTGTTGAATTTTTTACACCATTTGTGTTACAATTAATTGTGTTTAATACACAAAATACTGGGTACTCTCAGGCATTAGAATACTTCAAGGAATGTTGGGTTAAGTATAAAATTTATTTTAAAAATATTTTACGACCTTACTTTTTACAAAATTCTCTTACAGATGATTGCTGTAAATAATGTAGATAAAAGATAATGTTTTACATTTTATGACATTCAAAATTATTGTATAGTATTGTTCAAAATCTAAACTTTTTCTTCCCATTTTGTTTTGGTCTCTGTGATATTTTATGCGATTGCCAACATTAAAAACTTTAAAACAACTCCGAGCAAATTATTGTAGTATATAAAACTTGTTCTTGAAGCTTACTGCGGCTGATATTTTATTTTGTTGACGTCATTATGTTTATTAAAAATTACCACTTCTCCATTACACAACAAATTTGATACTGTTCAAGTTTGCTTTCTCATAAAAATTAAGTTTAATAAAACGAAGTATGTACACAGAGGCGCACCCATGGGTGGGCGGGGGGGAAGGGGCCCTGTCCCCCCCCCAAAGAAATAGAAATTGCATTATGAATATTTTTATCCCTTAATCTCGCCCCTCCCCCCCATGCATTATAAATATTTTTATCCGTTCATCTCACCTCCACCCCCCAATAAAAAATCGTGGGTGCGCCACTCTACGTGCATATAATTTTATTCCCAGGCTTTTGTTTCTTATTTTCAACACTAGAGAGCAGCACTAGATAAAATTATTTGGCACAGTCAGAGAGTAATAGGCCTATATCAGTGATTCTCAACCACTGTGCCACGGCACTTCAGTGTGTTGCGAGATTCTTGAAGTGTGCCGCCACTGCGAATTATTTTGTATGCTATTTTTATAGAATATAATATAGGTACGTCAGTCAATTATCAAAGTAAAACTCTTTTAAAGTTATCTTATTGTTAGTGTGTCGCTAAAATTTTAAATCGTTAAAAGTGTACCGTGACAAAAAAAGGTTGAGAATCACTGACCTATTCATATAGAATCTGTTAGCGTCATGCGTTAAAGATTCTGTCGGCACTCAGAAAAGAACTTGCTTACACCGAGTAAAATACAACGGCCGTCAGCCAATCAGATAAAAGCAATGTGAACAGTTCTCTTTTCAGCGATAACGGAATCTTTAAATCCGCATGACGCTGACGAATTCCGCTGGCGCTGGTTTGTTAAATGGATCAATGATTGGTATATTACTGGTTAAAAAATTTTACGCTGACGCTGACGGTTTCTATCGCTCATTCCTTTCAACAACGTGATATCTCAAAAATCGGCGATTTTTAGCTATAGTCCAGTTAACGAATGATTCTAGGTGAAAAGTCATAGGGCGGAAGAAATGACTTCTGAACTTTGTTTGGACTAGTTAGGAGGTAAACATACTAAACGTCCCCGGTTCTAGAGGGGGAGGGGGGGATCTAAGAAGGTCTCGTTTTTGGTTTTTCACTTATAACTCGAAAACGATTGAATCTACAAAAAAAAAAGTCTTTCACAAAAAATAAAACTGATAAAATTTCCTACAAAAAACATATATAAAGTTTATTCGTATCTTCAATAGCGTCTGAGAAATGAGCCGGAGAATATCGCTAATGTATGAAAAAATGACTTTTGCCCCCCCTTTTTTCGATAAACTTCGCCTCTGGAATTTTTTACCGTCGATTTGAGAGACAAACCTTGGGAATGAACTTGTACAGCATTAAATTTCCTTCAAAACGAATATATTATTTAATGTTTTACATTCATATGTTCAAAAATTAGAGCAATTTTGTGATTTCTTAAAAATTTCGAAAAATAAGCCTCAAAGCTGTAGTTTGCACTTTTTGCAATTTAAATGGTTATGCCATCCACTAAAATATTTTGTATGTGGACATGAAACCTCTCGTAATTATGTTTTGTACTTCTATTCTTAAGGTGATTGGAAGGAGGAGAAGGGGCAGGGCCTTTTTTACGCATGAACCAATCGGGACTTTGCCCAGGGCCCCCTGATGCTAGGGGGCCCCCAAACCCCCTTGTTGTATGCATCTAGTACTTCTATAGTATGTATTTTTATAAATTTCCGTAAGGAGGGGGCCCAAATAGCATCTGCCTAGGAGCCCCCAGCGTTCATAATCGGGCCCTGAGAAGGGGGGGGGGGTCTTCAGGTGGTGGGTCGTCTTTTACTGCGAATGGCTCCTCCGGATCTTCCTCTATTTCTGCAGTGAAGGGAAGGGTTTCAGTTTCTTCTTCGTCCTCAACTTCGCAATCCAAAATGGGGATACCGTTAGTGCAATGCCCTTGACAGTTATGACAAACACTAGAGCAGTTCATCGATGCTCTCCTGCACCCACATTTGCTACTGGTACAACCTTTAGTGCACCGGCAAAATATAATATTCAGGATATCATCTGGTGCCGGTGGGCCCTCCATTGGTACTGGATAGAGATGATTCCCTTTCCGTTCCCACCCCCACTCTTCAGGAGGAAGCTCTTTTCCTAACCACAGTTGGACCTGGTGGTAACATCGATACAAATGTTGCGTAGTTGCTCCCTCAGTCGGCGGAACAGTGGAAATGTTTGGTTTGACATTTGAAACTGACTCGATAAATGTGTCGTATCGTAAACGGTTAAGAGAGGTCTCGTTTGACTTAGCACCGTACCATCTTAAAAGACATACAGTTCCCTGTTCGACAATCCTAGTCTGTGGCGAGGAGGGGTTGGACAATACTGCAGAGGCTTCTTGAATATCGAGGTGTTTCAGATATAGCTTATAGAAACCAACTTTGCTCTTTCTGAAAGCAGCAGAAGTTGTATCACAGCCAGTTAACGTATGAAGAAACAGTATGTCTCGCAGCCCCAACAACTGCAACTCTTGTGTGGAGTAAGTAGTGGTTGGAACTTTTTCACGGCCAGGTTTTATTAAAATGATATTTTTATCATGTTGGGTGATGGCCATTAGGAGAACTACTAAGTCTATATCTTCTCCAACGACAGCAAGAAAAGAATTAATTTTTGATTTCTCAATCGCGGTTCTCACAATCAAGGAGTCAGCATCACTTGGTGCTTCTTTCGTGTTAATTCCATCAGTCTCAAGTTGATATCTCAGCACAGAGATCAGTCTCATTTTGTTGTTCTTACTGGAGAGAAAATGGTCTTGTTTGGCGTTAATTATTGTATCCGAACTGAAAACAATATCAGTGGAAATGTTTACACGATACCGACGTTCTTGTTCTGCTGTCTTTTTGCTGTGGGTTGAGTTGGAGTATCATCCATCAAATACAAAAGTACAGCTCTTTCCAAGGAAGTGGCTCTTAATAAATTTCACGTAAGATTGACAAATCGTGAAAACTGTTGCTGATCTTGGTCAAATCACTTTGTGCCACAGGAATCCTCCATTAACAACTACGTCAAAGTTTGGTAGGGGGCAAGGCTTTTTGGTTGGATCGAAAAGTGTGTAAAGAGTAGATTTGTTAGTTTTTCTCATTCCGGTTTCACCGAAGAAAGATAGAAGGAATGGGGCCAACTCAAATTTGAAATAATATCTCAAGTCTTCATCGGTTTGTTTACTGATTGAAATTCTTTGAAACCATAAGAGAGGGTCTATTGAGAACCTTTTCATTATTAATTTTGATTGAAGAATTCATTGATGATAGAGGGAGAGACATATTTTTATGAGATAACTTGATTCCTGAAAACGAGTTGCCTTCAATTTTCCTCATTGCCTGCTTGCCAATCTCGACAGCATTGTAACAATTGATTGTGTCATCACCCACAAAAACGGGAAATATTGACATTATGTCGCTTGTAACAGGGAAGGGATGGTGATTTTCAAACCATGCTGTTATTTTAGATACGTCTTGTGCATTTCTATTTTGACGGGCACACCCAAACTCAACATGTTGCTTTGATGTGGCTCATCACTTGAATTTTTCGCATGTTTCTCGTACCAAGAATCAGACAAAAGTTTAGCCCCAGTGTCCCTAAAACAAACTATTTTAACTTGGTATCGATTTACTCCTTCTGAGAGTATGATACGGTCTCCAAATTTATTCAACAGTCTTGCTGTGATAGTCTTGTTATTTGGAGGTTTCTCTGTTATTGAAGCTCGTAATTCCTCAAACGAAAACTGGCAGTCACTATTATTTTCCATGAAAGCGCAAAAATTTATTCATGGCTTTAGTAACATAGTCGTAAGTTTCTGATTTATCTTTTGGAGGAAAATACGACGGTCTAAAAAAATCTTTGCGACAACTTTCGTGGTATAATGCTTCCTCGGCAACTAAATCAATGATTGAGGAAAAGTGAGAAATTACACCTTTACCCCATTCATCATTTCTGTCTAAACCAACATCCATACACTTGATTTTGAAGGTATCTATGTCTCGAACATTGTATACTACCTTCCGTTTATTTAAGCACATTTTCCCTTCATTTTTTGCAGATTCCTTACAGAACAAACATTGAATCTTAAAGCCAAATGTAGGTTTTGTTGACAACAAACTTACTTTTTCTTGAGGTTCTGATGAAATTGATGAAGCTTTCTTCTTATCAGTCGTGATGGTGCTGTCTCTAGTGTACCTCTTCCTGCATGAGGTTTGAAGTTTGAGGGAATTCACACAAAGTAGCTGAGAACTCTTACTATCATTTCTTCCTCTGCTGGCTTGTATCAGTGAAGATATACCCTTTTCAGCCAATATTGACACATCATATTCGATTCATCCTTGTATCCATCACAAATGAAACACTTCTCAGTCATGGCGAATGACGATGCACGACAACAAATAAAATTTAAATATTTTAAACAACTGACTCAACACGTCTTTGGAAACTGAATGAGGGTAGATTCCTAAACTGAATGAGATAAGATTCTTGGTAACTGACCTTATGTATTATTCCACGTGTGAGATACTAAGAACCTCTCCCCATTTTCTTGGAAGTTATTGCTTTTGAAAGATGAAATCGGTCGTTTCGACCACGGCGCGACTGCTGAGTCCGCAGGTATTTCCACCTGGCGGCATACCCTGCGTTTGTGAACCCCACAATAGCTCTATTATCCCCCAAAGAAGAACGATGTATCTATTGCACAACAAAAGAAAATAGGAAAACGAAGCAAACGTGTCGAAAATGTTGCTCATATACACTGAAGTGCCACTGAATTAGGGATAGCAAAGCCTATGCAAATTGTGTAGTGCTGCGCATCATGTATGCGCAAGTGAGGGCGCTGTGGTAACTGCATATATAGCGCGTACTGTGATTGTTCTGAATTAGTTGTTGGAATTGCCAGTATGGGTAAACTGCCTGATTTAGACGCCTTCGATGACGGACAAATCGTAGGTGCGCGACGCATGGGCCATTCAATTTCCGAAATCGTCAGACAGCTAGGATTTTCAAGGTCGACAGTGTCAAGAGCATACCAAGAATACATGGATGGTGGAAAAAAACTAGCGATCGGGCAAACTGCAAAGGACAATTAGCCTTGACAGTTCGTGGTGAGAGACGGCTCAGGCGTATTGTACGTAGCCAGCGAAGCCAAACATTAGCTCAATTTACCACCCAGTTTAATGACGGTGCCAGTCGTACAGTCAGTAAACGGACTGTGCAACGCTCGCTTCACCGTATGGGTTTCGGGAGCCGTCGACCTACGAGAGTACCATTGCTCTATACTCGCCATCGGGCTGCACGTCTTGCCTGGGCAAGAGAGCACAGAGACTGGAGTGTAGAGGACAGGAAACGAGTAGCATGGAGTGATGAGTCTCGATTCCGACTACTTAACGCCGACGGGAGGCTGAGAATATGGCGTCAGGATCATGAAGCCATGGATCCTGCATGCCTGGCTGGAACTGTACAAGGGCATGGTGGCTCAATCATGGTCTGGGGTGTTTTTTCGTGTCACAGTTTGGGATCTTTGGTGCGTGTACCAACCTCCCTCAATGCAATTCGGTACGTAGAGTTGCTGGGTGATCACCTCCATCCGTTTATGCTGTTCTGTTATCCGCACGGTAATGAAGTTTTCTAGCAAGACAACTGTACCTCTCACAAGTTCCGGTTTGTTACTGGATGGTTGGATGAGCATTCCTCTGACTTCTCTGTCATGAATTGGCCACCTAGAAGCCCAGACTTAAATCCTATTGAGCATCTTTGGGATGTTTTGGAACAAGGCGTGAAAGGCCATCACACAGCACCAAAGAACCTTACTGAATTATGGACAGCTTTAGCCAATATTTGGCAAGCCATTCCCGTGGAACGTTTCCAGAAACTTGTTGAATCTATGCCTCGTCGTGTGGCAGCCGTTATGATGGCCAGAGGAGGCCCAACTCGTTATTAGGTAGGTATACCTAATTCAGTGGCACTTCAGTGTATATATGCAAAGAGCATAATTCAGTAGGAATGTTTTAATAAAAAAACATAATCTGCGTGTATTGCAAAGCGCGTGTTCATGTTAGGTACAATTTGCATTAATCCCCCTTCCCCTCCTTCCAATCACCTTGAGAAGTACAAAACATAATTACGAGAGGTTTCATGTCCACATACAAAGAATTTTTGTGGAGGGCATGACCATTTAAATGGCAAAAAGTGCAAACTACAGATTTGAGGCTTATTTTTCGAAAAATTTGTAAGAAATTACAAAATTGCTCTAATTTTTGAACAGATGAAGGTAAAACATTAAATAATATATTAGTTTTGAAGGAAATTTAATGCTGTAGAATTTCATTCCCAAGGTTCGTCTCTCAAATCGACGGTAAAGAATTCCAGAGGCGAAGTTTATCAAAGAAAGGGGGGCAAAAAGAATTTTTGCATAAATTAGCGATTTTCTCCGGCTCATTTCTCAGAAACTATTTAAGATACGAATAAACTTTATATATATTTTTGTAGGACACTTTATCAGCTTTATTTTTTGTATAAATTTTTTTTGTAGAATCAATCGTTTTCGAGTTATAAGTGAAAAACCAAAAAACAGGACCTTCTTAGGCCCCCTCCCCCCCCCTTGTTCTCCCCCTAGGACCGGTTACTTTTAGTATGTTTACCTCCTAACTAGTCGAAAGAAAGTTCTGAAGTCAGTTCTTCCGCCCTATGACTTTCCATCTAGACTAAGGGGACCAGATTTTAACATTGGTAAAGCGGGTCACATTGACCGGGGGGGGGGGGGGGGGGGTTCTTGATTAAAAATTTGGTCTATATGGAGCAACAAAAATTTTCATTGAACGCAAAAATAGTATTGTATTATATTTTTCTAAATTTCAACATAAGTACAATTTACAAATATAATAAATAAAAAAAATTTTTGTATAGTATTATTTTATTCTTTGGCACATGTCTCATTTGAGTGAATTTTTTTTAGTAGATTGCTGTCGTTGTTTAAAAGGTCATGAAATTTTACACAAGAATTTGTTAAATTATATTTCACACATAAAATGGTTTTTAAAGTCACAACACTCAATTGTGATTTTTCTGGTGTCCACACTTTATTTACCGTAGAAAAAACACGTTCAGTCGCAACATTAGTTCCTGGTAAGGACTGCACGTATTCCACAATTTTTAGTGCATTACTATATGGAACATGGTTTGTTTCAAAATGATGAAATATTTCTAACCTCTATTGTGTCCTCTATTGTGATTTTTGCTGATGCCCAAGATTTAACCTTTTCTTTATCAATATATTATTTTACTAATGATACCTCATTAAAAAGATTATTTTCGGAAATATTACAATTATTTGTTATTATTAAAGCTTAACATTATAATATTAAGAAAAATAATATAAAACTCATATCCTGGCTAAATAGCCACATGGCCCCCGGAAACATATTCCCTTCTTGTTCTCCCGCCGTTCCTTAGCTTGTCGTGCATTGTTTCCGAAAATCGGGACTTTTTTAACACGCCGCGGGACGCGGGACAAATTAGTTAAAAATCGGGACTGTCCTGCCAAAAGCGGGTCGTCTGTTCACCTTAATCTAGACCCCTCTTTTGAGCATTCATTGACTGGACAATAACGCTGAAAAATATAACGGATTCAATAACAGGTCGAAAAGAACTACTTGTCTACGGGTATGGAAATGTATGTGGAATTTTTGGAGTGGATTGGGACCGCGAATTGCTCACGAAGTCGGATACAGTTTTACCTATTCTAGGCTACGCTGCTATCGCCATCTACATTAACAATTGCTTAACGCGAAAGATATGAATATGTATAAACGGGAAAAAATTCCAACTTTTTCAATACTACTTTTCATTTAATTGTGTAAATGCTAAGTATTCAACACATACTGACGCTACATACTTCTTTCAATAAATTTAGAAAATACAAAAATTGAAATTAACTTTAATGGAAACAAATCGCAAGCTCAAGGCAATAATTCTCAAGACAAAACAGATACAGATATTTCGAATATTTCTGCGCCTGAAACAATTCAAACAGAAAGTGAAATTCTTCCACAACATATTGATATAAAAATAGACTCGTCTGACAAAGAAAAGTTTTCGGAACAATTATTTTGATAATTGTGCAAAGTAAAATACTCGAACCTATTAATACAGTCTCGAAAATGCTGCAAGGTACTCATAAAGATATAGAGAAATCCACTGAGATTCTTTCATCACTCCTAATCCAATTCGAGAACTTAGGGAATAATTGGGAGTTTGTTTAAAAACTATACCCCTGAGTTATCAGCTGTATGGAATATTAAACCTTGTTTTCCCCCAAAAAGATGCATATTGTGAAAAAATTCTTTGCTGAATTACAAGTAGATAAACTCATTGAAGACAGTGAACGATGTTTCAAAGTCGAGGTGTTTTCTAAAGTAATGGATTAAATAATTAATCAATTTACTATTAGATTTGAATCCGTTCGACAGTTATGTACACTTTTTAAATGTTTATCACTTGCATATCTCGCCGCGTCACTTGATAAAAGTATTCTGGAAGGATCAGAATTGTTACAATCGGCATATCTTTCCAATATTTCACCTAATTTTGGACCTCAATTGCTTCGATTTAAAATGTGCTTTTATATTCAATTAAAACAAATTACTTTAATACGCGAAATTGCTGAACTGCTTTTAATTCACATCGCAGACTCAAGTAGTTTTTTTGACATAATTACAGCTTGCCTGATATTTTCACTTTACCGGTGACGACGACGACAGCAGAAAGAAGTTCTTCAAAGCTAAAATTTATCAAAACATTTTAGAAGCATCATGTCACAACACCGTCTTAACTCTTTGACCACTATATAAATTGAAAAACAATAACTTTTCAACTTGATCTGGAGAAATTGATTGATCGATTTGCAAACGAAAAAGTGAGAAAATGACAATTTAAGTTTTTTCTCTTTTTTTGATGTGGAAACGAAACATGTATAAGTGCATTTTGACAATACAGTTTATAAAATATGTAGTAAATATTAGTAGGTACTCCGTACATAAAGAATAATAATTTGTTCTGTTAATTTCTTTAACAGCCAGTTCGTGTGTTTGAAATCCGGAGGAACTTTTAAAAATATCTTTGTGTAAAACTGTACGAACTTTACATTTTGGATCCAATGAGCACTTCCAGTAGCTCAAATTTTCTCTTTTTATTTCTATGCGGAAAGGAAATTTTGGTTCTGCACTAAATTTCCGCCACGTTTTGATTTAATGAAAGAAATCTCGCTTATTTTATCTCAAAATCAGTGAAGTTCGTCGCAAAACCCAAGAAATTAGACGCAAACCAAAGAATTCGACGCAAAATCAAAAAATTCCAATTCACCATGTGTTTGTGCACTTGTGCCTGCAATCTAGTTCCCAGAACTATTTCCTGCAATGTCGGCGAAACGGGGTGGACACCCTTAAAGATGGGTACCAAGTCCTGTTATTATCTTTTTTTTTTTTTATGATCCACCTTAGAAAGACACATTTTTATGAACCTATGCAGCAAACTTTGCCTACGGCTTTAAAACTTTTTAAATGAAGTATTTAATTTTTAACTTCTATCTGATGTGCTGACTCCTTTCTCTTTATATAAAAGTAAAAATCGTATTAAATAACCTTTCTAAGCGTTGTCATTTCATCTGATTTCTTGTTGCTGCATAGGTACATAAAAAGTGTCTTTCTGAGGTGGATCTAGAAAAAAAAAAAAGATAATAACAGTACTTGGTACACATCTTTAAGTACAGAAATTCCTCCATAATTTTGTTTTATATTTTCCACATACTTTTGAGTTCATCCTGATACATTTTAAAATTTTATTGCATTTGCAACCTCTGCTACAATTATTACAACAAATATCAATCATTCGTTATGATTTTCTGATAAAGGCCATGCCAACAATAAAAGCTACTTAATAGCTTCGCCGTATCACTGTTAAGCAATTATATTTTTTGTTTACAAAATTTATAATTCGTATTGATTACTAGTTTTTACTTACATAGTTCAAACAGATCCAACTACAGTGTTTTTTAGAAAAAATCCTAACATTTTTTCTTATATAGCTCATAAAAGAAAATTCAGAACTTTCATTTCAAGATGTCTGGTACATGACAAAAAAAGAAAAACTTTTATATTATTCAACAAATTTGTACAGTTACTTGTACCTAAGGCAGTGTGCCTAAAAAACCATAAGTTATAATCATATAATTTAAATAGTTATTATGAAATAAAATTATAAATTTATTTACCTCAGTTTGTACATAATTTAATAACTTAAAAATATATATTTTCTGGAATTTTGAGACAGAATCCAATTAAATTTCTATACATTATATATTCAAAAATGCAAATTAAAAATAATTAACTTGAACCAGTTTTTTAAGGACAATATAGTAAAGGATTCCTTTTACATTGTCCTCTCAAAAAGTGGTATGTCTTGGCAGGTTTGATTGAAGAGCATTTTCAAAGAACAAAGAAATAAGATAGGTATGGCTTGAGAATTTTCCTTTTTAAGATTTAGATATTTAGAAGCATTTGACAGAAACGAATAAATTTCACAGAAACGAACACAGAAGAAATGTGAATTTCCCTTACTTCAGAGCAGAGTTAAAGATAAGACTGAGAAACCCAACACCAATGATTTTGAAAATTACATGCCTCTCTGTATGTACTATTTTTCAAAATAAATTGTTTTTTTGCAGGAGATCGCGTTTTCCGGGGTGATAATCCCCCTAAACACAAAGTTAATCTATCAAGTATTGGTTTGAAGAACATGAAAAAGAAGTCAAATATCTTATCTTGCCCTGTACAATCCCCCCCGACTATAAATCATCCAACCACCGTGATCTGTATAAGCGGGTAGATAAAGGTATCGATATCCACCACAGCATCTCTACAGGAACTTTCATGATCTTTCCCTAAAGAATGGTATAATATACTCTTAACCACTATTTATGACTTGTATAATCCAATTCCAAGGCGAATCAGTTGGTATTACATGAAAAAGCTGATCCTTCCCCATATTAATAAAGGTTTTCATGATGTTTCTTAGTGTTTTCATTATTTTGATAACCATCTATATATATATATATATATATATATATATATATATATATATATATATATATATATATATATATATATAAATATATACAACTTTCTTTAGATTAAATTCAACTTAGATAAATATTTTACCTTTTGCAATACCTAGAAAAGTTTAAGAAAAATTTTGGAATGGCCAATTTTAATTTTAAACGAAATACATTATATATTTTCAACGGAACATGTATGGAAAATGTATGTGCCTATGTAACTGTCAAGCGAAGATCATCAAAAATCCATATGACACACACACACACCAAAAAAAAAAAAAAAAACCCTATAATTTCAGCAAATTTTTTTTATTGTTTTTATAACGTTAAAAATACATTCAAGTCAATGTGACTCTACAGAACTGTCAAATAGTCCCTTGCCATTGTCTTTTTAATAGCAGAAACATCCTAGAACCGATGCCTTCGTGCTGGTCTCATAGGCTGGTAAAAACTTCTTGAGAACCTTTAAAAATTTTTAGAGTGACGTTTACAATCTGTTCGTAAAGCTGAGGTCGAAGGATGGTTTACTAGATGAAAGTGCCGACACGTACTTTGGATAAAATTCATCCTCGGAGTTTTGCAGCAGGAGATAGTGCTTCAAGGTTGTCGGAATGTCAAGAGCCCACACTCCATGCGGCAGATTCCTTGACTTCGCCATGGACTCCCTCACCCGGCACCGGCTAAGATGCTTGAGCGATCGGGGTCCTAAGGGATCTGCGCTTCTTGGGAATTCCTTGACAAACTCCTTACAGAACTCTTCGATTCCTCTTTCTTTAGTATCCCCCGCAATGGTCAGACCGAGGAACCTGAAAACAAAATTATCATAAATTTAAATAATACAGAGTATCAATCAAAAAAATTATATTACCGCTCGTGAGAATAAAAATTTGCGTAATAATTTAATAGAATAATATCATGGAATATTTTAGGTAATATTTTGTTTGGTATAGAAATTCAACGAAAAAGTATATTATAGTATACTACAGAAAACGTCTTTTATTTAAATATCGGAGTGTGAAAACCATGTTTTTTGAATAGAAATAAAAAATTTTTTGAAGAAAAAGTACATACATACACACACACATAGTATATATATACATACATATGTGTGTGTATGCATATATATGTATACACACACACACACACACATATATATATATATATATATATATATATATATATTTATATATATGTGTGTGAGTGTGTGTGTGTGTGTGTGTGCACGTGCATTGCTTTCTCACCTAAAAATCGATTTTGGAGCTCAACAATTTCTATTACCTCGTAACCCCATCGAAGCCAAGACTTTTTCTATCCATCTTGGCTTGAGCCAAAGTGCGTTAAAAGTGGAGGACGGTGATGAAATCCTAAGATCAGTGGCATTCGAAACTATAAATACTCTCTATACCGTTTAACATTGGCCCAGGGTCAACATGGATGGCTCTAGAAGAAGTGATTGTGTCAACGTTGGAGCCGGTGTTCATTGTTAGCTGTTCTCATTCTACTCTCCTATTGTTACTTATGTATCAGCTTTTGACGGGGAAATCTCAGCTATCCGTTTGGCTCTTATCTATCTTCACAGCCGTTAGAGCCGTTAGAGCGTTTCTTAAGAGTGGTGATTCTCTCAGATTCGAGAGCAGGTCTTCATGCTATTGACTCCCCATGTTTATCTCGGTCGAAACATATTGAGGACTGTGTTAACCTTCTGGAACGGTTGTCGAATCATAAGAAAACAGTGTGGATCCCGGCCCACTGCGAAATCGAGGAGAACGAGGCTGCTGACTTCCTAGCGAAAAAGGGGGCTTCTGTTTTACAGCTAAAAAACCAGGATTTGGCCTACAATTCCATCAAGACCATAGTCAAAAAGACCCTCAGGTGTTCCTTCTTATAGGTTGTTGCTGCTAGAAGCGATCACAAGCCCTGGTATGTCCATGTCCATGATATCCCTGAGTGGCCTAGAGGTAAATCTGTGGCAATGTTGCGGATTTTTTCTGGCTATGATTGCCTTCGCAAACACCTCTACAGAATGAACTTGGCTCCCGACCCTCTTTGTCTCCTGCTTTATAACCAGGAAAAAATGGACATGCTTCACCTTGCTTATTGCCCTGCTCTACCTCCCGTTTCGTTATGGGAGCGCTGTTGAATTGCCAAACATAAGTTGATGGATTAACTGATGTCATTTTTCTATCTTGTTCTTGTATTTTTGTCTTTTGGATATCTGTTGTCTTGTAATAGTTGCCATTGGAAATAAAAATATTATATATATATATACATATGTATATATACATACACACACACACACACACACATATATATATATATATATATATATATATATATATATATCATTTGACATCAATATGGATTAATAAACTTCGTGTATATCTCTTTTACCTTTTCACTTAACTTTACTGATAATCCCAGATAAATTTTAGGTACATGCTGTATAACACCATATTTCATTACTGATCACACATATGAATATTTCCTATTAAAATTAATAACTACAATAGCGCTTGAAAGATGAAAATAGTATTGCTGAGCACTTTTATTCAGTGAAGAAAGAATTGATCCAATTCATAGCAAAATTTATTTTACAGTTCGTTCAATTTCTTGGGTACGTTTAGCGATTATTTGTTTCTAGACTATGATAATAATTATTGTGAAAGTAATGGTTATATTTGAAATAATTTTATAAATCGATTAACGTAGTTCAAGAAAAGATGATGAAATTGATATTAACGAAAACACCACATTATCAAAAGGGACAATACGATGAAATTAAGGATTATTTGGGAAGATAATCTCTTTGTACATTTGAAAATCCTTCATACATTTGCAGAAAGGTCGAAGTAAAATTAAAAACGTGATGTGTGAAGGCCCCGATTTCACTTACTACGATTGACAAAATCACAATTAAACTGGGCCGGCGCTAGCAGTTTCGCCGCCCCGGGCAAAAGGAAAAATGCCGCCAATTTATAACAAAAATTGAAACCTAAACCCTTCCAACGCTTAGTAGTAAAATAAATTGTGAGCAAAAAAAGTGGTATTAAAAATGTTGAAGTTTTGATTTGCCAAAAATACAAATTTCTTGATTTATGATTTTGGCACTAAATTGAAATTAAGGTTGCACAGAGAAAAAGAAAAGACACAAATCTAGTACAGGTAACCCTCCTATAACACGGTAGATAGGTTCCTAGAAAATGCCGCGTTGTGTGAAATCGTGTTATATGAGACCCAGAGACAGTTCAAAACAGGGGGTTACGTTCTGAAAACTTATTAAAGACAAAAACTTTTTTAAAAATTCCATGTAAACAACTTAATTTTTATTAAAAATATAAATGTATGTATAACACAAAACGAAAAGAAACAAAGAATATTATTTTCATTTAATACGACCTTAATTTAATAAATATGTTCCTTATCACTGCTCAGTACAATCGAACGAGAAAGTTTTTCGATTGAATGATATCACCTTTACTTTCCGGACCTTTTTCTTCATTTAGATTTTTTTGCACCTTCTATCCTCTTTAAAAAATCTTTAATTTTGGTTTATTTGCTGGTTCTTACAAGGTCATTGTAGATTCACGGTATGGAGATAGACAATTTTGCAGCTTCCTTTTGAATTTTTGGCTTTTTTCAGCGGTAGGGTTTGCATTCAAGATTTTCAACTAAGCTTAGGCCGTCTTGTAATTTTATAGAGTTATAAATGAATAAATTATAATTTGTTTATACATTTTCATGTAAAACCACTATCGATCATTATTCCCCCTCGTCATTATTTTAAGGTAATTTAATTTTTAAATGTGTCAAACAAAAATCATGTTTTCCAGTGCTATAGAAATACAGTGTTGTACAAAGATTTTCCAAATTTTTTTATCGTGTTAGAGCGAAACCGTTTTACAAGTTGCAGTGTTATACGAGGGTTCCCGCAATTCATCCTATCGTGTTAGAGCGAAACCGTGTTGTAAGATGCCGTGCTGTATGAGGGCTACCTGTATATATTTATAAAATGCATATAATAAAAAGATAGAAAAACAAATTATAGAACCACTAAAAATAAATACCTAATTATTAAAAATACAGTTAAATTTAAAATATTTTTTCTCACTTTTAATTCTGAGAATTTTTTGATAATTTTTTGACATGAATTTCTTCAGCTATCTCATGTTCAATGACTGTGTTGTCAAGCCATTTAGCCGATCCTCGGTAGTTGTAGAGCGTAAAAAATTTTTAATTACTTTTAATTTGGAGAAACTTCTTTCTCCACTTGCCACACTTATTGGGAGAGTAAGCAAGATTCTTAAAAGTATACCGAGATTTGGAGCGAAATCCAGCTTTGAAATGAATTTTAAAATCTCGATTGGACTTTCTTTTTTATTTAGTAAGGCAAAAACCGATACTATCTCGTCTGCCAGGTGCAGCGCGTTTATATCTGATGAATTCCCATCAGTTAACACTATTTCTAGATCTTTATAATACAATGGTACCTCGACTTACGAGTGTCTCGTAAGTTTTTTGAGATACAAGCATTCTCTCGGTAGATTTTTTGCTTCGATTTACGAGCTAAAATTCGGGTTACGAGCAAACTTCAGATATCCCACCGCTAGTTTGAGCAGCGAATGGCATGTTACGTGCTCATCAAATGAGAACACAAGAAGCATATAATATTTACAACCTTTATGTACAGTTATTATAAAATTGTATACATATTATTCTGAGACTATTATCCAGTCTTAAACCGAGATATTAACACTCAGCAATTACCACCCGGGGCACCTTCCTCCGCCCAAACTTGAGTCGTCCTCCGAAACCGAACAGCACCCAACCTCTCTCGCAGAGAGATAGCTTCAATTCCCTTCCCCACCCTGGAACTCCTCGTGGGGGCTAGAGGATGGGATGACCTTGGTCCTAGGATCGCAAGCTCTCCCCCTTCTACGGATTCTGAGAAAGCGTTTTTCGGATTCTCAGAAAGAAGAATCTGGACATTACAGCCACA
The DNA here is from genome assembly GCA_907164885.2 of Dolomedes plantarius. NCBI lineage: Eukaryota > Metazoa > Arthropoda > Arachnida > Araneae > Dolomedidae > Dolomedes > Dolomedes plantarius. Next base: position 34,522,641 of record OU015503.1, on the reverse strand, counting down.
GTGAACGATGCAACAATCGCCCAGCTTCTGTGTCTCACTCGTTCACTTTAAGAGAGTAGCTGGTAATAAAAGCGAAAGTGAGGAAAGCGGAGCGAAAAGGGTCAAAAATCAACGAATAAGATTTAATTTTTCAGTTCAGCCTTTCTCCTCCTCTTCCATCAACATCTCCAAGTCTGTTCTCCAAAGTAAATGTTGTACATTACAATTAATAAAACATATTTATTTCAGTACATTCTATTGTATTGCGTTTTTATACAATGTTTGTCGTTTATAAGCACATTTTTCTTATTTCAAAACATGTAACAAAAAATTGCGGTGTTTTGGGGGAGCCCGGAACGAATTAATGGCATTTCAAGTCGTTTCAATGGGGAAAATTGATTCGAGATACGAGTATTTCGAGTTACGAGCTCCGTCATGGAAAGAATTAAACTCGTATGTCGAGGTATCACTGTATTTTAGTAAGTTGGTTTGAGGGGTATCTTTTAAATCATAAATATTGCATAAAAAAATGGAAATAGTTGCTGTGGGTACTGATCAAATCAAACCTGGATTCAAGTGCATTGATAGTTTGGTCTAATGGGAAAAAATAAAACTCTGCCTTATATTTCAAAGTAGGATCTTCTATCGGATCATCTCGTGCCTCATAGTCAAAATTAACATTCCTTCTTCGAACTCTATGACGTGGGTGAGCTCAAAATTAGCCGGTATGTCAATTTCGTCGACGAGTTCTCGAGCATCGCAAAGCATTTCATTTAAGGCCGTGTCCGATCTAAGATCCTTGAAAAAATCTTTACAAGTTTTCAAGAGTTCCATAGCAGATGGTAAGTCATAGTCTTTTGTCTTCAAGAGCTTACTTATTGGATTGATACAATTTAAGATTTTGTACCAAATTATAATGGAGCATAAGAACTTAAATTGTTTAACACAGCTTAATAGTCCAGAAGCCTCAACTCTTATAGAGTTGTCAAACTCCGAATTATTACAAATAGCAAATAAAGCATCGTATAGCCCTCCTAATTGATACCTCAGTGGTTTTAATGCATCTATTCGGCTTTCCCAAGGAGTATCACTTAGGGGTTTCAGAGTTAGTCCCTGAATATATTTTATTAATATGGTCCATCGAAAAGTTGATAAGGGAAAAAATAGATATATTTTTTGGACCATATTAAAAAAATTGGCGGCTTCGAAAGATGCCTTTGCCATGTCATTAACGACCAAGTTTAATGAGTGGCTACTACATGGGAGCTAAAGTGCTCGTGGATTTAACGCTTTTATTCTAGATTGTACTCCCGATTTATCGCCTCTCATGTTGGCCCCATTATCGTAAGCCTGTCCCCTCATATCCTGCAAATTCAATCCCAATGTTACAAGTCTTTTAAGTATTAGACTTCAGAGTTCAGAGCCCGTCGATCTTTCAACCGGAAGAAAGCCTAAAAAGCTTTCATTAATTTTAATGGAAATCTCATTGGGATTGGATTTGTGAATGGATACATACCTTACTAAGACTGTCATTTGCTCGATCTTGCTGACATCAGGAGTACAATCTAGAATTATTGAATAATATTTAGCTTTTTTTAATCTTGCTAATAATGTGAGATGTTACATTTTCACTTAAAAGAATAATTATTTCATTTTGAATATCTTTTCCGAGATAGTGGACTTCAACTTCCTCTTTTTTGAGCACTCTACGGATATGCTCTTCCATTACTGGATCAAACTGAGCAAGTAATTGAATAATTTGTAAAAAATTGCCATTACCGAAATCGTAAAGTTTGTCACTTGTACCTCGGAGGGCTAAACAATTTTGATCAAGCATTTATATTATTGAAACAATTCGTAGAAGCACCTCGTGCCAATAATTTATCTCTGAAGCTTATTTAAAAACTACATATCTCAACCTTCTTATGTCGTTCTCATGCTTGAGGATTTTTGAAGTGAGTGGGTACTTATACATAAAAGTTCGTAAAACATATTAAAAGAAAATTTTATTAAAATTCCCCCTATTAATTTTTCAAAAGTATTCAAATGAATCTTGGTTTAACCATTTTCTTCATAATCTAGTTAATTCATAAACTACTAGTTATCTTAGACTAGTTAATTTACATCCCATTTGCCGCCTCTTAAGGTTGCCGCCCCGGGCAGGGGCCTGGCTTGCCTGCCCCTAGCGCCGGCCCTGCGAGGATTCTCAACGTCATTACACTTTTCAGTCTCTTTCAACAATCCCCATTCTTGCAACTTTTGTCTAGCTAGTTTGTTTTTCTTAATAAACAAATAAACCGCTTTTGAAGTAAAAATTCCATCAACTTTTTCACTGATTTCATTGAAAACACTATCAGTGGACGCAACTAAAGCATCGTTTACGAATAATCGCGATTTTCTTTCTGAAATCAGTTCCAATAGCACTTCGGGACAAACTTTACTCTTTCTACCAGCACGCTTCATCTTTTACCACTTTCACATCATAAGTACAACAAGAGCACTGATCTGGAAATTCGCCTTGTGTCATAAATGGTCTCCAAATAGTTTGGAATCTATACCTCTCATCACTCCACAGCTGTAAATGAAAGGATCAACTAAACTGCGCATTTTGTACTACCAAGTGCAAACAACATTTTTCATCTCATCTGACCATCTATTGGAAATTTACGATTTCTTTTTCAATGGTCATTTTTATTTTATGTGGGTAGTGTTATTTTAAGATTTGTACTAATTAGGTACTAATTTTTGCGAAAGTTTCAACTCGAAATTCTAAAGCGTCTGGCTCGGAAGCGACATGATTGTCGCTGGATCGGAAGAATCGAATACGCTATAACTCGTGATCCTGATGGGTACTAATTCTAATATTTTGGTACTAATTGGTACAAATTGGGTACTAATTTATGTGAAAGTTTCAACTCGAAATTCCAAAAGTGCCGGGCCAGCGACATGGACCTGCTGGACTTGCCTTGTCTGCTCCGCCATTTGTTTTCTGCTAGATTTCTTGTGTTTTTAACAATAAATTGTTTTAATTTTTACAAATTTTAATTTTCAATGGTGGCTCTTGCTTAATATTTTGTAGATACAAAACTGAAATTATTTTTACGGCGGAATCCATCTAAACCATTTCTTTGTCAATAAGTTTAAAAAACACTGATCTACAGAACATTTCCGGCGGCGCCCTTATTATGAACTAACCCAGGGGCGTAACTAGGCTTAGGCAACCTGGACAGTGCCCCGGGGAACCCGAGGTAAGGGGGCCCCCAAGATAGGGGGTAAAAAAGGAAGTCGTAATATTTCATGAGGCCAAATTTGCGTACTTGCCGCTAGATGCCTAGTTACGCCCCTGAACTAACCATTGTACACTACAGAAAAATTTTAACAATATTTCTAACTAGATTACTTTACGCTGAATAGTATAACTATAAATGTGAGGTAGTAGAGATTTTTAAAAAAATGAAGATAAAATTCCAGTTAGTGAAGAGGGCTTTATTGTTATTAAAACGTATATTATGTAACAATTTAACAATTGCTGTTTACATTGACTTCATTTTAGATTGTCCCAGAACACATACGAATATAAGAACTTCTTATGTCACAGAAGAAAAGAATTTCGTTTTGAAAAATCAGTCTCAATATCAAAAAACTAAACTTCAGTTAAATTTTCTGTCATAATGAAAGCGATGTGCCTGTTTATCGTTGATTAGTTCGTGGTACACTGGTGCTATTTTAGACATAGCAGCGGAATTTCCTTTTTTCAATATTAAGTTTAGCTCTGTATTTAGATTTAATCCGAGAAATCAAAGTCCATAGAAAACCGTATGGACCAATGACGTATGAGCACTTTGAGAACCCCTGCTCCAGACTTTTATAAGACGTTTAAGAAAATCTTTTCATGGTGTTCTTAGCTCAATTTAGGTCCCTTGGGATCAAAAATGCTATATCGACGTCTCAACCACCTCCTCGGAGGCATTGGTGGCTCCAATAGGGGCAATTTGCCCCCCCCCCCAAAAAAAAAGCCACATTTTTTTTCCATGGCCTAAAATTATATAATCGTAGACCTAATACTGTAGTTTAAAATTAAAATGAGACGATGTTTATTTCTTACATATATATATATATATATATATATATATAACCCTAAGATTCCCCCCCCCCAAAAAAAACGACGTTGCCCCCCAAAAATCTCTGGTCTGGAGCCGCCCCTATTCGGAGGATTCGGAGAGAATTTCGGGTCTGTGCGCCCAGGATGTACTTGTTGAAAATATTACTTCTCCTAGTGAAATCTAGGTGGCGCGACATGTCTGTCAGAGATATCAACGTTCGTGAATTACGAAAGATCGTTACTTCAACAGCTCGATAGCATTTAAAGCAGATTTACTTGCCTGCTGCGCCATATGTTTTGTGTTAGATTTCTTCTATAATTGAAAAATAAATTGTATAACTTTTTAGAAAGTTTAATTTTTCGAGGATGGCTGTTACTTAATATTTTGTAAATACAAGGCCGATTTATTTATTTATTTATTTTACGGCGGGATAAAGACCAATGCTTTTCCCATAATTTCAGGACCAGCGCACTCTGCGTTTTATATTCGGAACGTATTCCGAAAAACGTACATCTAGAGGAGTACGAGTCGTTTTAGAAAATATTAATAATGTGTCTCTAGCTCAATGCATGGTTGTCACAAATCCGAAAAACTTGTCTTCGGTGGAAACGCTGCAATTATTTTTCTTTAATATCGAAGCCTCTGCCGTCTTCGTTTTATATTCGGGCGTTATATCTTTGAACGTAACTTTAGGAGGTTTTCAGTTGTTTAGCAAAATGTTAGAATGGTTTATTTAGCTCGATTTTTAGCCCCTGGGCGCAGAAAATCCGATCTCGACTTCCCCGCCACCATGAACGGATTCGGACATAATTTCGGGCCTTCGCCCCATGGAAGTACTTTTCAATACTTTCCAGTAGAAATTTGTGTAGAGCATCCCTCCATGACTTCGAATTTTTTAAGAAAATGTTATGAATGTGACTATTCCTCATTATATTGCAATTACAGTTCCGAAAAATTAATTTCGGCAGGTATGGTTCGAATGATTTTTCTATATATTCGGGACCTATGGCCTCTGGGTTTTATATTTGGTCGATATTTCTTTGTACTTATCTTTAGGAGGTTTGGAGTCGTTTAACAAAATGTTAGTATAGTTTATTTAGCTTAAATTTTAGCCCCTGGGCACCGAAAATGCGATATCTACTTCTCCGCCATTATGGACACATTCCGACAGAATATCGGACCTACACCCCAAGGAAGTACTTTTCAATACTTTCCAGTAGAAATTTGTGCTCAGTATCTCTCCATGACTTCGAATTTTTTAAGAGAAAGTTATGAATATGGGTACTACTCATAATTTTTTTGTTAGGATATTTATCTCACACAGGATCTTTATTTACTTATATTTTTGTAAGATCATTTATGCATTTTAGTTTAACAGAATATTGTTCGGATTTTTTTTCTTTTTTGGGCTATTATAATATTTTAAGCTAGGATATTTAAGAATTTTTTGTCAGTATATTTTAGCGTTGTATTTTTTGGAGGATATTTATTTCAATTTTGAAGGACATAGTTAGGATGCAGATATTCGAATAAGCAAATTATTTTCAGGTAATAGATTTATTTCAATGTCCTCCTCCATCCCTTTATTTCATCAAGGATATAATTTTCTGTTAGGATATTTATTTCACACAGGATATTTATTTACTTTGTATTTATATTTTTGTAAGATCATTTATGCATTTAAGTTTGACAGAATATTGCTCGGGTTTTTTTTTTTTTTGGACTAGGATAATATTTTAAGCTGGGATATTTAAGAATTTTTTGTCAGTATATTTTAGTGTTGTATTTTTTGTTGGATATTTATTTCAGTTTTGAAGGATATAGTTAGGATGGGGATATTCGAATAAGCAAATAATTTTCAAGAAAAACATGTTTAGAGGTAAAAGAAAAGAGCAGTTACACGCTTTGTAATACAGCTTACGTTGTATTTTGGAAGAAAAACATGTTTAGAGGTAATAAAGAGCAGTTTTGTATTACAGCTTACGTTGTATTTCGACCAAAAAATCATGTTTGGAGATTAAAAAAGAAACAGCTTCGCCCTTCGTTTTTCAGAATAAGTTGTATTTCAACATTAAAACAGATTTAGTGGTCAAAAGTTTTGTCCCTTGTTTTACAGCATACGTTGTATTTGGACGGGACATTTAGAGGTAAAAATAAAAAAGTTTTCCAATTTGTTTTTCCTGCATAAGTTGTATATCGACAGAAAAACGGATTTAGAGGTAAAACAGAGCGGCGCACAGTGGAGTATTTGACACAAAAACCTGGCCAAAAGTGTAAAAATTAAAAATTGCGCAATAATTGTAAAAAGTGCATTTTATCATTTCTAACAAACTGCTGAGTGAATCACATCATTTCCAGCAGCATAAGTAACACTCAGCAGTTTCTAGCCTCAGTTGAAGAACAGATTTCTTTGTGAATGGACGTGTCATTTGATTGCGTTTCAGCTTTGTTGTTAGTTTAAATCTATATTTTTTTGTGGCGTTAAGAATTAATGTTTTGAAATTAAATCAGGTTTACGTGTTAAAAAAGGTAAGAGCTTTGTTTTAAAATATATAATAATTTACTTATTTTTATTATTAACATATTAAAAAAAATAACTTGAAAAATGTTTTTTTAAAAAATCAATTTAGCTGTAATTTAAGTTTCTTAAAGCTTTATGAAGGTGTGTCGGGGATTGTCGGACCGAATTTTAATTATAATCGTCATGGTTATAGTATTGAGAGTCTATTTCAAAGAAAAATTGTTCCGCAAACAGCTGCCATTTTTATATAGAATTTTTTTTATAAAGAACCCTTTTTTATTTTCATGATAATTTCTCTTACAGGTATGATTTGAAAATGACTTACAACTATAGATGTAATCTGTATAAATCTTGTTAACATATGAAACTTTATTTCTTCTTTAGCCTTTGAGACAGAAAAAAATAAGTTTTAAGAAATAAGAGTGATGAAGAAGATGAATTTGAAGAAGATGACGAAGGTCAGACTTCAGGAGAATCAGATTGAAAAAGTAAAGCTTCTGAAGTCACTAGAGAACTAAGATCCCTATAGTTACTGAATTTTGGTAACTATTAAATGTAAATATATATATATATATATATATATATATATGTATATATATATATTTACTTTAAAATGACATGAATAAGTTAGGTGTCACATTTTAACGTAGGATTACGTTCCTCCATAACGGTCCTGCGGAAAGATCGCTTGGACAAGCTAAACAGAAAAGTCCCAAGATGCGTCAAAATTTTGACATACATATATATATATTTATACATACGTACATAAATACATACAAAAGAGGTAAGCAACAATAAGTAATCCTACGTTATTAACCCGCTGTAGTTTCGTATAAACACTGTTTATACCTCCTGAAAACTTCATTACGTTAAACTACCATAGAAAACTTTTTCTTGCTCCCTTCCTGTAGTTGAAATGTTAAAACTGTTAAGCAGGTATGTTGTAACAAATATTGGATTTTTTCTTCTCTTACTATAATCATGTGTATCTACTTATATGTCTAAAAATTAAGTTGTATTTTTAAAATTATAAAAAATAATTTTAATAAAAGATAATTAACGTAAATTAAAGAGTATTTTATGGTAAATTATCTAATATATGTATAAATAGGTGTGTGTGTGTGCTTGTCCAAAAACCTAAATTTCGGCTATAAGAATCAAAAACAGTAATAACAAATGTGATTCTTATAAGCGGAAATCACTGTATATATATATATATATATATATATATATATATACCCAACAAACACAGGACTGACGGCAGCTTTACGGGCCAGTGCTGGAGGTGCCGTTAGAGCGACAAGTACGGGATAATTTTTCCGGCCCACTGGAGGATTGTTTACGAAACTCCGAAGGGGAAATGTTTTGCGTTTCCCCGTCCGAACGCGTGAGTGGGCCTGTGGCGGGTTTTCAGAATCGTGGCGACATCGATAAAACTTCATCGCACCGGAATCGGTCGTTCGATTCGTAACCATAAGTAACAGAAATCTGCGTCAGAATTATGGATTTGAAAGGGAAGGCGAAGATTAAATTAAAGAGACTTTTAATAAAAATTTATTTCATTTTTGTGAAAATTCTTTTACACGGAAAATTCACATAATTTTCCTTGTATTTAAAGATTGTATTATGTCAGAAGTATACGGCTTACATAATATAATCTTTCGGTTATATTATCTATATATATAAAGGCAGAAGTCCTGACTTATTCACGTATCAACGCCCAGCAAAAACTATTGGAGATACAGATATCAAATTTTCGGAGATTATTACTTTTGTGCTGAAGGCGTCATTTAAGAAGCGATTTTTCAAAATTCGGCCCCCAAGGGGAGGGAGGGGGGGCAAAACGTGTTTTTAACATATTCCTTCATATCTCATAGAAGAAAATTGATATCCATAAGATTCTTGCTTTAAAATGTAAGGAACATGAATACCTAAACATTATTTTCAGGATATTTTAAAATTCGGCCCCCAAGGGGGGGGGGAGGGGGGTTAAACGTGTTTTATCACATATTCCTTCATATCTCTTAGAGGAAAATAGATAGCCCTAAGATTCTTGCTTTAAAATGTAAGGAACTTGATTACCTAAAATCGATTTCAGGATTTTCAAAATTCGGCCCCAAGGGGGGGGGGGGAGGGGCTAAACTTTTTTTTCACATATACCTTCATATCTCAAAGTAGGAAACGTATATCCATAAGATTCTTGCTTTAAAATAAAAGGAAGACGAATACATGCCGAACGACAGCATTGGGGGGGGGGGGGATTATAATATGGTGATGGGTTGCTGAGAAGTGGGGAGAGGTATCGATTGGCATAAAATTACAAGTGTACATAATATACAAGTAGGCCTTATTAAGGGTACACCCGTGCAACGCCATTATAAAGCTAGTGTCATATATGCGTGATATATATCATGTTAGATTATATTATGTCAGAAATATAGAAGGTCTTTCACACTTTATGGAATCGATATCGTAATTTATTTTCGTCATCCTTAGGGAAACGGCATCCAAGAATACTGAACGGATTTTGGAAAACGGTCGAAGAGGAATGGGTAAAATTGACATGACAGTACTAAGAAAAAGTTTACTTTCGTGGAAAATTCGAGCTAGAGTCTATTGTCAAGAACCATGGCTATCAGATAGAAGCAAATCGCAGCAAAAAAATAAGAATTTATACTTAAAACTTAACTATTAAAATCGTTTTCACAAAGTGCGAACGACTTTCTGTATAGGGCTGCATTTATTACCTGAATATTTGAGCTCAACTTATTTTCTGATTTAAGATATGTATGTTTGTATTCCATATTATCTTAGAAATTGATGTTTGAGGGAATTTATGAAACGTGTATCCTTCTGATTTCCAATTCTTTAAGCTTCAAGACATAAGACTTCCTATTACAAACGCGCACACAATGCTTTTCAAACAGGGGAACGCAGTGGTATTATTACACAAGTATGTGCGTTTGTGTATGTTGTTGTTGTTGTTTGTGTGTGTGTGTGTGGAGGGGGGGGGGGGGTCTGCGTTCCAAGCTCCGGTGAAGCTGAAAAAAACACAAAATTCCCTTGTACATTTTTCATCAACTCCTATAGAAATGAAATAAACATCCACTTACAAATGAATAATTTTTTCGCCTCTGTTTATGCACAAGAGAGGAAAAAATAGTACCTGCCTAAATTTGATTTTCATTTTGATTAAGACGGAATTTTCAGTAGACTCTCTTGGATGCCAAAGCGGGTATCTATCGGGGCTTCATTTCAAATCCTGGTTCTCTTCGATTTACCTGGCAACCCTGCCCGAAGATGGTTATCGCCAAGATAAATTTCGTTAGGCGCTTCATTTCCTTTTTCGGTAGACCACTGGGTTACACTTATTTGGACTACAGTTATTTTTCGGTGATGGTGTTGATAATTATTTCATGATCTAAGTATTTCGTGGCGCTGGACATTTTTTTACTTAAACATGACCATTTTCGTTTATTTTCAGCGCTTTTTTTTTTTTTTTTTTTTTTTTTTTGGGGGGGGGGGGTAAGAGTACTGATTTTGCAATGAATAACACTACCGTTTTTAATTTTATTGATATTTCTTCTATTTTTTATTTCATCATTGAATGGGAATGACATGAATAATATTATATCCTCTGTTTTATAAATATCTTTAAATCTTCTAGAAACTCATTTCGTAACAGATATATCTTATCAGCATATTGATCGCATTCATTTGAGCATATATTAAAAATTTGCTGCCATATTTTCAAATTGTTTTTAAATCTCCTCTCCTCAATTGTGCTTCTAGGAATGTAAGTTTCCCCTTGAATGCATTAACATCGCTAACCATTTCAGTTAATGTTTTGTTCTTTCCTTGAAGTTGCAAATTTAATTCATTGAGCTTTCCTGTAATGTACTTATCTTCCAATTGAGGATATGATGTATTAACAGTTTCCATAATTATTTTATGTCAGGAAAAAGATCCAAGAATCTTTTTAAAACTTAGCACGGCTTATCCAGCGTACGGCAGTGTGTAAAAGTAGTTCCCCGAAATCAGATTCACGTTCCTCTAGCAATGCTCTGAATCTGCGTCTTTGCAAACTTCTTCCACGAATAGAATTAACTATTTTAAATGCGAAATTCATCACATCTGAATTCAATATTTTTGAGCACAATGCCAGCTGTTGGATAATGCAATGGTAGTTTGTTAGACTTGGAATATCATCATCACTTTTACAAAGAGTAATAAATCCATTTTGATTCCCAACCAATTACATATCAGGCAGGCGGGCGACTGGTAATAGTTACACGGTCTACCAGTCGACCGCGGTCGCCGCTTTGGCCACCCCTGCTCTATACAGTCAAAATATTGTTATTAAAATATTGATTTACATTGAATTATATTCGTCATTTTTAACAGTATTTATTCGCATACTTTATACCTAGTGATGTATAGAACGTAAAAAGTAAATAATAGAAATAAACAAAATTAAAATTCAAGCATAGACTGCTAAATTACTATAACATAAAATATATCCTGCAAAGAAAACATTTTCAATAAAGGATAGCGCAGAAGCTTCATATCCCCATAATGAAAAAAACAAATAAATAATCCAACAGATATAGATAAAAAATTATACTAAAATAGACAAAAAACAAACAGAAATCAAGCACTCTAGGCATCCACGCACCAACGGCAAGATTCTGTATAAGTGCCGGAACTGAACCATAAAACAACAGAGGTAACCGACAGGTCTCGTCATCAGGGAGCCTAACCATGTCAATTACCTCAAGGGGAACTTCAAGGGGGATATTGTTGACTGCAAATAAATTTCACATAGCTGACCAACGTAGATGTAAAGTTCTAACACCCATTGATATGAACGGTATTCATGTTTTCCGAAAACGCTTCATAAAAAAAAATAAAAAATAAAAAAAAAATGTCATCATAGATTAAATTAGAAAGTGTGTGTTTGTACGTATGTAAATGTTGAGAGTATTTTAGTAGCTTTTAATGTGCTAGTAAATAGATAGTTTACTAATTTTTTTCTTCATACAAGGATTCTGCGTATATCTTGTTTGCGATGCAAGTCTTCACCTTTACAGCTGCACTTGTTTAATGAAAATAAAAATGCTTTTTACGATAATTTCATGGTTCAGTTTGAATAACAATTTTGCAGTCATATAATATTTTCTTAATTATTTGAAGTTAGAAGAAAAACAATATTTTCCTCATTGTTGATTATTTTTCATAAACAGATAAAAACATTCAGATTCAGATAAATATTTTATTTTTTTCAAAAAAATTACTAATAGCTTCGCAGAGGTAAAATTTAAACACAATCTGTTCCATTCACCCATGAGAAATGCCCACAAGAAATGCACTTTCTTTCACGTGCCAAACATCGGCATCTATTTAGTCTCTGATAATGCTTAATCACTGTCACCGAGTACAATGAGGTAGGATACTTAGTAGGGATACTTAATTTTCGTATTTACGAAATGCATGCGAATAAATTCGAAAATATTTTTTTACTACTTTTAGGCGAAAATTCGGGAATAAAAAGCTTTTAAGCGATATTAATTAATAATAGTAATAATTTATTCAGATAATTATTCAACTAAGACCATTCATGGTCTTTAACGGAGAGATTTCCCTGTTCGTCGGATTTCATCCGAATTTCACCCGAGCAGTTTGCTCGTATACCGGAATCGAACTTAAAAATCTAACAGTAAAATCAAACGATCAGCTTGCTTTCTCGACAGCCTGTTTTTTTTTGTCATGAGTTTATTATCCACTCAGGGTCAGATTCTTTGTCAGGGTCAATTCTGGGGACTTAAACCTTCTGAGAAGTCGTTTTCTTTCTCTCCCGCCCAACCCCTTGTGTGGACACTCTTTGTTTGCAGGTGGCAAGTAAAGGCCCCTTTTTTCTCAGAATTGGGGCGAATAATTTCTTCCCTCGCATCTAAAACATATGGGGAATGCTTTCTCTCGCCAACACCCCCTCAAGTGAGAAGGGGGCGTTGCCCTCGCTCGGCAGTCCGTCAGGGTAAAGGTTGAGAAATTAGGTCTTATGAGTCGTCCAGATTTTTATTCATGGATTTAATTTAAATCATATTTTTTTAAGAAAAAGAAAAAAAATCTGTAATATCATAATAGTGAGCCATCCATTTTTGAGTAAAAAATTAATTAATTTCTTTAAGAACTGGACTTGTAAGATATTATTTAAGATTTTTGGCCTTAAAATTAATGAATGTAACTATTTAAATTTCCAAAAGTTAATAGTTTTTGGTGCAAGCCAAGAATAGTGATTCTCTTCAAATTTATCTTTACTTATTAGATCAATATATGCAGTTAGGTAACATACAATAATTATAATACATACTTTCGTAGTCGCTGATACGCTGAAAAAAAATAAATGATCGAGGCACTGAGTTTAATTACTGTGCATGAGTCATTAAAAAAGTTTTTCTCTAGGTCAAGCCTAAGCAAGTTAAATCGGTGAATGATTTTATTAGAAGTATTCTTCTTACCCACCCCCACTCCTTTAAAACAATGGGAAACTTTTTGTCAATACGTAAGACTTAAAAACTCATTCTCCATTTTTAAGTCGAAAAACAGATGCCAGTTAAATAAAATGACTATCTCAATTATACATCTAAACTCCTAATATCAATACAACAACATTTTGATAAAAAATAAACATGTAAAGAACGCAGTTTTTTTAATGATTTTTTATCTTGAAACGGTCGCAAATGTGCTTAATATATATTAAGAACAATGATGCTATTTACACTTGCAGATAATTTAGAAAATTTTGACAGATATAGATGTCCCCATGTTCGATAGTCATTCGTTCCATTTTCATGTACCTAAATATTTCCCATCTTCCTATTTCTTTCAGGCACTTTGTAGTCCCCCCTACACATGTATACATTCCAGAATGAGAAAATTTAATTCTAAGTTTCTTAAAAATTATTAGGCCAGTGGCATCCATTAAATCGTTTCAAGGGGTTCAGAGAGCCATCTATTAAAAGCTTTCAACGAGAAGTTACAAGAAATTTCAAAGCCTCAGGGAAAAAAAAAATCTTTATAATTTTTTACTAACCTAATCTTTATCTAATATGTATTTTTAACGCTTTAAGCTGATCGTCTACATAAAAGGATTTTTTTCCCGCATGAAAAGTAGTATTTCACATTACTGAAATTCTGAAACATGGCTAATTTAGTCTAAAAAATTGATTTAACTTTTCATGTATTTTAAGCCGTAGCTGAAAATTCTTAGATTCTGATTTTTCAGCTTCCATCAAAGTATTTGTTTTAAAGCATAAACATTTTGATCACAAGAAAGCTGAAAGTTAAAAAAAAATATATTTCCAGAAAATAAAAATAAAAATTAATAAAAGAAAAGTGTCTATGGACTCAAAAAGACTTTTATTCCAGAAGAGTTTTTTTCAGTCCCAGCCCCCCAAAATACTGTTTTAAATTTTTCGATGTCCGTGTAAATTACTACACATATAAATATAAGTTCAGCGATCTATTGACAAAATACGTTTGGCGAGCGTGCGATCATGACGTACACAGATTGGCGATTTTCCGTCATCTAAGTCTTTGGCGAAACTTTGGCGCACGCTATTTACACCAATTATATTTCGACACAGTTGCTGTCTTATTTCTCTACTTCGAGGTTGGACATTTGCGGCCATGGCGGGACTTAGAAGCGAACACCTCCGTAGAATGAAATTCGTGGAGGGGGAGAAATCTTTTTCTGTTTGTCATTGCTCTTTCCCCACTTCTACTCACAGAATGTATGGGCGTCTCTTTGAGACAGCTGTCGGTTGAGCAGGATTTTGTCTGTGATTCTCTTTTACGGCGGGATCTCTTGGACTCGGTGTATGCTTTCCTACACCAGGGAGTTATAATTTTTCCTACACCAGGGAGTTCCTACACCAGGGATTAGAAACACCACATCTGCTATCTCTCCGCTGCTCGACTGTGTGGGATTTTTTTTATTTTCAACATTTTTTTAAATATACCATCATTGGACAATGACCGAAAGGTATGTTTAATTTTCAGTCTTATCATATTCAGCAATATGATAAGACTGTAGGATGACAGAATATTATTATTTTTTATTTCCAAAGAATAAACTTTTCAAGACCTATTTGAAGATGTCTCAAAAAAGATATTTCATGAACAGCTAAGATTTAACAACGAATCACTCTTTGATATGCAAAACAATGAAACATTTTTTTCACTTGTCAACTACTAAAAAAAAAGACTGAATAAAATTCATAAAACATTGAACTACATTCAATTTTAATTTTTAATCATTTTCAAATAAATTATATAAATTAAGATTATATAATCGGGTAATTCCTGATTTTCAGGAATTATTCTGAATAAAAATTTTAGGTAATAGGAGAGATTAATATTTACTATTACCTGAAAATACACGAGAAAAGGGGAACAGTTAAAAATATCAATACTAGTTATACATGGAGAGCCAGAAAAAAAAAAAGTGAAAGGGTAGATATCAGATCATATTATATATAAAGGTTAAAAACAATCTCATTAATAAAAATAAAAAGCATGTGAAAGAAAGGGTTCTACGAAAAACTTTGAAAATCTGCCGGTATTCCGATTCCGGCTCACTACTGGCGAGTTGCCCTGATTCACGGCGCTTTGCTGGCTGCGAGATGGGTACTTGACGGCCTGTCGGCACCAATTATTGCTCCCGTAACCGGCCCGTCAACCTCCGGTTACGCGACGGCTTTCTATCCACATTGATGGCTTCGTCGCGGCTGTCTGACGGTTCGTAGTCGGATGAACGATGGCTCTATTCCTACCGGAAGCGGCCCAGAACTCGACGGGGTAGTCGCGGGCGAGAGGACACGACCGTGACGGAAACGATACTGACCTAATGCGCCGGCCCGGCAATGGAGAAATCGGCTAGCCGGAACCTTCCGACCCCGGCCCGATGCCTCTGTGTTTGTTGGGTATATATATATATATATATACAGTCGGACCTCTATTTAACGAAGTCGCTAGATCCCGAAAAAAAATTTGTTATATGAAAAATTCGTTAAACAGAGATTTACCTTTTAAAATACTTTATACTACACAAGACAGATTTTAAATTCATAAACACGAAATATTATTAATAAAAGTAATTAATCACACCTTTATATTGTAAATTAATGTCTATTTGTTTTATATATCTTACCCATCAAACAGAAATCTGCAAGGAAAACAAGAATAAAACAAAACATTGTCCGGGAATACATTGTATTTTCAATTAAAAAACATATTAAAATTAATGAATTTTTATGCCATTATCGCATTTATTATAACAAGTAATTTTAAGCTTTAATTACCACATGCATCCTTAAATTTAATTATTGGTAAAGTTTGTAAATTTTGTCTGAGTTTTTTGTTTGAAAAAGTGCTTTGTCTCATAATACGTCTCGCATCTTTGCAATGCACAAAAACCCCTTCAGGCGTATTTTGTTCAAATTGTAATCCGTGTCGGAATGTGTTAAAGGAAAGTTAATGTGTTAAATGTGTTAAAAGAAAGAATTAGTTTGAAATGTTCAGAAATATTTTGAGAAATATGGAGAAAAAAATATTGGATCACAAGGAAAAGTTCGTTAAATAGAGAATGCACTTCGCTATTTGGAGGTTGTTTTACGAAGAAATTCGCAAAACGTTCTTGGTTCCAAGGAAAAGTTCGCAAAATAGAGGTCCGATTGTATATATATATGTATACACTGTGGATGGTCTACGTTAAGCAGCTGTTAATAAATTATTACTATTATTACCTAATTTTGCTTAAAACGCTGTTTATTACCGAATTTTTGCATTTATTCGCATCTATTTAGTAAATACGAAAATTACGTATCCCCAATTATAGCCTTTAATCCGGTATAAGTATCGTTATTGTGTTTTTGCTGTCAGAACTGTTGGCAGCTGTGCTTGAAATTGAAATGACCGCCCCTCCCCCCTTTGGATAGTTTCAGCGCTTTCAAGAAAATGAGAAATTCGTGAGACGTCTCGGGGGACCTTGATGTAGATGGTAAACATTCATTCTTTTCTTGTTGCCGTCAAATGTGTCGGTGGGGGACCAGAAAGGCCTGGGCCGTGAAATTCAACCCTGAGGTCTCCACGTATTACAACCATATGATTGAAGTAAAAAAGCGAAGTACCTCAAAGTACAAATCCCTCTGCATGTTTTAATCCACAATGGAATGTGATTCTCTTTTTCTCTAAATGGCACTCAATTCCCAGTGGGAATTCGCTGGTTTAATGGGTGTTGTGATTGACTACGCGACACAATGAATAAGTCACGATAAGGTATAGTACAGTTAGAGATATAGAATTTTTACAATGCAAAGGGTTGTCACAGGGATAACCGAAGAAACTTGGTAGGGGCATCAGACAATGCATTTGAAGAAAGGGAAGAAGCTTAGATGTGTGGTCTCCATTTCGAACTATCCATGATTTTTCACCATAATGACACAAATGTCAATTAAACACTTGTCGTATAAGAAAGATGTTCTGGCCGCATGTTCCATTTCCTCGTGAAAGATTCCTTACAACGCGATGCACTAATTCTGAGAAGACCACGGTAATTTTTCGAACCTTAAGATGCACCTGTAACTTTCTGGAGGGTTGTTAGATAAGAATATTTTGTATTTTGTTAGTTATAGAAAGATGCTTTCAATTTCTTAATTAATAAACACCAAAAATATATATATAATAAATATATATATAATGCATATAATAAAATATACATTTTTGTTTTAATGTTACCTAATAACCATAACATGCAACTCAATTTTAAGTCGATTTCACCAAATTATAAAAAATTTACATGCAGAATATGTAATTAAATTGACAAAGCATATACATATAATAAAAATATATTATAAATATATATATATATATATATTTTATAATTTGGTGAAATCGACTTAAAATTGAGGTGCATCTTATGGTGATTAGGGAACATTGAAATAAAAATGTATATTTTATTATATACATTATATGCATTTATTTTATATATATATATATATATATATATATATATATATATATATATATATATATATATATATATTCCTATACAAAGGTGGGGATAGCTAATTTCTTTCAGTTTTGTCATTTTTGAAATTTTTTACGTTTCTTTTAAGTGAACAAAAAAAATTCTCTCGTTTTAATACACATTTCCCCCAAACTCAAATTTTAGTCAATCTGTTAAGTAGAATATTTTCAATATATATATATATATATATATATATAAACAATCCATTGGTTTTTAGACAGTATTGACACCGCTGACGAACAGATACTGTCTAAAACCTCTTTCATACTTTTCTTTTCATGTTATTTGTTCCTGGCTGTAAGTAACTTTAGTGCTATTACTGGTATTCTCTTTCATCTATTTCTTATATATATATATATATATATATATATATATATATATATATATATATATATATATATATATATATATATGTATATATATATGTATATATGTGTATATATATATATATATATATATATATATATATATATATATATATATATGTATATATGTATATATATTGTGATGGCGGCGGGCCCTCTGCTTAACCCCCGGTATATTATATATAAAATTTAGTGAAGATTCTTTTCAGTTTTGAATGTTTACCAGAGGCGAGTACAGGTAATCAATCAAGAGGCGTGCCAGCTCTCTGGTAGACAGATGACAACCAGGACCGGATGTGCAGATGGTTTGCTGGAGGTATTTCCGGAGGTATGCAGGGGAACCGGTTTTGGACTGGGGTTCGTCTGTGCAGGAGAGAGCCAGCGAGTGTGGTGAGAAGAGAGACGGAGAGAGACAGGGGTCCGGCGTGGATGTCGAGTTTGTCTCGGACCAGCGTTGTACGTGTGCAGAGAAGCCACGTGGAGGCGACTGTGATTTGTTTGGCGGAGAGCCTTACAGAGGTGAATTAATTGATTTGGCTGGAGGCCATGCATGCACTGGAGGTGCAAAACTCATATGGAGTTAATGTAAATGTGTAAATACGTTAAAGAATAAAGGTGCTTGTTTTACGTTCCTTAATCCAGCGTATTCTCGGTGATTTCTGAGGGAACCGGGTGGCTAAGAATTAGCCATAGTTCGGCGCGCTATCGAAATAGACTGGGCAGTGAAGACGAATTGCACCCAGTATATGATAGCTGGTGGCAGCGGAGGAATTCTACGTATGTGTTTGTGAAATACGTGAGGATCCACGGAGGAGGTGAAGCAGTGGCGGAACTGGCGAGGATAGCCAAGGGAATCTGCCGATGCAAGCAGTCAACTAGAACCTGCGGAAAATACTAGCAGCCGAGACGTGTAGCCAGACGCAAGTTGTTCAGAAGAAGTGGAACCTGTGCAAGAAAATTCGATCAGCGTGTACAGCTGGATGCGACAGCAGGAAAGGTAAGCTCATTTGAAATCTTCCAAAGAGGTCTGCGCGATAATTGTCGAGGGGTAGTAAATTGTGGGGTTGGAATTAGTGACTGGTTGGAATTAGTCTAATAATTCAGGGGATTTAGAAAGATAAT
Source organism: Dolomedes plantarius (assembly GCA_907164885.2). Classification (NCBI taxonomy): domain Eukaryota; kingdom Metazoa; phylum Arthropoda; class Arachnida; order Araneae; family Dolomedidae; genus Dolomedes; species Dolomedes plantarius. The sequence continues at coordinate 34,503,462 of OU015503.1, read as the reverse complement.
TTCAACGCTTCTTTGAGAAGTCCGAAAGTTAAACCAGTGAAGGTTTAGTGAAAATTTGTTCGAGAAGAACAGGTGTGAAATCCTGATAGAGATCGGGTAAATGTAGTAGTCTTAGTAGACATTAGTAGTTAGTTTTCTAAAAGTGATTTTTGGTTAATCAAAACTTTGTGAGTAAATCCACAGGGAATCTCACGGGCACGTGTTGTGCGGAAAATAGAAGAAAAGTGTTTTCTTTTGGGTTTAATAAATAGAAAGTGTTTAATGAATTGAATTTGTGCGAGTGTTTGTAGGAAACAGCACAGTGCCTTGGTGCACAGGAAAGTACTCAGTGTGGGACAAAACGCTGATTTGAAATAGTATATTTGTATTAGTGTTATTCTAGAAGTGTATAAGCAATTTGAGTGTTTTATGCTATAAGATAATGTGATACATATGTGTTTCTTTTAAATGTTTGATAATATATTGTGATATATGTTCTAGCTATTGTTATGTAATTTGATAGGATTGCTTGTAATTAATTGTACCAGTTTATGTGTATAAGTGAAAGCTCAAAGGTGACAATATTTAGTGTCGTTATATCTAGTACCTGTCCTATATTTCTGTGTTAAGTAGGGCAAGTGAAATTACATGTGTATTTCTGTGAGGGTATTGAGTGTACGGCATTGGGTTAGAAATAAGTTATTGTGATTTCTGTGATTACTGTGGTAAATCTTTTAGTTTGGGAAAATGGAAGTTCTTCTAATTAGACAGACTAAAATTGTTCTTGTGGCTTTGGCCGATAATTTGGACGTTGAGGCGTCGATAAATGATAAAAAAATAGTAATTGTCCGACGAATCATTGGAGCAGAAAATTACAGTGAAGTAAGAACTAAGGCGGGTCTAGAAGGAATTCTAGAACAGATTAAATTAGATCGGGAAGAGAAGAATAAGCAGATGGATAGGGCCTATGAATTAGCTTTAATAAGAAAGAGAGAAAGTTTAGACGTTAGTCAGAAAGCCATAATAGACAATATTTTCGAGGTTTTCGAGTCGAATAAAGAATTCTTTGTGAGACATGATAAAGGAATCTTCGAGAGACTAGAATACGACCCAGACTGTGAGGCGAAATATGCTTTAGTTCAATCAACTAGAATTATAAAAGCGGAGGAATTGGAGTACCTGAGGGTAAAATTACAGGCTGTAAATTCCTATAGAGAAAGTAGAGGTTTACTAAGGAAGGCCGGAGTCACTCAAATTGAGAAAAGTGTCGAAAGTCAAATTGAGGGGAAAATTTGCGTTGCGCAAAAGGTTAAATCTCTGGGTAGAGAAAAAAATGTAGAGAATGGGTTGGGAAATTTCAGCGAGGTGGAAGCTGGGAATTTCGGAAGCGCGAGTACTCGAGGCAAAATTAAAAATAAGGAATTCTGTAGCCAGTTGGTTGCCGGAGATACTTTGAGCAGTTCGAGGGAAGTGCGGGAAAGAAAGGAAACCTTTGTAATTGAGCAAGTAGGCTTAAATTCGAGTGTAGAAAATCGAAGTAAAATAGATAACTCGCTTTGCAAATCCGTGAATGTAGAGACAGTGGGAAAAATGAATGTAGATTTGTGTGAGGAAACTAGCCCAGATAGGAGGGAAATAGATAACTCGCTCTGCAAATTCACGCATGTAGAGACATGTGGGAAAATGAATGTAGATTTGTGTGAAGAAAGTAGCCTAGATAAAAGAGAAATAATGTCTCAAAGCGACTCTAACATTTGTGAGCTCGAAGTGAGAAAAGTTAGTTTCGTTGAGTCAACCGATGTTTTAGAGGACTTGAATCCCGCGTTTTGTGTAACTGAGCGCACACACAGGGGGATGGACCTTTGTCCGAGAGTCTATTCATCAGGTTCTTTTCAAGGGGAAGGGACTATAAGTGCGTGTCAGGGTTTGATGAATGTAGTCGAAAAAGTTGAGCCGAGAGACGGTTTAGAAATTGCTCCCCAGGGATTAGACAATGGCATTCGGGAAAACACGGACTGCGAAAGGGTCGAAAGTTCGTCTAAAATGGATGGTAAGATTTTGACGGAATTTAGGGGAAACCTAAACAATGCGGCTGAGGGGGAGAGAATCCCTGTAGAAAATAGAAGGACAGGGTTTCCGAGTAGAAACATTTTGAGAGGGAGGTTACCTAAGATTGGGATACTCCATTGTAACGAGTTCAAAGGGAAATTACATCCGGTAGTGATAAGGACTAAACAGCGACGCGAAAAGGCGAGTGGAATAAAGTGCAAGAAAGCAAAGTTTAAAATGTTTTGGGGCTTGAGCAAAACTAGGGGGAAAGGTCCGTTGTCTAGGAAGAAACCGAATTGCGTAAGGCATAGACAAAAGGTGGGACGCCAGGGTTTTGTCAAGTTAAAGAAGAAATTTAAGAGAGGACGACATTCTGTTAAATTCAAAATGAAAATAGGTACGAAATACACAGAAGGGCAGCCTAGCAAT